>CM036254.1:12376525-12829025 GCA_020698575.1 Bostrychus sinensis | reverse complement strand
TTACATACAAGGTACTGTAACTACTAGTTAGAAAAGCAAATCTATCAGTCAAAACTTGACCATGGCTATCATCAGTCCTGTCATTCCTGTAGGCACTGTGAAGCTACTGATTAAAATTTAGATTTTTTTTCTTGCCCTATTTACAGCAGTAGGCTACATCATTAACTTTATGTGGTGTTGTTTCTGTCTCTGTCTCTGAGCCACCATGGTTTAGGGATGAATACAATTTTCAGATGTATACAGCCACATTCACAAAGTACCCAACTATCCACTTAACACACGCTTTGTTAGAAACAGGCAAACTGAGGCTATAGTAAACTGAAACTTATCCCAAGCATTTAAGGATGTGTGGTGTCATCATTGTCCATAGTCTCCTGTAGCCTTTATGAACATCAGACCCAGCAAAGTTGGTAAAGACAAGTAAAGAGGCAGTTGACAGTGCAGCTGATCAGCAGGGAGCTGAGCCAATGTCCAGTAAAGTGGCCATCCTTGTCTTTTTGCCGCACATTTACTCCCAGACAGCTGATGCCCAGTACCTGTAAGGCCACCCATTCACTATTAAAGTCTCCCCACAGCACCCCACAGTTTGGACAGTTTGGGGGCTCGGCAGGGGTGTGCGTCCATCTGTGTGCGTCTGCGTGCTCGTGTGCATGGTCGCCCATGTGTATGCAAGTGCATGAGAGAAAAGGGTTTATGTTTTGGGGGGGCCGACGAAGGAGTTGGAAGGTGTTAAAAGTAGGAGTGCTGGTAGTGATGGGGGGTGGCTCTTATTTGGCTGGGTGTAAAAAAATGCCCCCAGGTCTCCTGATGGAAGAGACAGGTATTAGCTCTGAGACCTCGATAGTCCCAGCTTGCCATTAGTTTCCTCTCCAGCTGCACCAGGATCCGGACTATGAATCTGCCATGGCTGGTCATTCATCAGTTTCACAGTCCGCACCAGCACACACACACATTCCAATAACAACACAGTGAAATAGTGAGTAAGAGACAGCCACTGCGAAGAGATATGGATGGAGAGAGAGTCCAAGTGTGAGAAAAATATCTTGTCATACAGGGACTTTTACTCCAGCGATGGCCTCTACATACGTTTCCTCCAAGTCAATGGCGGGAACATTACGGAGCATGCATGAACGCAGAGAGCCCCACTCAAATGTTTGCCTGTGCCTGCTTGTGTACATGTGTGAGCGCAGTCTTCCACAAAAAGGTGATGAGACATGATATAAATTAACTGCGGGGTTTGCACGCTGCCGTTTCGCACAGTTGAGCTGCAGCCCCAGTCCCACAGAGTGATGTGGAACTTCCTGTCAAACAGGAAGCGTTTAAATGTTGGTCTGAGAGTTATGGAATGGCCTGTGGAAACATATTTGGGGAGGTCAGATTCAGAGGTCAACACTCCAAGACTTTCCATGTCAAGGTCCTGTCTCTCTAGACCGCTCAAGTGTTTTTAGTTCTGGTGGTTTGATTTAATTACAATGTTTTATGGTCGCAAATCAACCCACGGACATTTGGCTGATATTTTTTGACATCTCAATTTTTTTCTCAACTTTTTCTTCACATTCACTGATTCTCTTTTGAAAGACAAAAAGAAAATCGAAATAGAAAATGGAAATAGAGTGGGCTGCCCTGAGTGAGTGAAGGCCACAAGCTCTGTCATGTAGTGTATATGCTAACTCAAAAGGAAGGACAGGTCCTAGCGATGCGGTCGCTTGGGTTGATGTGACCAGGACATGGCCATGGCAGCAGTGAAAGCCCGCTTGAGCCATAGTGACACGTCGTCTCCATCCATCTTCAGTCTGAAACATTTTACGCTAACTGACAGAGCGTGGCGCTTGCTTACCCACCTCCCAAAGGAAATAGTCCAGACTGGTGTCTTCTTGACATGCACTAAAGAGTGAGCAGTCCAGAGGTCCAGAGGGGCATTGTGTATTCAGTCCAAGACGAAAGGTTAGATCCTCACAAAAGAAAGAGGACTTCAGTATATATTGTTGGAAGTGACAATGACTTTTTTTCCTTTTGCTGTGTTACTCAAGCAAGTAAACAATTCAGTCAGCCCTTTTAAATGTTTTTGTTGTGCTTATTTTGTGCAGCCACAGAGCCCAGGTGAACTAGGAAATGCATTTATTCAATTTAATATTTTCAAACCGATAAGGGCAGAAGAATATAAAGTTATACGTGTAGTACAGTATTGCAGGCTTAGAATCAAAAGGCTATAAATGAAATTTCACAAACTTCACAAGAGAAACAAAAAGGACTATAATTTGATTGGAGTTTTTGTAAGAATTTCAGCCCTGAATACTAAAAAAATGTAGGCATAAATGAAGGCAAGATGGCTGACTGCTTATGCATATGTTTTTTTCATCCTTTATTAAAATATGTTTTCAGATTTTTAATATTAAAATGAAGTTATGCCAGTTTGTCTTCAGTATTTTACAGAGTTTTTCATTTGAATGGAGTAGCAACAATATTCACCCTTTAATCCCACATGAAGTAAGATATTATGTTTTTTATGAATACTGATAATGATATTATTAGGATATATGTATAACTCAGTTTTGCCAAAGATGTACTTTTGTTTCTCACCCACCAATATATATCCTGATAAAAAGGAAATTATATTTGAATTTACAAGGAAATATTTGCAAACTCAAATTCTGGCCTAATGTTTAACCCAAAATATTGAAATTACCATAAATAAAATATGAAAAAAATACAAAAATAATAATATTTTGGTGCCGTCGTAACATGGACGCTGACATAGTAAATTTTGTCTACACTTGTGTTCATATCCTGTATCTCGGTCAGGTACCAAAGAAAGGGGGGAGGTAGAAAAGGAGAATTGAGCAGTGGCTGTAGTAATAAATCACAGGATCGCTGGTGACATTCATACAATACGGATACAGTGTTAACTCAATGAGTCGGACAGCCCTAGCCTGTTCCTCCATCCTGACCTTGCCTCCCTGTCGTAATCAATCATGTTGGCACGGCACACACGCTCCTTATTTATTATTACTGTGGACCCGCATGTACAGTAAACAATGAGTAGAATACATTGGAAAGAGTGAGAGAGAGAGGGAGAGGGGGAGAGGGGGGGTGCTATTATAAGAGAGGAGGTAAAGGTCCGATGGAATAACCAGGGGGCATGTGTGTCCGGCTGGCTGCTTAAAACACCGAACAGGACGGAGAGAGCAACCAGCGTGGCCAACCATCAGCTGTAACGCACCCAAAATGACCAGTACTAACTGCTCATTGCACCAAAAAGGTCATGTATTGTCACTAGTTAAAATTTACGAGTCTTGCTGTTGTCGTAAAAAAAAAAAAAAAAATCACAGTGCATTATTCACTGGGTCTGCCCTTTGTATCATGGCTACACGCGCTGATGTCTCACTCCATTCAAACAGTTTTCGCGGCGCGGGGCTTTTTTCATTTACGTCCTCCGCCATCACATTAAGAAACCGTCAGACAGATGTCATTGCAATCGTATGCCTTTTGACTGTTTTCCCTTTAGAGTTAATGTAATTTTACTTCTGTTATTCTCAGGTAGCAGGTGTATGTCCTGAGTGACAAACCAGTTTCCTTTGTAGGACTAATAGCTTCTAAAGTCAGTGTAAATTAACAATGACCCGACGCGATGCCTTTCGTAACACCACCATAACAATCCAGTGAAAGGCGGCCAAGCCAGTCGCAGTGCAGTCCCATATGCAGCCTATGCAGGGGGCCTGTCTTTGGCAACAAAACTGGGCCCCTGAACTCTTCATGAAGGATGGCTGGCTACGAGGAGGGCCGAGGGGGAGTCAGTTTAAAACACATACCATATGCAGTTAGGAAGAGCCTCATTTATCAGCTCCAGAAAATTCCTGGGTTTTTACACCTCAGACCCCCCAGCACTTTCTCTTTCCCCCCAGGGGTTAGGCACCTCCTAACTGTACACCGCACATGACAAGTCCAACCCCAGACCTGGCTTTAAGTGCACACCACATCTCTGATTTGTTCCTGTGTTGAAATAACAAGGAATTGATTCAGCGGGTAATGTACTGACAGTAGTGAGGTTGTGATAAATATGCAGCAAAAATGCAGCCGTTACAAAGTTAGACTGACAAAATTTATTCTCCAGCCCCAGCATGAATACCTTTTCTGCTTTTAGTTTGTTAAAAAAAAATACATGATGTGAAACCAAAATTAAGAGCTAACCTTAAACTTCTATCTATCAGTCCCACTCTTGTCTACACTTTTGTGAACAGCCCTTAAATGCTTTGCCAAAATGTATCCACTTTGCTTTTTACTTTTCTTCTTTTTAGATGCTGTGTCTCTAAAAGGAGACATGGCCAATGCTGGAATAAATACTTGTCAGGTTATAATAATGAGCAATATTTACATATTTCTTTACTGTGCAATCCCCCCGTCACTGTTATTTTTATATCTTATATTTATATGGTTATATATTTTTTGCTTCTTTTTTTAACACATTTTCCTTGTAAATAGTGTTGTTCTGATGCATGCTCACTATATTTGCTTGCTTCTGCACTTTATTCTGTATTAAGAGCTGCCTTAACAAGTGAATTTCTCCACTTGCAAGATTAAAAAAGTTAAATATTATCTTATCTTACTTGTATCCCCTGTATTTTTATTAAAGGTACACACCATTCCACCCAACAACAGCATAGCTACCTTTCAAAAAACATGACAACTTTTAACACTGGGATTGTGCCATCATATTGCCAAGACTTATCTGCATTTTCACTTACATACAATTGAATTTTCTCTTTTTATGTATTTTCTTTTTTTGGCCTGTTTGAAAAGTCTTTTCTCTGTAATACTTTTTTCAATGTGTAGACCAAGCAATGAGTGCTTAATAGTAAACCCTAGATATGTATTAAGTTATTTTTTCCTGTGACCTTTGACCCTATTATTAACCCTATTATTGCTAAATATATTTTCACTTTAAATGTTGACAATGTGCTGTAGACCAACGACCAATGGGAGTGTTCTTTATTTAAGCATGTGGTGGACTAAACCCTTGGGTTAGGGTTAGGGTTTTTGTAATCTTCTTATAAAAATATTTGGAGAAAAACATGACTGCGTCTTTTGAATAGAGGGAGGTTCTATAGTTGGGGGTCTGTGTGGGATTTTCGGAAATTTAAGGAGGCCACAACCGTCTTGACTTTGGGAATGACTGATCTAACACATCAACACCTATGTTTTATTCTTTTGCACTCAGTAATAATAGAATAAAATAGGATTAAACAGCACATTTCCTAAAAATATTCCATAATGGGATAAATGAGTCTTTCTTCAAATGCAAGAACATTAATAACATGCTTTTACAGTGTCTTTTGAGTGACTTTAGCTTCAGCTCTCTTGTAAAGTCCATCAAGCGCGCCTGTCTCTTTTGCCCTTGTCCTACCCTTCCTGTCCAAACTCCTCTTCACAGTTGGACATCATCTGGCCCGTGAATGGCACATTGTTATACCGGTTTCCCTCAGTGGCCGCGCGAGCAGATGCCACGAGCTGCCGTTACACCGCTCCCCGCACCAAGGTTGGTAAGCACACATTCGCCAGCAGCAGGCCGTAAATTACATCCCGCTAACACACAAACACACTGAATCTCTGCAGCTGAAGAAGCCCGGGCCATAGCGAGCGTCCTGGTTGTTGGTTGAGGGAAGGGGGGGAAAGAGTGAGGTTCCAGGCAGCAGGGGAAGTGGTCCCGTGGAGCATCATCGCGGGGCCCGGCGAAGAGATCATGCACGGACAGCTGGGCTTTGAACTTCTTACCCCTGTGTTCCTGGGGTCAACAGCTCGGTGGCCGCAAAGGTCAAGCAGCAGTAAGAGGCCGTCTTCCAGTGAACTGCCGCACTTGTTTAGACTGAGTCCCTGTGGCATGATTACCTCACGGAGGCTGGAGGTGATGCTATCAGAGGGATCAGGTGAAGCATGCTTTAGAAATAACACAGGGGGCTAGTACACTTTACCGCCAACTCAGTGTCCTAAATCGTTTTGATATGTTACATATCTGCTTTCTCCCAGGACGTTTCATAATAATAACATTTCATGCATGGATACATTTGTTTCTCATAAGTAGTGGTAGTGAGAATAGTTTTGCCAAATATTTGTAAAAACAAGTAAAATAAAACTTGCCACTACAATCTAGAGTGCTTATAGCCTGGCCAGTCATTTTAATACTTTTCCCTTTTTTCTAAAAATAATGAACACAGATTAAACTTCCTCTGAATGCATTTGGATAAACATTTAACCGGAAAACATAATCAGAAAACAAGGGAAAGTGCCAGCAATCTAATGAAATCAAAGGCATTTCAAAAGAGGGATGAGATGAATGAGAGGGGATTCAGACCCACTTCACTTGCTTAGGAAATGAATGTGTCTGACTGGCAAAAATTTGATGCTTGTCTTGTTATATCTGAATATGTTTGGGAAAAATTGACTGGTAACTCATTTTAGAGTTATAAGGGTTTGTCTTTTTTTAATTGGGTTACTGACATGTATTCACTCTTGTATAACACACTGACACTTCATAAGATAATTAACAAGATAACTTTATCCCACAGATAATACTCATAACAGTGTCAAAGTACAAAAAATGCTGACATTATTTGCAAAATAGAAACAGCAAAAAGGCAAACTAGGAGAGAAATTGTTAGTAAATAAAAATATTACTATCATTATTATTACTGCATATTTTATACTCAGATGATTTACTTTTACTTCTTAAGTTTAGTTCGTTTGAATAATATTTCAAATATAATATGTAAATGGGTCAGTAATTTCACACACTAATGGCTAAGTGAGAGTCGCCTCAGGACAAATAGTTCCAGAGCTGGAGTCCTGGCCTTGCCTCTATGTTCACAAAGTTTGTTCCAAGTTTTCTTGGGTCGGTAGTGTTCGTTCTCATAGTTGATTTTGTTGGATGGCTTACTTTTCTCAGTACTTTTTAGGGGTTTGTGAGGTTGGTTAAAAAAACAGTCTGCTAATCAGTAGCAGATAGAGGACATGAGGCACAAATATTTCTTTAGTTTAAATCTGATACTGTATTTATTAGGACTTAAAAGTCCCTTTTAACCCTCTGCACACTGAGCAGTGCAGCAGGATTTCTTCATATCAATGAGTATAGATGTGAAAAAAGTTACTTAGTTCTTCTTAAACTTGTATTTTCACTACTCATTATTCAATTAATAATTTTAGTAGTACTATAGCTGTGGTGGAAATGTACTTGTATATCCTTTTACTTAAGTTATTTCTCAAGGAAGTAACATTGCTTTCACTCAAGTGTTTTCTGACTTCATAACCAGAAGGCCCTGAGTTTGAGTGCAGGTTTGAGTTCAGCCTAATAGAAGTAGTAGTAGTAACAGCAGCAGTAGAGGTTGGAATAGTAGTAGCAGCTGCAGTAGTAGTAGTAGTGGTAGCAGTTTTAGTAAATGTTGCTGTTCAATTTGTACTTTACATTCAATACTTTTTTACCTGTGCTACCACTTTTCCAGAAACAGTATTTTTACAGAGAACAGATTTTGAGTAACTCCCCCACCTCTTCTCTGAACAAATTTGTCATCATACCCAAGACTATAAAAAAATAAACTGACTACATTTTGAAAAACAGAAGTCTTTGGTTCAGAAAGCAGGTGTGGTTAATACCAACAAATACATAAATACTTACTACTTATCACCTAATATGTCAAATATGTCTGGACTGAGGACCAAAATAAACATTGCATCAATTATTCCAAAACACATGCAGCTGCTCAACAAGTTTTCTCTCAAGCAACTTTTTATTTTGCACCCACTGACATTGCAAAGTTTTTAAAAGACTGTTGATCATTGAGTCTACATGGTTGTGACCTGTTTTAATGTTATTTATTCAGGTTTCCTTCATTGGTACAATAAAGGTTTTCATTCATTCACCTGAAGTGCTATAGAAAAAGAGGGTTAGATTTCTTATTTAACCAGGATTAGATGACAGCTCTTTCCCTTTTAAAAGAATCTTGGGACGACCGACTGAAGACACTGTAAGCGTCCCCAAATGTTAAAACACTACATTTGATTGGCTTGTATCTGCAATGTATTATTCCTGGAAAATCCCACTAATACCCTTTTTAGAACAAAAGCGTTCTACACAAATTAACACTTATAAAAAGAGCTGTCAGGGTAAGTCTTTATCCGAACAAAACTCCAAACAAAATCAGTGTGCTAAGCCGTAGCAAGTATCACTATAGATCTAAGATGAGACACAATAAAGCATGATTTGTTATGGTCTTGGGAAATACATGGCTCAAAATCCAATCAAACACATCACCATAGTGTATTTGAGGAAGAATCATCCTCGCTACAGACAATATTTACACACTCAAATCCCACGTCTAGTCCACGGATGCATAGTGGCTCGCTAAGATATATGGGTTACTTTATTCATAGCACTTCAATTACAAAATCATGTATTGGGGGAAGAATAAATTAATAATAAAACCCCCTATCTGAACTTCTAATATTTTGCTTGGCGAAGGGAAACGAATTACCCTTTTCAGAACTGATGATGTATTACTAGCGTTTGATCCTTAGAGGTTTCACCATGCTCACATTCATTACTTTCAAGTGCTGAGGTGTATCTGCAATTAGAAGCACCTTGCAGTGGATTTCTGACACTCCCGCAGACTTGAAACACCAGATCATAGAATCATCACAGCATTATACTGCAGGAGAGGGGACGCGGTCTCCTTCCAATACGGGCAGAGATGGGGGGGGGTGGAGGTGTGGGGGGCTGCTGGTGTGGGCTTAATTTAACCATGTGCCCGTAAGTGAGGAGAGCCGGTAAGCAAATGAGGACCTTTCATTAAATCAAAGGTGATTTTTGTTCTGCTAATGGGTGCCCCAAAATCTAGTACAGCGGCGAAGCATGTGATCATTCTCGGCGGAGCCTGCTATACTGCTACAGACTGGTCAGGGCTATTCTTATTACAGTATGCATAATGTAATGAGCGCGCCTGTTTAATTTAATCACACTGAGTGGACTGTGTTAGTATTTCTTTGAAATGACAAACCCATACAAGCACGCGGCCCAATAAGAAAGGGAATAAATAATACAATCACTCAGTCGCCTTGTACACTTAATGCACTTGCTATTTCTCAAATGGCAGCCATTTACATGGCATAGTGAATTCACACTACTGAGGAGTCTTGTGGCTCTGTGCAGTGTTTTTCCCACTGTAGTGCTTTATTTTACATAAGAACTCTCAAATGCCTGTACAATTACAGTCCTCAAGAAGCAGTATCTTCTTCAAGCCGTCCGGCGATTGGTCATGACAGGGCCAGAATGGTCACTGTGGTGACACACCTCAGAGAAGCAAAGGAAGTTTAGCCAAAAAACACGCTGAGCCATTATGTTAAAGTAAACGACAGCACTTCCTAATGTCATTTGGCAGTGCTAGCGCTCAGCAATTAGGGTCTCTCTTAATGCGACGCTGGGAGCATTTCTCCTCAAGGTTAGCGCCTCATTTCCCCACGATGGGTCTGCGGGGCCGCACCAGATGCATTGTGGGAGCTGGGGGGCGAGAGTTAGGACAGGTGTCCGCCACCTTGGATATCTCCCCTCGCAGCTGGCACCAGCTGGCACCCCCAGTGCCCCATCCGGACGGTCTGCTTTCCCTTCTCCAGTGTGGGAGGGTGGGGGGTGGGGGGGCAGTGGAGAGGGAGGGGGGCATGTCAAGGGCAGACCTGGTACAAGCTCACTCACAGGGCACCCATGCCATGACATGACCTGGCCACTAGGGGACCTGCCAGCAGTGAGGGGTAGGAGTAATGTGGTGCGGCCGGCTCCAGCGTCCCTAATGGAGCGGCAATGATGAGGCCCAGCAGTGCCAGAGGGTCAGAGGCAGCTTCTGTGGAGGACGCTGCTCCCACCAGAGAGCCCCTGTGTCATGTCTGAAGGTGGTCTCCACGGAAACTCAGCAGCCGTTTGGCCAAAAGGTAAATGAGAAAAGAATTTTAAAATTACACTAGTAAGTATTATCTATTTCAATATGTTTTAACCACGATTGCACCAGTATAAGCATTGGTTCTATTTATAGTATCAACCACCAACACACTTGGTAGCCTTTTTAGGCCATTTGTTGGCCAGTGATACTTCTTTATGCCCTATATATTTTGATTAATATAAGTAATCATCCATGCATATTATAGAAGGTAAGTACATTAACCAGAACATTAATTACGTTAGCAGTTTTGTAAGGTGAGTGCATGTGGTGAAATAGAAAATTGTTGTACACAGCTGTAAACAAACAAATGCCACTTCGTGCTGTGAAACAGACTTCTTTGGTTAAACACCAAAGCCATGTGTAACCATATAGTGGCCCCCGATTTTTTTTATTACCCACTACATGAATGAAGTCTTTCAGCACAAATATAATTATTAAACTGCAGTATACATTATTGTAGATCATTACAACAATATGGACAATAAAGACTTCATTTGCTCCATGTCACAAAAGTGCGTTGTCTAGCTTTGAAATAGTCCACTTACAATTAAACATTCTTTATGATTTTAATTTTATTTTGCTATAAAGGGCTTCTTCGGTTTCTCTATCAGTTTTTCTGCGGGGCCGAACGCTTATGGGTGAAGGCCAATTGTTATGAATGCAAACTAACGGACTTGTCTGCAGTCAGGAGAAATCACTTCACATTATAAGCACATTATGTCCCAGGCAATACCACACAGTGTTTCCCTACTCACGATGCCAGTTAATTCACTTAATATGTCTTTAATGGGGAACGGCTTTGCTTTGTGTAAAATGGCTTCTGCACTGACCATTATCTGAAATCAAGCCTAATGATAGCTCCCGGTTTATGATAACGACCATTATCGCCGAGACCACCATCACGTCTGCCAAATGATCAAATGATCTTGCACTTCTTGCTTGAATTCGTTAGTCATGTAAATTTAGACCCTTGATGGAGCAGCCCTGTATAATATTATCTGCTGTTGTTGTAGACCCTATATTGAACTAAGGATGCTTTTGAAGTTGCATGAAGCGAATTATCTTTGCCCTCATCAGGCCTTAATAGACCAAAAAAAGAAAAAAAGAAAAAAAAATACTGGAAGGGGTGCCCCAGTCTTCTGACTTACTATCATCTCTTTATATAGGTAACTCAAAGGCAATAATAATAATAATTTGTAATAACACACTCTTTGTCTGATGCCACGCGAATCCTTTGAAGTGCAGACTGTTGATTACTGTAAATGAGAGCTGTTTCAGGGTGGATTGTGGGTAATTATATGCAGTGCACCCCAGGGAGCAGTGCTAGGACCCATGGGAGAGCGGTTCCACAGGAGAGTGAAGCGCAGACAGAGCAACACATGCTGGGCCACCGATTCCCAGCGTGATACAAGTCAACAGGCCTGTCTTTTATTCCTAATGTCTGTGATTTACATGAAAGAACCACTGTCACCCAACCGCAACGCCGCCGCCTTGTATACCGCACTTTGATTGACAGCATTTCATATTTCACAAGTCCCTGCCCCCCCCTCCCCTTCACTCCACTACGTACTCGCTCCCACAACAACTTGATGATGATTGCAGCTTTAGAACATACAGCATATTGCCAGTGTAGTGCTTGCAATGAGGAAGGCAATTACAGACATTTTAAAGGTACATAACGGACATTTTTATCATCCGTCCCTCCCAGCAACAGCACAGCTAAGTCTCCTCCAGCTATTATTATTTTTTACAAGTAAAGGTGGACCTATTTGCCACTGCAAACCAATAATACCTGACATCAAAATCAGTTTTTGCTTAAACCTTATGTGGTAAGTTTAGTTTAAGATCAGGCTATAATTATCTCCACCCCATTAAACATCATGTAAATATTTTGATACTATTTCTCTTATATCTTCTTTTTATGTTTTACCTTTTGTGCTGTTTCATTTTGTAACTAGACCAGATGTGGAAAGTAACTTCTTATTTAAATACAAATACTTACATACATTTTTGGAGTTCCTAAAATACATTTACTTTGAAAAATTTGTACTTTCACTTTCACATTTTTCAGTATGGGGCAGGTAGCATGTAAAGGTGTAGTGGCAGAAATATTAGTAGCAGTAGCAGTAGTAGTAGTGTAGTAGTAGTAACAATAGTAGTACTTTATAGCAGAAGCATTTGCAGTCATAGGTGGCAGTATTTGTTGAAAGAAAAACCTGTCAAAAGTAATTTGTAGTAAAATACATTAAATAATTTTAATATAGGTGTAAAATAATTGTACGGATTACTTTTACTTCTATTTAAACAATATTTTCTGAGTACAGATTTTGAGTACCTCTTCCACATCTGAACTAAACACATGGGTCTGAGTTAGCCATATTCTCTAGAAAGCAACAGTAATAGTAGTAGAAGCAGTTGTAGCAGCAGCAGCAGTAGTAGTAGTAGTAGTAGTAGTAGTTTGGGTGTTAGATTTTTAGTAGTAGTTGTTGCTAAAAGTAATTTGTACTTTTTTTTAAACAATCAATACATAATACTATTTATATCTACTTCAGTAATAATTCCGATGACTACTTCTAAATCCACCTTTGCAGTTTTCCTCAACTAAACAAAAAACGCATACTTACACTTGAAATTTGAGCACTGTAAATACCTTGAATTTTACCAATACTGTATCTACAATACATTAACAAACTCTTTTTAGTGTTTTCTAATTGCCTTTATCTATAGCATATACATTGAAAATTGAATTCAAATTAGGATGCAGCGTAAGGCAAAGTTTTCCAATCACGCTGGGAGCCCCGCAATCTCCTTCTCCTCACTTGAGCTCATTTCTCCACTAATGACTTTGCCCTCTGATGCAAGCCAAGGGATCATCAAAGGTCCTTGAAACAAAAAGGGAAATATAGCAATTACTGGGACTTTCATGGGCTGAGAACGAGATTAAAAAGCCCCACGCTTGTGTATAAGAAGCAAACGTGGTGGCGTCTCACTGTTAAATGTATATTCAAGTGCCGCTATTCATCACCGCTGTGTTCCTCCTCTCACCACCTCCTTTCATTCATCTTTTTTCTTCCCCTTCCTGCATGATAATAGAATCAAATGTATTATGTATTACTAATCACATGATAAAAGCCTTTCAGTGCCAGTTAATGCATGTAGATTCCAAAATGCTGCATGTACAAGAAAAGTCATTGCCTTTTAACAGTTGGCCTGAGGGAGCCGAATTGTCCCTTAGCCTCCATAACCATTGACACAAAAAGGTCCCCAAACAATTTCAAATTACTGCTTTATTTCTCTCTCTTATATAATCCACCCACATTATTAAATCTAGCACCTTCTGGGACTTTACTGATACAATAATATTACAGTGCTAAGATGTTTACATTCGAGACCGCAGCTTTCCTTGTTATAAACATGTATGCCCCTAGGACTTGTACAATACGTATGCATACTACTTGGCCCTAAATGAGGCTCGGGTCATTTCGTTTTTTAAGAGG
This sequence comes from Bostrychus sinensis, assembly GCA_020698575.1. NCBI lineage: Eukaryota > Metazoa > Chordata > Actinopteri > Gobiiformes > Eleotridae > Bostrychus > Bostrychus sinensis. Next base: position 12,815,554 of record CM036254.1, on the reverse strand, counting down.
GGTCAATATTACCTCAAGCAAAAGGGCCAAGGCCAGCTATGGCAGCCTGACTGAGCAGAAAATGGCTGCTGATACTCACAGATGAGATCTATTATACATTAAACATGCTGGTAAATATTCACAAGTCAGAGCATTCAAATGGAAAATATGGTTTAGGTCAAAGGTCTATGAAAATGTTGTCTCCGGAGGAAGGTCCCAGAAGAATAGAAGCAATGATGAGAACCGGGGGGGAAACACCCATAGGGGACTGGGAGAACATTAAGAGTTGTTTTACATGTTTGACTGTGGGGCGGCCATGATACCGGCGAGATAAATGATGGGCACTTATCAGGCTGGACTGACCCCGAGTTATGTACCATGGCTAATAGAATGTAAAAGTCCCATCAATTACACACAGCAGGCTGAATTAGCGTCCAATAAAGTTCGCCTAATAATTCCACTTAAGCATTTTATTAGTTAGCATATGGCATTAAAATAATTGTACAACATTAATTTTGTTGCAAGAAAGGGAATACCAGAATGCAATGAAAGCTATGAATAGCCAAGCACAAAAGGTATAGAATAATAGGTGAGCGTCAGTTTTATTAGCGGTCCATCTCGCTGACAGGATCACATGGCTCGAAAATTATTTCATCATGTTCGAGTCCAACTGTGGGACTACGGTGTTATCTTCTATTTTTGTCTCTCTCGGCCGTATATTTCCGAGGCCAGGAACAATGTAGTCTGACAGACATATTCTTTATGAGGGGCTCGTGGTCTCTCTAATTTGACACAGTTGTCAGAGATAAAGCTCCTTAGAGAGTGTGGCCATGCTCTGGGTAAGAATGGGGATTAAATTAACACCCCCACCTTCACATCCTCTGACCCCAATACCAGAGAATAAAACATACATGTGACTCACTTCAGCACCCCGTGTACTACCAACTTCAGCTCCAACACTATCTGATGTACTGTAGCCTACTGATACACACCACAATAACACGCAGATACTGCTGGATACTGGAATTAGCTTTTGGTAGGACTGGAAGTCAGGTTTGTGTTTAGAGTGACATTTAAATATTATTATTTTTTATTACAAACAAATCAACAATGTTAGACTGAGGTTCTTCACAGTAAATATAAGCAGTGAGAGAGGAAATCACAACAGCTTATAGAGTGTAACAATACACTGGCTCTCCTTGGTAGTTTCATATCAAATGACCCGAGCACGTAAAATCAAATCAACATTGGAATGGATCATATCAAATTCTAATGAAAACATAATGTGCTCTTAAAATGTGTGTTGGCCCGGCAGCCAGTCATCCAGAGAGTCTCCCCCAGATGACGTGATGAATAGGGAACACCGATGGAATATGCATCAAAGTCGGGCTCATGATTTATGTAATAGCAGTCACTTGGACACTGATTAGCTGCTCTGTCAAGCGTGTAATACGAGAGGCACAACCCCTGGTTTATCAGTCATTTATCTGAAGTGCGTCCTGATATTATCACTGGATCCTAATGTCATCATTATGCCGCACAGCATGTGCGGGCCAGTGTGTCATGGTGCCGGCGACACTGCCTGTCAGGAGTTCAAGCCTCTTCATTTGCAAAGTGCTCAGACATTCATAGCACCATGTCAACAGTAAAATAGAGAAGCCACATCATATCAGAGATGGAGGGACAGAGGCACACAGGCACACTTAATAAGTGGGCACTTGAGACGACACACAAATTTTGTCACGTCTTTGTAGTTGGGGTTTGGCTTAGCGATGATCAGGCTAATTCTTCTGAGAGGAGCGGAATAACAAAATGTCAAAGTAAAAAGCACAAAATAACAGGATGCTTTTTTCATGCCTACTTGACGTTCTGATTTAGAGAAAGCAACATAACATGTACTGTACACTGGGTATAGACTGAGAAGACCCAGACCTCCTCGATGTGCAGTGTGAGGCCCACAGAGCCGGTTCTAGTGATTAAAATGCACGCTCACACACAGCACTGTGAGAGCGGATGGTGCTTGTTCAGTCTGTCAGGACTTTCCTGCTCTCCTAGAGAATATCTGATATCATAAATGACTTCAACTCCTCCCACGCCAACATGAGAGTGAGATCCTGAACACAGGAAGAGAGATCCGTACACAGACAGCTCTGTAAGACTGAACTGTGACAGTCAGACATTATTCGTATGGACAAAACTGCTAATAAACAATTTGTGACATATGGCATAAAGGCCGGGGTTGTTATTCTCACAAACATCTGCTGCTGTACACTAAAAGGAAACTGTGCAACATATAAGTCTATCATCACTTTACACAAACAAAAATAGTGGGGGAAACTGAACAGGAAAAGGAGCTCTTTGAGTCTCAAACAAAAGATATCAGCCCGGCTGCCAGCTCAGACAGGGCACCACACCTTGGCAATGGTGCCGCGCACAATCAAAGGAACAGTCGTCATCAGTGGAGCCTGTTTTTAAAGGATATCTTTAAAAGATTCAAAATACGTGTCATTATGGAAAACAATTGTGCAAGTGTGCCCCTTACAATTGTGCAAGTGTGCCCCTTACATTTTGGACTGTCTCTTTCTGTACATTATAGTTAAAACATTTCCTGTTTTTAGTCCTTTTTGCATCTTAACAAATAATTAGAAAATAATATTAATGTTAACAATCTAAGAAAAATATTTGGGAAAAAGCAAAACTGTTGTATGTGCCATATGTAATACATTTTGTATAATTAAAGAGAAAAAACTAAACATAAAAAATTAAAGTCTTTGCAGTTAGACATCAGAGACTTTTTTTCATAAGCTGAAACTGGAACAAACACAAAAACGCGGTCTGTGTAGTGCCACATAGGATAATTGTTTGGCTTCTGATAGAGCAGCATTAAAATCATTTGAAACAGTATGGCTCAGAAGATCCAGCAGAGGGGGCTGCTTACTGCAATCATATGCTGATTAATTGAGCTTGATTCTCCCCATGCTGCGAACATAAGTTGTCCCACACTGTAGGCTACATGTTGGTATGTGGGTAAAGGTTACAAGGCTTTATCGAAGTCACCTTTACCACAGGTAGCCCTTCCCATTATTTTTGATGAATATTAAGAAAACACTGATTTTCTGATTATCCCTCATCAAGCCTATATCAAACTAGGTTATGTTCATTTTTATTAATTGTGCATGTTGCTCTCTAATTAGCTAATGAGAGACAAAAAGCAGGTTTAGAGCAGAAAAATGCAAATGACTCTTAGAAAATAGCACAAAAAAGTAAATGGCAAGGCTGAGAATCATCCTTCATTGAAATGTCAGAGATAAATGGCTCAAATGTCACATCAATTAAAACGGGGGACAGTTAGTAGTTCATTAAAGAGAGAGCCATATTGCACCGTCGGGTACCGTTGCCAACCCTTACTATCTGGGGCAGACTGGCAGCGGGTCCAGATGGCACGGAAATCCTCACAGATTTCAAAATGGTCTCTGCAGGGGTGGCGTTTCTCCCCCGCTCCCACCCTCACCGCTGAGATGGGGTGTGGGCCACAGGCCCACGCCGGCCTACACACTCCAAACGGAGGCATGCAGAGAGCTGAAGGCTGCACAGAAATAAAAATAAAGCTACAGAGGACAACAGACTTTTAAACAATACGTGATTTATGCCACACACTCCGTCATAAGTACTAAAATTCATTTTTAAATGCATAACTGCTCGGTGTAACTTGCAGTCTCTCCTCTAAACTCTATCAAACACAAATCAAGGGACATAGGCCTATATTTTAAAACTTGAAATATTCATTCATAGTTCATCTTGACCAATGACCAAGATGTTAGATGTTAGTCAAGTGTTTTTAAGTGTTTTTCCATGAAGCTTGAGGCCCTAAAGACATAAGCTGTCACTGGAGATAGAAAGGGATTTATATTATACACTATTAATACTCAGAATGCTAGTAGTGAAGTTAAACAATAATAATAATAAGTTTTATAGTGGGCCTATAGTAAAACTAATTTAGAAAATCATAATAATAATAATCACAATTTTACTTGAAGAAATTCAAATATTTAAGTCTGTATTAATAAAATCTCATGGCACTGAAGACCACATTCAAGAACCACAAATCCCAATGTGAGACCTATTAGAAAAGCCATCTGTGTCTGTCCTCGGCATGGGCGGAGCGAAGACGCTTTACTGACCAATGACCGCGCGAGAGAGGACTTTTGCCTTTTGTGATTGGTTGCTTTGGCCATGCTTTCGGAGAAACAGGAAGAGGACTTGCTAGACTTGCAGTGCGGATGCAGAGACGAGGGCACTGCTCTGATGCACTACTTTAGCAGTAGGTAACGCGTAGTGAGTGCCTTATTTGATCCAACAAATACCATGAGCCATATAGTCACCTTTCTGACCCGCAGCTGTACAAAAATATTCGCTATACTCTGAAAAGTACGCGTCTTAAAGTGGGTCTTTTCCACACGTGCTGGACTATGTTTGTATTCGTGGTTAGTTTGGTACAAGGCACTAACATTTTTAAGACTTCATCGACTAATAACTGCGCTATTCTCTATAATTAACTTTCGGTAGCGTTTTTAATTTTCCGTAGCCAAAGATAAATTAGCATGAAAGCCTTAGCAGAGCGGACACATGTTGCATTTTCACACCTGCGCTTTCTAGTTAATTAAGCACGCAGGTTTGACCGGTAACCGCTCTAATGAGAAATAGTCCGATGATTGACGAGGGTGAGGAAGATGCCAATGACTTTTAACAACACAAGCTGGTTGTTGTTTGCTGTCCCTTACCGTGAAGAGCTGGGTAAACATCCAAATATTCACGCGGACCCGTGCGCAGTCACTTGATTACAGTGGACTGAGCGAAGCATGTGGAGACGAACAAGTTACATTGGAGCCTAGTTTTTTTTTTAAAGGATAGTCCAGTACCAATTTGTTAAAAGGGGTTTGTTTTTATGAGCTATTCAGGAAAACTTATTCCCATCAGTAGGCAGAAGCAGACAGGAGCAGTGACTGGGGATTTGTGCAGTGTTTTGTTGCTAAAATATACCTTATAACAATTAATAAGGGTGTGTAACTTCCAAATACATGTACACTGTTTACATTCATTTTTATAATTTGACCTAACCTAAATAAATTGCAAGACTTTCTCAGTAACATAGATAGTGTAAATGTTCTCCAAGGACCACACATTTAAATGAAAGAGGTTGACTGTAAATAAAAGGTGTTTAAAATCTAATTTTCACTGGCCTGATTTTTTTTTTTAGTCTCTCTGGTGTTGTTCCTGTCTGCTTCTCCAAACTGGGAGTGACAAGTACCTGCTGGAAACTATATATTTAAAAAAACCAAAACAATCCAGAAATGTAAATTAGAAGCACTTTTGCGAAATACTAAACGCTTCTTTTAATTCAGATGCATTTAACTGTGAATGCCATGTGTTGTATTTGTAGATATATTACTTTACCTTTGCTAAACGACAGACAAGAGTGTGCACTGCTTATCCAAAGTGCACTGTACCATTGTTTGGCTCAGAAATTTCTCGCCTTTATTGTCAGTTCAGGCAAACCCCTGATGAATACAGTGAGAGCTGCAAAAGTAGGAACAAGAAAGTTGAGGCATGTTGACGCATTTGTGATCGCGTACCATGACAGATGTGCTGGTGGTGTGTGAAGGAGAGAGCTAAAGTACTGTAAATGCATGACTACTTTTAACACATAACCTTTGTTGTTTTTTCTCTCTCTCTGAAAGAAATACTGTAGACTGTTTAATCTTTCTACACACATACATGCTATATTTAGCAAGCTACTAGAATTATAATTTATTATTAATTATCTGCTTTTTAATCTTCTAATTAAGCAGCTCTTGGTCTATGAAATTTTATGAGAATACTAGAGAATTGTTCATTAATATATAAACCATGCATTTATTTTTCTAGATGTTTTGTTTGTAACAGCCCTTAACACATTTTAAATAATATTTAGAAGATCATTATATTTTAAATGAAGTTTTGTATTATTACTGATGACATATCAATTGTTTTTTAAAGCTTTTTTGTGTCATTGGTTTATATAACAGCCCGTTAGAAATGCTTCTAAGTATCTATATTTGTTGACAACCTCATTCTATGTTATGTTCAATGGTAGCGATAGATATGCTAATTTTCACAATTAATATGCAGCTAGCATGTATATGTTTACAATCAAAGTCCATAGGTGATGTTATGAGAAAGTGAAAAATATGGATATTATTTTTGTACCCTTTAACCATTTTTTAGATCAAGGTTTCATGAAGAAAAGGTTTCTTGGAACTCTTACAATCAATGTGACCTTTATTTATTATAACCCCCATCTCTCAAAAACTCACATATAACATAGTCAATCATCTCTCCTTCCCTCAAAGTAAAAATAAAAAAGGAACTGCTGTCTGGTTATTGCCAGTATCCATCTCAGTCGTCAGAAAAGCTGCACGTTTTTGCTGTTGTTAAGGGCTGGAAACCAGAATCCCATCGGAGTTGCACCCTAAGGAACAAATTTAATGCTAGAAAAACATCCCGGCCATCAACCAAAAATGACGGATTGAAAATAATGTCGAGCTATCTTGGGAATCCCCCACCAGACAAGGGAACAGACTGCATTGTTTTTCTCATTTATGTGATATATAGAACAGAAAGAGGGGAAAAAATGGGCGATTTATTGGTTAGATAGGCGTATTCTTTTCCATGCACAAAAGAAATATTGGATAGTAATGTTGGGATCAAGTCACATCATGACATTGTTTGGAGGCTAGGTGTTCAAATATGTAAGTCATCATTCGTTGGTGGCCCGCTAGGTTTTCAATAGATCATTCAATGCAAATGTGTGTGGGAAACTCTGAACGTTACCACATGAATATGTCAATGAACGCAGTGTAATTTGTGCTTCCTTACCAGGGCAGGAAGATGAAGAAACAGAGGGAGAGTCAGTGCACTCAGAAGACCATCTCATTGCTGAGCCCCCTGGGGAAGATCCAAGTCAGTGGATGTGAGAATGGTGTGCACACCATCCGGATCCTAATGGATGTCGCACCTGCTGAAAGGTACTGTACAACAGCCGGCCTGCTGACGTGATAAACAAAGGTGTGAAATTTACAGGCAGACAGAATCCACTCCTGTGATGGAGTGCCACCATTCCTCATTGGAAGCAGGGCATTTTTGTAGATCCCACAAGAAATATCCTGGAGAAAGTTGGGCAAATATGAGCAGGCACTAGAAATATGAGGGGCACTAGAATACAGTTGGGCTTGAAATTAGATTTCTGATGGCATGTGGTTGTGATTCTTCCAGCAGTATATTTGAAATTTCAGAAAAATAACTTGTTTATTATCCACAAGGGAGATGATTAAAGTTGATGTCTGTAGGGTCACCAAAGGCCACAGGGAGCATGGACTGTCCCCCTGTTTATTTATGTTGCCTCTGAGTTGTATGCAGTACTCGTGAGTGTCAGCAGCACTCACAAATGTAGTATGTGATTGCATTTCCAGCCCTACTCATCATTCAAGATAGTCAGGACGTTGACAGTTTTACTGAAGCGATTGAAACTGATTAAACCCAGCATTAATAAGAATTTATTTCTTATTTTACAGGTCCACATCTTACATCTCAGATTAGTTTTGATTAGATTGAAATTAAAAATCCATGTATCACAGATTCACATTTGATAAACTTGAATGGTTTGGGAAATTAAACCATTTCCAAATGCACCCGGTTAGGAAGTTATCCTTTTGAAAATGTATGTTTAAATTCTAATTTATGGAAACCCATTAATGACCTTGTATATTATACCTCAACATGTGTTTCCTTCTCAACTGTCGGCTATTTCCTAAAATTCATCAAGCAGTAAAAAACATTCCACTTGTTGTTAATGAGTTGAAGTGAGAAAATTAATAATATGGAATTTTGATTATGGAAGATGTCCTGTAACCATTCGCAAGCACCTTTCTCCATCTCCTCGTGAACAGGGTTTAATTTGTGTGTTCAGGTTCAGTAGGAATATGCAAATGAATTTAATGATTCGCATCACTAGATCATTTCTCAGTTTAATATCATTTGCTATGTCGGTCATAAGTGAAGCTCTGATCACATCACTGTCTGTATGTTCTCAAAGGTGTGAGCAGGAAATCATTAGATGAAATGTTGCAATTTTATCACAACCAGTTGAATACTGTGTTATTGTCACAGGACAGGGAGACTAGAGCCTGCGCAGATATATGGAGTAACGCAAATGTAAACAGGCATTAAGGGAGGCGCGATAAAGTGACAAAATATAGGCTTATCTTTGCAAGCGGCTTTACATGTAGATCTCACAAAAGCCTGTCTGTAGCAGTAATAGTTCAGATCAGCCCTTTCCATCGATTTATTTATGACATACTAAACAAGGCTCTCTCCAGCTTTGGTTGAGGTGTGGTACAGGCTTAGGGAGTCAGAGTGATAAATGATCTCTAAGTGCATATTTTGGATAAAGGAAACAGATAGCATCTATGCAGAGCATGAAAGGAGACCTATGGAAGGTATTTGTGAGGGACTGGTAGCTTTAAAGGCTTACAGGACTGCTTTTGCCCTCTGTGTTTTCTCTCACAATTCACTATTGGCTGGTGTTGAACAGCTGGGCAGGCAGCAAAAACATTCATGGCATTGATAGATAGTTATTGATAAATGCCATTATAGCTACATAAACGCCCTTGAAGTATTGCTTACACACCATGACCGTCAGCTCTTTCTAATAGAAACGTCTCAAGCCCTTTTTGCTTCCTAACTGATCTTAGGAACATTTCCTGAAATCAGCCTCCTCTGCCAGTCTAACGACAGCCCTGAAGGCACCATCAGATGAACAAATTCATTACATCTCAACAACCCCTGTTGGGGCCCTCCGCAGCAGCCTCTCTGTTAACCAGCCTGCTCCCTTTAGTTTTAGCATGGCCACAGTGTTCGCAGAAAAATGATACGCATTTTGTTTACAGGAGATTACTATTATCTGAAATATGATGCTTCGTGCCTCTTTCACACAGTGTACAGACACATAATACAGAGGAAATCATAGAGCACTTTTTTATTAGAGTGAAAAATGAAAAAAGGGCTGGACTCCTGCCCCGAGACATTTTGTGAGCATATTATTTTACAATGCTTTGATCAATTTGTCTGTCAAGCTGCCTGAGATGTGGGGGAGCAGAAAAAAAGCAATTTAGCTTGTGAGGTCCTCAATAGAAATGTACTACTGGAGCCGGTGTATGACACGTTGCATTAGAACCTGAGTAGCCTTTATTGCTTGATAATGTCGCAAGGCAATGCTGATATCAATCACCCTTTAACAGCCGCTATGATATGTTTTTTATGAAAAGAAAAAGAAAAATGCATGAAGCATTTCTTAGAAAATAATTGATTTAATGCAGCACTGTGGGATTTCTACTTTTAACAACCTAAAAATATTGTGCTTAAAGAAAAGACACAAAATGTGCTAGGAGCTAAAATTGTTAAGAGTAGGCTCATTGCATATCCTCCTATAGAAAATAGTAATTAATTTTACACGGATAAACAATAAACATTCTGTCTCATTTGCATTTAGATATAAACAATATATTTGTGCATCTGAATTCCCAGCACACTTGCATCACGTGATGTGCCTAAAATCCTAAGTGGCTAAAACCAAAATTATCACTGCATTTCCCAGACCATAAATCCCCCTTTTTTTCTCTGACACAAAGCCTTATAAATCTGTGTCTGATTTTTCACATTGTTTTTAGTTAATGATTTTCATCTGTTTGTTGTTGCTGTGATAGCGGCGAAATGTACCATATGCTCCAGCAAAAGACAAATGATTAGCAAATGAAATTCTGGACAGCTGTCTGACTGAAAGCGTTTGGTTGATAGCATTCTGCTACCATAATTAGCTTAAGCTTTGGGTTAATTAACTTTCTACCTGGATATGCATAATAATAGCATTCTGCAGAAAGCCAAGGAGCTTTCAGTATATCAGCAGCAAAGGCTGGCTTTTATTTTGTATTTCGGCTGCATATTTCAATTTCAAGAGGCGATTTAGCGCAGGAGCATCGTCGAATATTGTAGATTTTACTCCCCAAGCCAGATAATTCTGAAACAATAGGGGTGTATTATGTGGCAGAAATGCCATTTCTGAATGTAATTAAAGCGGATGAAAGCAATCACCAATTTTTAAATGCTTTTGTCTAGCAAGAGGCCTACTTGTAAAAAAAATACCCATCAAAAGGAGAAAAGAGGCAAGAGAACCCCAAGTCCTTATATAAGAGGCCTTTGAGACTCAAGTGAAGTACAACAGTAATTAGTCTTTTGTATGAATTTGCTGGCTATGGTCATGATTAGTTAAGCATATGAGAGGACTGCAGGACTGCACCACTCTTAGGCAGGAGGCTGTTAAAGTCTATTTATCACCAGTTATCCTCACAGCTTTCCATTATCACTGACAACACTGGATGGGGCCTGAGAACAGCCTAATTGTTCTGAGGTGGAGTGTTTTTGTGTGGGAGCCGTCACCTCAGTCACATGGCATTCATAAGCAGCCAGACATTTTCCATCTATCTCTGCCCTAATACCCAAGCTGTCACAACAGCTTTTACACACTACCAACACTAGTGTGAAATATCTGAGGTGATGCATTTATCGTTCCTCTCACACTCATGTAGTGTTGTGAATCAATGTCCTGGTTCACACTGCATAGCAGCATGCTAAATGGCGTTTGTGTTTGGGCCCTGTTTACATGATGTGTTCACACAACAGGAAATATAACAACCTCTCTACGCCCTCTATTAATTCTCTCTTCTCCGCTGTCCTTGTCACTTTTAGGTAAAAAGCTACTTATAAACTAATTAACTTCATGTTTTTTTGTGTATAGTTTGGCCTAAATAAAATGCTTACATTTGTTGCTAAACTGCGCTGTCATGCAAACCGTGATCTGCTGAGATATTGAATGGAATCATCAATAAAGCAGAAGGAGACTTTTCGACGTAGTCCCTTTAGAAATGGTATGAATAATTCATAGTGTAATGATATTCAGATGATTTTTGTTCTATTTTTCACTGCGTCCTTAGAATATTGTTTTGCATGTTGTGAAGTGTAGTACTCAGCTGCGTATTCATTAAGGTGCTGCTCCCACTGGCCCTTGGACCCATCTGTGCTCTATGTTTATGCCTCCGTCTCCCGGGACTGTCCCAATCAGGCTGCATGTGCCATTTCCTGTGTAAACCAACACCTGTGTAACTCACTACCTGTAAGCCGCCCCTCACAGACGAGACTCTGACATTCACTCAGATAAAAAATTTGCAAATGTTGTGGTTTTTAAAACGCATTCTCCTGGGTGAGGACGCAGTCGAGAGGGAGATACTGTTCAGTTTTTAGACGCAGCTAAAAGCAGCTCTGCACTTTTTGTGTCTTTTTGCCTGCTGTCGAACTAGAAGTTTCTCTGGTACAGTGTTTGTACTAGTTTGTTTTCGAACTTGATTGGATTCTATATCTTCAACATGCAGAGTGTACAGTGTGTGACATACTAAGGCAATATGCAGAGAGATGATTCTGCTCTGACATCTTGGAGAGGAGTACGAGTCAATTATGCCCAAGTGTTGTTCTTGCTTATCTTCCTGCGGCACCAAACAAGGATTTAGTCAAGGATTTAGGGGTGAGGGGGCGGTGGTGGGGATCATGGTAAGCGGTTCACAACAAAACACTCAAAACTCCTGGGAGCGGGCACTGATTTAAAAATAAATTACAGAAGACGAAGCGCTAACACTCAAGGGCCCTCAGCAGTGCTGGCGTACACAGGTGAAGATTAGCCTCCTCGCTAATCAGAGGAACAAGGCAGTAATTTGCTCTGAACACAGACAGCAATTAGGACTTGGTGACACTAGATTCCCATAATGCCTTTGTGCTTGACGTGGTCAAATTTTGACAGAGGCTATCCATGCAGGGTCAGTGTCCCCCCAGTCTCCCGGCCCTCTTCAGTGGAGGCTCTAAAAGGTCCCTGCAGTTACAGGGCTCCCTAATGTACTTTATGCCTCCCTCACTGGCTCCTTACCATTCGGGTAATTGGAATCTCTTACTGTGGCACTTGAGAATAGAGGCTAAAAACGCTATTTGAAACTGCTCAGTAGTCTGTTGTAGATAAACATTGCTGCGTGGAGGTGTGGATACACTACATAATGGAGTAAGAGTTAAGGCTCTGGTAATACATGCCTTCACTGACTCCTGTGGCTAGCCAGTTGGGAGAAGACCTAATTGTTGTGTGCTTTGTTGCCTACTCTGCAGTATTTTACCACCACCTTTATGTATTGGATTGAGCGTTGCAGCCTCTTCGGTGGACATTTGCTAATAAGAGTTGTTGGATATCTAGAGAGCAGTTTATCCGGCCCAGTTGTTTTTATTTTGAAATAGCAGGGCACAGAGCGTGCGTAGTAGAGCAGAATAGGAAGCATTCCTTACAGCTTACCACTCGAAAAGCTCTTGACTTTAGTGCTGTAGTAGCTAGATAGGCATCTGAATGATCTTCAAATGGTTGAACGAGCCGCATTGAGCAAGTGGCTTACAATTGTATCACAGCCTTTGGCTCAGAGACCATCAGGATCTTGACATTCATAGAGACATGCTGTATTTTTTTTTTCCCTTTTTAGACAGTCATTTTAGGCTTTTTTCATGCTCTCTTGAGTCTTTGACGTCTCTGAGTTAAGTATCTGTGGCTATAAGGCTGAGGAAAATATTGGACTGCTCTTGGCCTTTTCTATTTCATCCTCTGACCCGCCGTGTTACCCATGATCGGTGAAGGAGAACTCTGGCAGGCTGTGTCAAAAGTGACAGCCCATCGAGTCAGGATGAACGCCATCACGCTTCACAGGAGGGAGCCACGAATTCTGAGTTTTTCCCTTTTTGTGCAATATACCATTACACCCTTCGCCAGATCCCTTTCAATTAAATGTTGTGGTTAACCTGCTTCATCCTACGTGTGCAGTTGATAGAAAAAGTCCAACTGAGGACTTGTGTAACACGAGAAACAAAATATGCCAAAGAAAAGGAGAAACATCTTTTTTTTTCGTTTGTCTCCTTTGATTGTTTCTTGGAAGATGAATGAAATAACCTCCAACATTATATAAATGTTCAATTCATTCTTTATATTAGAGTTAGAAAATAGGTAGAACTCTAAATGACTCCCACTTTACTCGGCGATGATTTATGGTAATTGGAAATTGATTGTGACAGGAGCACAATATTAGAAATTTTCTCAAATCACAATCTTGTATCAAGGGAAATATTCTTTTTACGGCGCCAAGTCTTGGCCAGTTTGGAATTAGTTTCTTATTTCCTTAAGTGTGATGAAACACTAAGTGCCTGTAGGACATTAAATCAGTATTTTAACCAGTGGAAAAAGTTAATGCAAAATATGAAAAAAGTCCTTATATTGATGCCTATTATTAAAATAATATTTTTTATATTTCAGACTAATTAAAGTGAATGGTTTATATACATGAGATGAGCCATTAGTTGAAGACAATATAAGATTGCTTCCCCTCTGAGAGGCTCCTTGTAATTAGGCCGACATTTATTACACATCTGTAATCTCTAATTTTCAAGGGCATACTTTCTTATGTGCCAGTCTGGGCTCCATAAAGATCACATGATGCGGCTTGATTGGGATTCACTGAAGCGGCAGGAAATGTTGCCAGCACAGGAGCTACATCTCTGCTGCCCACATGCTCTTTTAAAACAATCCCCCATAGCACCTAGAGGTGACAGACTTCAACAGAACAACTGATGTTCACCTTTTATTTATTTATTTCGGTGTTGTTTACTGGCCATAACATGTACTGCATTGCATTAACTTTTACTACTGTCAATGTTGTATCAGTCAAAACACCTTTAAAGCAGCCGTGTCCAGGGCTGAGGACTGAGGGGAGAAGAAAATTAGCCACGGTGACAAGTCTGAAGTGTGAGCTGGAGGTCAAAGGTGCCAAGCCTTAAGCAAAGGTGCTCTAGCCTTTGTCCGGTAGATTGTAAGGGCCTGCGGGTCCAACAGGAACATTTCCACACACAATATCCCCGAGCTGTCAGTGTGCAGCGGCTGGAACATCCTCTCAGAGAAAGAGGGGGTGTGCAGGGGCAGGGAGGCGGTGTGGAGAGGGAACAGTGGCCTGAAGATCCTTGCAGAGAGAAAGAGAGTTGGGGGGGATGGTGGGTGTGTGTCGGGGTGTAGGTGGTAGGGAGCCAAAAGAGCTGGAGTGGGAGGATAGAGAAATAGAGAGGGGGATATGCTGAGGGGTAGGGGGGTAGAAAGGAGAGACAATGACAAGTAGGGGCTGGCTGGGCACTCACCCATGCCGACAGAGATTGCCATGAGCCATGGCCATTGTTTGAGTGGGTCTCAGCACAGGACCCGCCAGTGGGCTTCTGACTTTTCAGCACTCAACTATAAACTGCTGTGTGGTTTATTTGGAAATGAGAGTATTTACACCTTTTACTGTATTTACACCCACTGTTAAACGGCACCCAGGAGACTTCCATCACACAGCCACAAACTAGCGGGCCGAGCGCTTTCCCTGAAAACTGACCTGCTCAGTCATAACACTCCAGTAAACCTCAGCTTCACATGTCCAATATAAAAGGCTGCTCATACTGTGACCTGCAGAAGTGTAAAAACACTTTAGGGCCATGTTGTTACGGCAGGGAGGAGAGAGACGCTCTGTGTGTTTAACAAAGTAAATGTCTATTATTAATACCATACAGGATAAGCCAATTTTGAAGAAGGGGCACTTAAATGGTGGTATTATTTATTTATAAGTCCTGTACACCAGTTAATGGAATTGGCGGCCTGCTTTAGATCCACAACACAGCTTGAGGTCCACTTTGCAGTAATGCACATGCTAAGAGAGGACCTTCCCAGTAGGGTCTTTAAGTGTCAAATATGGGTCAGTCTGCTTGCGTTGACCTGGGGGGTGGTCAGCAGCGGAGAGAAATTCAGCTGTTAAGTGATGCCAACTCAACCATCGGCAAATTCCTCCAAGCATCAACTCATGCTAAGATGCACGTCCAAGCGCGGCACATCGCTGGCCAGCACTGCTCTGGCCAAAAAATCCATTTATTCTTGTCATGAACTATAAACTAGACCCAAGCAGAGACGAGACTGTTGTTGAAGCCCGGCTCTTAACTTCTCCGCAGCTGCATGACTTTTCAAAACTCTTTTTTTTTTTTCCCCCGCAAACTGGTTCTGCTTTCTTAGAGTTGTTTGAAATAAACTGTTAACACTTTTCCTCATGACCTGACAGTGTTTTCCTTTATACTTCATCATGCATGCCTTAGATAAATATATATCTCCTCTAACAAATGCCTGGATTACTGTCTTATATTTTCCGTAGCTTGTTTTTCTTCTTTCACTACAACAGTATTTCTTACGGCCAAACGACTCACACTCCAAATATTTCTGTGTATTTCAAGCATATCACGATTAACAACTTTCTTTCAGTAAATTATGTCATCTTGCGCTGGTGTCACCCGTAGCATGTTATTACACTCCTGTGACATATTTTAGCACAAGAATTGAGTATTATGATTGCCCCGCTGATCCCCTCTTTCCCTTTCTCCCTCTCCTATATCCCTCACAGGAGCAGCGCGCCCCCCCTGAGCTGTGTGGTCAACGATAGCCCCTGCGAAACGAGCCTCGAGTTGCAGCGCTGCGTCCAATGGCTCCAGGCGTACTTCAGCGAGCCGCGCACCACTGGGACCCTCCCGCTCCCTGCCTTCCACCACCCGGCCCTGCAAGGAGGTCCGTCATGGATAAATATTTGCAGAGCCATGACTGGGATCAGGCTTTCACTCTTAATTGTCAGTTACATCACTTACACTCACTGGCTCGGCGTGTTATAATGAAGTATTTTATGGCTTTATGGGAGAGGGAGTCCGCAGAGTGGGAGAAGAGGGGGGAGAAAAAGAGAAGGAACAGAACACAGAGCTGTAACTTGGTTCAGTAATCTGTGGCAGCCCTTACCACGCGTGTTAGTCTTGGCAAGCTTTTCCATGATTCTTGGCACATTCTTTGAAACTGATCGAATTCCACTCTTGACATTTTGAGACAGGAAGCGGCTTTTTTTAATGAGAACATGTGAATGGTGGTAAAGTTTGAATGAGCGTATTGTAGCCTTGACCAGTCACCTAGGCCGGGTAAAAGGGAAAACTCACAATTAGTGTCAGCTTATGGTTAAAGTGAGTCGAGAGGCGATGATTGAGGGTGCCAAGGAAAGAAATGAGGGATTAATTGTCCCAAGTGTTTATTCTAGGAAACAAACAATAGTGTAGCTTGACAACTCATTTCTGAAATCATATCTCAATGCGGTATTTTTATTTCAGACAATCACAGGCTATGTCAAACTGTGACGCTTGTTGCATTTTAACTTGAATACTTCGAGAAGTGCTCATTTAGAGGCAGAAGCACACCTACACAGGGAAAAAAATAACTAATGTATGCATTTAACAATTGTGCCTCCCTTCCTCTGTAATCAGGCCTTAGTTGCTCTCTAATTTCATGCAGATCTGCAGTGCTTGAGTGATGGCATTTTCAATGAGCAGGTAGTCCATCGAGACCCTGTATACAGCTATGAGTCCCACGCTCCCGCAAAGGCAATGCAGAAATACATCAGGACCAATTACGATATCAACTTTCAGTGTGATTCCCTTCGCCACCAAGTGCTTGTGTACCAGCCCCGGGCTCTTTCAAATCGCATCTCATCTGAAGTCTTTGGGGTTTTAATTAAATTTCAGGATAGATGGAATTCTTCATTAGTACCTGATCTGAATAGGTGATTGTGCTGCGTTCCACCTCTCTCCCTCGCCTGTTGTTTTGGGGCTCAGTAAATACAGGGTTTAGGGTTGGATTGCTCTCTGTAGTCAAAACCATAGGCCATGCCAGTGTAAAAATGTTAAATGTGTGCATCAGGAGTATTTGTCTTTTGAGGGAGGAAAATAAGAGATTATTTTTTCTGTTGAATCACAAATATTAAGGATTAGATGTAGCCTCGTCTGCTGTACAAAATCCTGCTCCAGCTCGTCACCACTGTCTGCTCGGGAACAAAATACAAGTTTAATCAGGTCATTACAATCTGTGACAACCAACTTTTGTTTGCACAGTTATCTTAGGGGAAAACGTGAACGAGGCAGCGCTCCGCAGCACTTGTCATGTAATATTGAGTTGTGACCTTCACTTGAAGTGTTGCCATGTTTATTTACACATTTCTGACAAAACAAGCCACTTTTCATATTAGCTGTCATGATATAGCCGAGCAACAGAGGTGACATGAAACGAGACGCAAGGTGCCGTTTTCTATAGTGTCTGACTGATTGTCACACAAAACATCACACGCAAGTTTGGTTGTCAGAGGTAGAGCGATGGCGACTTGTGCATGCGCAGTGATCTTAATGCTTGTGTTTGTACGTGCACTCCTCCACCAAAAAACACAGACACTTCTTAAAACGATGCATATTCTTATCTCATTAATTATACATCCATATGTAACAGACGAGAGGATCTTAGTCTCGGTAAGCGGCACAGGGAATGTGCAGGGAGGGGGCCTGGCGAAGGGGGGAAGGGCGCTCTTCAAAGCCCAAATGACTGTGTTCCTGCAGGAGCCTGAACCTCCCCCTGTGCACAGCGCAGGGCGAGATGAGACACTCACCAGGACTCGCCCCTGTGATGTGGAGAGGAATTAGGGAAATGAACGTTTTCAGAATATCGAATAATCAGAGAATCATCAGCACCCCGTCAGCCTTCAAAAGTATGGATCCCTCCAGACTCAAGAGACACTTTGACTGGGAGTCAAAGTCTTCCCTCCCATTAGACACAAAGGATAATGAGGTAGTTGAATTTCCACTATTGTCTTTTTATTCTCACAACCATGTATAAGGTGACTGTCAGCTGGAAGTCATTGCCCCAAATCTATTGCTTTCATTAGCAAGGCTGATAAAATCCAATTTATTGTTTTTCCTTTTTGTTCTAGTCCTAAATTGCTCTCACATACAAAATTATGAGGTAATCAATCATATATGTCAATATGATCATAATCGCTAGAAGCATTCGATTTGGGCGCAGGTCACTCTGTTCCTGCCTCTGCAGTGGCCCTATCACCTAGCCTCACAGTAGGTAATGATCTGTGACATAATTATGGGATGTCTGTAAACATGTAAGTGGTTCCTCTCAACTTTTATTTAAACAATTGACACCAGTGAACCCCTATCTAAAGAGGGTCCTGACCTCAGACACAGCGTATTAGGCTCTTTATGAAGTATGGGGCTGGGGGACTGCTCTCCAAATCAGCGCTGGTCACCTCGACTGACCCGCCTGAAGTCTCTGTCACTAGCACTGATGAGGGCAAAGTTCTTTAACCTCTGCGCCGCCGATAACAGCACCAACACTTGTTTTCCCTCAAACTGTTGGAGATGTGAAACCTGCAGCAGAAAGGGCTGAGGTGGATCTGAAAAGGTGTAAACAACTCTGCCGTTTGTTGCTCGCTCAGTGAAAGAGCTGAGTGTATGCTGCCTTGACACTGACTTTGGTTGTTTGTCAATAACGATTGCATCAATAGGGATTTGTCATACCCATAGTGTGGGTTGTCGTCTCCCCACTAGTGACAAAGCGATATCTGCTGCGCACATCATGTGGCCAAATCCGAGCTTTATGAGGGAGAATAATGCATAAAGGAAATTTCAGGGGTGTATCTTATCTCCTCATAACATTAAGTCTGTCTGCGTAAGAGCCCGTCATCTCGTTGACAGCGTGATTATTACCTGAAAAATTATTAAACAGTACCTACGGGCCTTGTTCAAGACAAAGAACTCACATGGGTGCGCATCAATCAAATCTATCCCCTTTAGGTTTTACACTTATTCCCCCCAGTTTAGGCAAATTGCCTTGTTCGCGTGGCTTTGTGTAGCGGAGAGTGACTATAAGGTAGCAAGGGAGCCTGGGGAGCAAAGAATGTTCACTGTGTAGAAGAGAGACAGGGGTGTGACATGTTTTCACACAATGCCAATTTAGAGGGATTTCACATAGATCACTTGTCATGTGCTCTCTTAGACCATATAAATGAGAGAGAATGGGAGATCACTAATTGAATTTTCATGACGGAGTATGTATATAGTACAGGCAGACTTTGAGTCTCTTTCTGATAACGAGACTATTGTTTCTCATCTTGTTCTCAGTACAGAAAAAAGTGTTGTTCACTCACTACACAAGTGCTGTGAGTTGGTGTCTCCAGCTTTCAAAATGCCTCACAATTCTCCTCTTTTCTTTGCATTCAGAGCTATACAAACATGCCTTTCAGACGTCGCCTGCTAATCCAGAAAAAAAGATAATGCTACTGCTAACGTGCTAATGAAATCAAAGCCGTTAATGTGGTCGCTTAAGCTGTGGATGATTTGAAGAATTCTGCCATTTAAGTGAAGATGATATAATGAATCTACTCTGAATAGAAAGCAATTAAAAGGACAAATTGGTCTGATTAACCTCAAAGTCATCCCGCTGCCACAAATGGTGTGCAACATTCAAATTATTATTATTAAAAATCTGGAGCAGATTTGCAGTCTTTTTGGCCTCTCTTAATCCTTTTAAATGAAGGAGCGAACTTTTTTAATTTTAGCTGTGACCTTTCAAAGCATAACCCAGATTTTTCTGCTAGAGAAATAATTTTCTCACACCAGCCACTATTGCATGTTAATGCTGGTTCTAAGGTCAAATTGAGGGACATCTATGTATATAGTTGTTTAATGAATTTAGTGAAGAATAAAAAGGACTGACTTTGGGTTGAGTTCATGCTCCTCTGATTAGAAAGCATGAATTTCATCAATGTAATAGTCAAGCATGTCATTTTTTGCACTGTTCGTTATGTAAGGTGCTGATATTTGGGGATGTTCCATGCCTTTCATTTGAACCCAAAACACCTTTTTTTTGTCAGAATAAACACAGTCTTAAGATGAGCGTGTTGTCATGTGTGAGTCTGTCAGCCGTTTGACTTTGATTGATTAACTGAAGTGCTTTCTCTCCTTCTCTCCTGTCCTCTGTGCCTTGCTGTAGACGCCTTCACGAGCCGCGTCCTGCACACACTTCTGAGGGACGTGAAGTTGGGTGAGACCGTCTCGTACAAGCGGCTGGCGGAGATGGCGGGAAACCCCAGAGCGGTGCGAGCGGTGGGAGGGGCCATGAGGAGGAACCCGGTGAGTGCGGCTGACAGTGATTGACAGGGCTCTCTCTTACTTACTTTGTCACATACACACCACTCATTTATTCACCACATTGGCAGCATTTTATTCTGGACTGTTTGGCTGCATCTTTTTATGTTTTATATGCATATTCATTATGCATATGGCATTTGAACTTTCATTTTTCTGTTATGCAAAACATAAAACCCATTTATTCAATATTATATATGCATTGCAATTTTTACTTTATCCAGTGTCTGTTTTTACTACATAACAATGAACCAATGAACAAAATAAACTATTTGTAAGTTTTACCTTCAAACTTGGAGCCTAAAAGTCATGAAAATAATAACCTCAGTAACATTTTGATAATTTTCTGAAACATCAATCTTTTTCTAACAATTAGGTGGGACAGGCCGCTCAATAATAATACAATTAGTCAGCGCATACTACCATTATAGACAGTATATAACTTCAGAACATATCACAGCATAGTAAAATAAAAAATAAAAAATACAGAAAAGATTGTTATTGTTATTTAAAGGAAACAGTGCCAGACAAATTTGTGACCTTTACAATGAGTCTTGAAACATTACATACTGTTGCTTTAACAATAATTAAATATAAAAATTATTATTATTGTTCTGAATCACATGTCCATCTGTTGCAGTAAAGACAAAAACATTGAGAATAGTGTAAAAATCTCAGTGTAGGTGTGTTGAAAATGTCCAGCACATAATGAAAAATTCTTCTCAATTAAATGAGGTCATTCTCTGCCCACTTCCTGACTCCTCACCTCCATGTCCTCGTCGTAGGTAGCAGAAGAGAAGCCTGAGATGGACTGTAAACTGTAGGAGTGGTTGAGTACATTCAACAGTGAAACGGTTGGAAAAACACCTCGGAGGTGGAAGTCTACCTACAGCACAACTCTGAGCCCACACCTTTTGTTCCCGTCTTTACTGTAGATGTTAGCAGTAAATCTCCGCTTCTTGTAGGAAACCTGGCCCGCATCATTTTGCCCATGAATCCACTGTGTACAAAATGGAGGGCTAGAGGGCAAGTGGTGTGTCTTCTTTTGATCAAACCCTTTGATCAAAGGCCGTTTAGCTCTGCCCATGTAGTGCTGTGGGCACCACCGGTGTGCAAGGAGACGCTCTACCTCACTGTGCACTCAGAGATGCTTAGACTGGCTCAACTCACTTCATTGCATGGAGGAGGTGCACCTAAAACATCACACCAAATAAATGTCCGCAAACCATGCAAAGCTATATATATTTTCACAGCTTTGCATCATCATTTTTTTTATTATAATTAAAAAAATAATAATTGGACATGTAGAAACCCCTTCTGCAGTTAATGATTATGTTTTTCCATGGTTTTGGCCTCTGGTTAGATTTGTAACAATTAACTCATAAACGTTTTTACTGTTTTAAGTTTATATCTTAAATCTAAATGTGTCATCATTATTAAAAAAAAACACAGATGTAGACTTGGCCTACATATGCTTTTTTATTGACCAAATTACATCCAATCACATTTATATATCCTTCCACCTCTAAAAATTAAATACAATAATCATCCCGGGTTAGATTATGTTGATTAAAAGCTCTAAATGTGTGTATTTTTTTTTTTTTCAATAAATTTCACATTGCTGCTCATTCCTTTATATGTTTCCTTTATGCCCTGAGCCAGTGGCGATGCTGGTGGATGTGTGTATTATACTTCTCAGTCTCATGTTATACAGAGGTTCTGCTTTGGTCGGGGAGGCTGGGAGCCTGAGCCCTGAGCTCCTGATACGGATCCAGAGTCAGATTGTCAGTGTCAATTACTTGTCAGTAGCCGCCGCTCCACTCAGGCTTCAGCTGTGAAAAGCTCAGTGTGCTCAATCGATCCTCGCCTCTCTGTGGCACTTCTTCTTCACCAGGATTTGAGTATTGATAAGCCTGGTGTAGTGCTCTTTTCCCCCCAAGTGAAGAGGCAGATCCGAAGGCCTTGAGGGTACCCCCGCTCTCCCTCCAAACCCGGGGAACAGTATTGATCCGAATACTGGAGCTGTATTTCTCTGTCTGCAAGGTTAATCTGGGGCTCGGAAAGTTTTATTGCTGTTGATATGGGAGTGGGTTTAATGATGGATTTGGACTGTAACATGCTGTATGCTCAACTTTTTTTTGTTTAAAAAGGCAGGAGGTGAAGGCATCAAATAGAGAAAAAAAATACCCTCAATGCTGCCACTGTTTAATATTTTTTTTATCAATAATAAAACGGGGTCGCCATTAAGAATATTCTACAAGAAATAATTGCCACGATTCTCCGCTGTGTTCAGAATTCACAATGATCGAAGTGTTTTAGGCTGGCTTGTTTAATCTTTCTCCAGCCATTTAGTTTACAAAGAACTCGGGACCCCCCTGGCAGTCATCTGCAACAAGAGTAAACGCTCCACTGACTTCCTCTTTTTAATGATCACAGGGTTATCAGATCTTAATGTTGACACCCTCTCGATTGAATATTCATCCTGCTGCTGTTTTTGCCCATTAATTTTTGATTGCTTCTTTGCTTTACACTATTAAAGAGTAGAAAACATTGATACCCGAAGACTGCGCTTATCACCCTGAATGGAGACGTGTGCGCGATCAAACCAAGAAACCAAACGGTCCGATGGCGGTGACAAAACATAAAACAAGGACGAAAGTGCCGATTCATATTTTCGGCACTTTTAAGTTGGTAAATCACAGGCTGTTTAATACATAATGCATGTCAAGACTTGGGAATGGTGTGTAGTGGCAACAATAAATGTGTAAAAAGAGACTTTGTGTAGTTGCTTTAAAAAAAATTGGCATTTTCAAGCGTATAATGATGGGTGTGGATCTAAAAGGTGCAGGAGACATTTTTGGCCAAATTGAGATATTAATATTGAATATAAGCTCAGGATAAGATCTCTTTGGTGTCAAAGAATCACAATAATATTACCAATCAATTTACAGTTACAGACCAAAAAGTTCCTATCTCTAAACTTAGCATTAACTCAAAAGAGCATAAGTGCATATAAGTGCTATAAAATTTTATTTGAAAATGGCATGAAAAGTTGGAGCCAAAAAGGTGTGTATAACATTTTTTCCAAATATATATATATATTTTTTTGTTATTAGGTAAACAAATTTTGTATATGTGCTTTGGTATCTGTGTTTGTGGGAATTTTTTGGCTGTTAGGGAGGACATTTGTCTGTTTCTTTTTTTGCTCCTGCTGTAAAGTTAGCAGAATGTCACTTGCGCCCCTTTAGATTCTAAGCCTCACGGAAAAAAATTTGTGCAAAAGTTGTTTACACTGAATTTTTTTGTTGCAGGTTCCTCTCCTCATCCCCTGCCACCGAGTCATCTCCAGCAGCGGACAGAGCGGCTCGTACATGAGCGGCAAGGGCGACCACCTTAAACAATGGCTGCTTACCCACGAGAGACAGTGAGGGGAAGGCTCCAGCCCAACTGTCCTTCACTCAGTACACACACACACACACACACACACACACAAATCCATACACAAGGCCAGAGAACAAAACACGGCCATAAAGTTTAGTATATTTGGCACACGCTGTGGAACAACTGCAGCTACTTGTAAATATTCACTTTATATTCTTTTTTTTTTTTTTTTACAATCTAAGAATAGAGATGCTGCATAGTTAATGCGATAGCGAGTTGTTGCAGAATTAGAACGTACAAAAATAACTTAAACAGAGAACAGTAGGAATTACAAACATATGCTCCCGTGGGTCTCCGTTGTGTTTGCCAGATAGTGTTGGAATGGTTTTTCTAAAGAATTATTATTCCCTTAAAAATATGTCTCTTGCATTGTTGTTGTTGTTGTGTTTTTTTTTTTCCTCCTAAGCAGAATTAGTCTTTGTACCTCTTGTTGTTTTTTTAATTTCCTGCCAAGTGAATGCTTTGTTCAACATCCAGTGATAAAGGCTCTGAATTTTACTGCTACAAAGCTTTGTAGTGAAGCATTTGTTTTGTCTTCATTTAGATCTCAATGTTTGGTCTCCCCTCCACCTAGTCTGGAGAGCCTTATGCATTCTATACTGTACTTGTCCTATTAGTTGTGTTGAAATAAAAACATCCTTATTGTCAATTCTTAGCTTTTATCACCTTCATTGTATTTAATTTAAAGTGTTTTTTTTGTGTGGTGTAGCCGCAGCTCAGCCCTAGCCTCACACTTAATTATGCTGTGTGTCTTCTCGCTCTGCGCTCCATCACTGCAGCTCACAGCCGCCTCTTTATTCCTGAGGAGTGTTTTCCATTAGAGGGCAGTACAGAACGGGAAACAGAAATCAACATTTCAGCCTTGAATTCTTCCTGCACATTTAATCTTCAACTTAAATGTTTATGTGCTACTTTATTTTCAGCTCAACACCATTTAATCCCTTTGGGCTGAATTATTTTGCGTAAAAAGACTGTTTAAAAAGGCTAGCAGTGGCAGTGTGTATAAAAAATATATCTCTTTATTTAAAATGTCCATGACTGTTCTGTGAGAATTATTCTTGACAATTTATTATTGACAGCTTAGATTTTTTCTAAATGTAATCCTTTCTTCTCCTGACTGACTAATGCAGTTTGAGAGTGACCCTTCCTGGCCCATAGTAACTCCTCCTCTGTACAGACCAGGTAGCCTAATAATCCAACCTCCAAAAATAACCTCAGCTCTAACCTTTACACAACCCATTCAAGTGCCCCACTCACTGAATACATTTGAACTTAGCTGCATTTTTGAATTTCTTATTGGCCGAGTTGGTGGCTGTCTCGCGGTCTGCCATTGGAGCTGCAGTGTAGATGTTGAGGCAGCAGACAGGCAGATGAAGAATGAGACTCAGTCTGTGCCTTCACACAGGGCTAATGATGCCTGTGGTGACTACAGGCTACAGTCAGCCCCCTAACGAAGGGAGCTGTGACACAGCCACAAGGGGTCCCATTTAAGCCAGCCACACTCTGAAGTGCACTGTAAGCACCCTCCTTTTTTGCTTGTGGCTAAGTAAATTCTATGGAATGCTATGAATTTAGCAGCAGAGATAGTGAAGTCTGTAGAGCTGTGCAGTTGATGTTGAAAAACAAGTCCAGCTTCAAAGCTGCACACGCTGCCAGTAATTGGTCGTGTAATTGCGTAGGTACTGAGGATTCTCTTCCAAATAATTCACTTTGTATTTTTCTGCGTTTCTTGTGGTATTTCAGTGTAGGACATGGTTAGCAGTGTTATCAGTATTTGTGTATTATTTTGTTGTGTACCACTTTTGTATAACTCTGGCCCAAGATAAAACAGAATTGGATTACAGTCTGAACATTTCTCATCATCCGCACTGTTAATTGCTGTGAAACCTTTAATTTTGGCCTAATATGAGTCCAATATGTGCCTCACTTCTTTGAGAGAGACTTTTCGTGCACGTGCATGTGAGCGTGAGCATGTGGCCGTGCGTGTGTGCACATGTGTATGTCCATATGTGTGTGGGTGAAGTGGATGATATTGAGTCTGACTTCATAAATCACCCAGACACTGATAAACTCCCCATGCACCCACACACCGCTAATGGGCAACCCTTAAGGAGTGTGAGTGTCTCGTGCGGCGTTTGATTCAACATTTATTAACCCCCTCACACACGCACACACACACCACCACTCTCACTTCAGACACACACTCATTTGAGCCCCAGAAAAGGCAGGATATGGTTGGTGGCATCCGTACACTTAAAGCCAGGTTTGACCTGGTCGCGCTGTATTAATCATAGCTCACATTACTAAGATACATTTTAGCTTATACTGCCACAACTACAACTAGTGCATTTCCTAACATTACTTTGCCTCTCATAACTTATATCCTGTCTTCAACTCCCCACTTCCCATCTCATATCCTGCACCCTCCTCATTATAGAGCAATTTTCTGCCCCCACATCAAATACAAACATCGCCTCCATCTCTAAGTCTTCATACATGTCACCTCATAATTCTAATCTCATCACGGCCCTTGGTAGAGGTGCGACGGGTCGAGTTAATACTGTAGATACACGACAAAAGCCGCTTTTATTTCCCAAAGTTTGAACAAACACTAGTGAAACTTTTGGAGGGTATGAGTGAGCAGTAAGTGGTGCACATAGCTGAGAACAGGAGGAGTGTGTGCCATGTAGATAGGCAGTGAGTCAGTGAGACAGACGCTCATAGATAGCTGGATAGACAGACATTAGGCTGGGGCTTGGCTGTGCTATCAGGTTTCCTCCTCTGTGCGGGTCTGCCGGGACAGCCTGCCTCTGCGGCCCTGACACCGAGGCACCACGCAGCCAGCCACGACAGCTGCCACAGCAGCATCTAATACCAACACACGCCACGCTACACCACCACTACAAAGAGAAATATCATTTCAAACATGCCACACTTTGATGCTCTGTAATGATCTTTGTGTTTTGAGAGGGTAGACTCACATGGTGTCTTCTTTATTTTTTTTAGAACAAAAAGAACCTTTTACTTCAGCAACTTTAGAATGGGATGATGAGGAGAGGGAGGATTAAATAAGAAAGTCACAGAAAGCCTGAGCAGTATTGAGTGTGTGAGTGTGTGAGAGAGTAACCTTGTATCAGTGTGTCATTGTAACCTTCTGAACTGCTGTGTTGTTCTGGCGCTCTGTAATTAGGACCGGCTGATGAGCGGCTATACATAACGTGAGAGCGCCGGCCTGTGAGCGCAGCGCAGTATGTATCAATCTGTGACTCTACAGCACTTGTCAGCGTGGTAAGGAGAGTGTCTCAGCCTGGAGAAAGTGCAGGTCTAGCCTTGGTCATGTTGACGGAGGGGCGGCACTTCAGAGGCTCCAGGACCCCATGGCACCAGTCTCCCCAGTCCCCCAGACAGACTGGGAGCATCTGGGCTCTGTCAGCGCCTCTGGCCCCTGCAGACTCCGATCTATATGATGGGGGCGAGGAGTGGATTGGATCAGGGAGAGGGAAAATATGAGCCAGATTCCTCAGCCTTTTGCAAATGAACGCCAGTCAGTATTCAGTGCGCGCACATTAAGGCTTGATAACAGGTTGTACTGATTAATTTTGTATGACGTTAGATGGGGTTATTGATTACCATCTCATGTTGGAAAAATTCTTCTTTATAAATTGTCCAATTAAGCATTAATTAAAAGTGTACATCTAAAATATGCAAAGCCTGTTCGGAGCAAAAACACATCGTGACGGCTGAAGATCACATTGACAGATATCTTTCCAGAGAAAGTGAGGAATGATTTGATCAAGTGGATATAGTTCCTTAGCAGCGCCACACAGAAACTGATACACACACTTGCCAAGTCTAATTAATCCATACACTAAATTAGGAATATAAATTGTGGTCCCAATTTAACAAGGTCAGTCTTAACTTCTCCCTTTACACTTTATTTAACTATGTAGGAGGAAAAAAGCCCTATCAATGTGCTTTGCTTATTATGATTGACGATTGATGATTAAGTCCTCCAGCTGACACACACCAGCAAAGCCGGTGAGTTGGAATTGGATGTGACACATACACAGTTCTGCGTGTTAGGTAATTCGTTGACGAGGGGCCAAATTCATTTATGGAACAGCGGTATTGGCAGGCATGGACACTCTCTGCAAAAACAACGATAATCACAGAGGTTTGGCGCGGCGTGACAAGGACTCTTCAGGGAAAGGCCCTTACACGCTGCTTTGTTGGCCGTTCCTCCCCAAGATGGAGGGAAGCATCCGCCACTGTTCTTAAGACGAGAGTGGCTCTGAGCGGCAGACAGTGCTCTGTGGAAGGTGCAGATGCTGCTAAACATCTCTGGTTTTAGGTCAAGTGTGATGAGGGGCTTTGAAATTGATGGAATGCATACATTTCTATACAGGCCTTAGTGCAATGTTGCACGTTAGTGCAGTTTTGTGATGCTCGACCAAGAGGCAAAATAATATCGTAGTGGAATTGATGAAATAAAAGCTCTGATAAACCCTGTATAATGAAACATGAGGAGGACCCTGTCTCCAGCCATTTAATCTCTTTTCACATTCTCCATTTTTTCTGCTAATGAGCCTTATTGACAATCAAACAGAAGCTGTCATCCCCCAGGATGCAACACTCCCAGCCCCTGCGTGTTTGTCATAGTGTCCTGGCAATCAGAGCCGCCTGCAAGACCAGGCTGGCAGTTAGTGGTTCTCACAGCAGCACTGCCTGAAAATGGCACACTTCCTGTAGAGTTGCAGCTGCCACCTCTGCTACTTCCATTACTTTCTATAGCATGCAGATGTTGTATCAACATTCCCTGCCAAGGGGACTGCAATAACTGTGAGATTCATGCCATGTTTCAGAGGCACGTCAATTTCTCAAGTGGCACAATTAAAGAGGGAAATACAGTACCGGGTTTTCACAGGCACTGAAATCGGAAAAGGGCTTTTTCACTTTCTTTCCAATGGGGGCTGTTTCATAAGAGTTCAGAAATCCACCCGATTTTTACTGGCCTTTTCCTGAGTGGAGCTGCTCTGTAAGCCTTTGTGCGGCAGACCTGTCGTGACCCACAGCGGATATGGAAATGGGGCTAAGGTTTTATGGGCCAAACGGATTGGACACAGTCAAGCTCAGGGGGCATGAATATTGGATGTTATTTCTGCTCCCTTTTTATGTAATCCATTGCCAATACATTATTAATAGATGATATCATATCCAGAACTACTGGACAAAGCACTACAGAGGGGTACTATGAAAGGAGCTCTATGTGGTGCAGAAAACACACTCTAAGAGTGATATTATTTTATCACTGCAGCCTAACACTCTCTGACCAGCCACTTCTCTGCTCTGTAATTTTTTGGACTAAGTGAGGTTCATAGAGGGAAAATCTGGTGAATAGTGTATCCCTACCAGGGGTAAATCCTGCATTTGTGGGTTTGAAATGCACTGAAACATTGATGAAGTATCAAATGACACCCAAATACAAGTTTAATGGATTTCGAAGCGCTGGGATACTTTGCTCATCCTCTTGACTTGCAGTGAGTGAAGTGGAAATCTTTGCGAGGATCTAGAGTTTTTCTTGCAAAGCTGACTCCCAGTGTACAGTAGCAGGGGAGCAGTGTCTTATCTGATGTACCAATTCAGAGACAGGAGGCTGCACTAATGTGGGACTATTTTAAAAAAAGGGTCACATTTTCTGTTTTGATTCAAATGCGGGATTGTTCAAAAAAGGTCAGGCTTCCTATTTGAATTCATTGTCATCTCTGCGTTTTGATCTGCTTTGCTTGTGCAGTTTTTATAAGCCACAGTTGCAGTATCCTACTATTGTACAAACTCCTAACTTTATGGCAGTTGAGTACAATTTTTTTCTTATCTTGTAGAACTATACTTATCAGCTACAAGTAGTGGAAGCGTTGTCTAGCTTGAACTTTATTGCCCGCTTAAAGGTGTTAATAAAAAGTGGATGTATTAGGCCTCCCAATAAGAGTTACATAGAGAGCGGATGCGTAAGGTAATATTCTGTTTTTAAGGTCAGTTTGAATTGTTTTTTCTCCTGGGGAAAAGGCGAATTGATAAAGAGCAAACAAAACCTCTACTGAATGCGTGTCCTCCATGGCCTCAATGACGGTTTCATTCCTTTATATCATCCAGCCCAATTCCCAGCATGCATGGCCATTGTGGCTCTTTCAACTCTGGCTTTCCCATTGACTGGCTCATTGTCCAGCGGCTCTTTTGTGCGGCCGCTATCGCTAGAGCACAATCTTTCACCTGAACGGCACAGGAGCGCAGCCTGGAAGTGGTCACGTAAGGCCACAAGAGCAACCTGCCCGCCGCCACAATTAGCACGTCGCTAACGAAGAAACATTTATTATTATTATTAACTTAAGGTAAATCTCCACTGCTGTCTTTTATTATGGCTGTTATTATTAGTCACGCTCCGGCAGCTTGCATCAGACAGAGATGTCCAATATTACTGCGCGGGCTTATATTATTGAGAGAAGACTTTTTGAAATATAACAATGCACAAGCAGATGTTTGAAGCGTGGCCCTGGGCAACACAAGGCTAGTTAAGATCAATATTGCTTTCAATATTTCTTTCCTTTGACAGATAACCGGTACTGAGGAAAGTCTTGATAAGAGTGGCAACATATGGATGCGGCGTGCCTTGCTCCCTTTTGATTGTGTGACCCCACGACCTTTGCCTGTGTCTGAGAGGGAGGCAGCCACATGGTACGGTGGGGGTCTGTCAGGCTCTGGTTATGGGGCATTATTGACCCAGGATTTATAAATATTTAATGCACACATTAAGATCATGGTGGAGGGTGGCCATTAGAGTTCTCCAATAAAGAGGCTCTCACGATGATTGAGTGGTATGGCAGAGCGAGTGGCTGCTACACAGAAACCTGCTGAGACAATATACTGTACCTCCAGCCCGCTGCCAGCCTGGGGAGCGCTCCAAAGTGCCAACCACCGTGCACATTTTCTCCTGTTTTAGGCTTTAATGAAACAGTTCCCGACATTTCTTAAAAGTGGCAACAACATACCAGTGAGTGAAAGAGACCGCAGTAAGCAAGGTGATAGATTGTAAGCTGTGCATGTGTATCTGAAACCGTGAAGTAGCAGATGTGTGCCTATTGTTATCAGACACGTTGCGTTATCGAGGGAATGATTTGAAGTGCAGGGCCATCGCGGCTGAAAATGAAATGGCTCTTTGAGTGTATCTGTCCTCCGCGCTATCAGCAGCTCCTGGACTATCTCCTGCGTTGCCAGATCCATGCATGCTGTTTGACATAATAAGCTGTGATATGCTGATTGCCACTCAGGTTGCAGGCGTTTAATTGTGCATTAAAGGGAGAGGTGGCGGCGGACAATGTTGCCTTGATGAGAAATTGACATTTTGTGACCTGCTCTCCGCGTCCACTCACGATGCCAGATAAGACGCTCAGTTGTTTTTAAGGAGAAGCACTATTCTTCCCTCGAACACTTCTATCAGTCCGTTTGACCCACTTGATGAGTATAGATTTCATAGTGCCCCCCTTTCAGCTCTCCAACTATGAGAGGTTCAAAACGATACCAGCCCTTATAGACAAAGGATAACCTTGCTCTTTCAATGTATTGATTCTTTATTAACTAGGTGGCTTAATGCAATGAAATGAGGGATTTGAATGAGCCCCATTTGGGCTGCTTTGAATAAAAAGCTTGTTTATGAATGACTACAATGAACCTTTGAAGCACCACAGATGCAGGATATGCTGATACAAGGACCAGTCAGGAATATGTCACAATGTCAGAGTGCTGTACTGACAAGACTGTGTTACACTTTTCCACAGATTCAAACATCTTCATGGCAAAGTCTAAACACTACAGCTCACAGACGACTCTACTACTGTCTCTTTAAGTCCTGATTGTCAGTTTGTCTGCCAGCCAAACTGCACCTACAACTAAAGAAGTCCACAGTGGAGGAGCTAGTGTGTTTTTTACTGAAAATTTTAATAAAACATCACTTATTCATTTCTGTTTCCATTCCAAATGTTGACATGTTTAAATTTTCTTCCCTGTAAACACATGTAAGCTATGTGGCAGAGTCATAAGTGGTGAGTAAAAATGACTTCTATACATTCTACAAAACAGAAAAAATACAACCACAAATGGAGTGTTTTTTCTCCAAGGTTGTCCCTCATGCACATTAGTCTCTATTGGATCTTAACAACTATCATATGGGTCACAAACAATTTATTTGACAATACAACCAACAAAGTTTTCTCCAAAATGGTCTGTATAGATAATTTAAAATCAATATAAAAATAAACAATGAAGTTTGACTTCCCCTTTAAAAAATGGACAGAGAGTCTTGACAGAGTAACACAAATTCTGAGGATACACGTGAATATGCACATTGCATTTTCATCAAATACAAAAAGAAAACAAATGAAGGCAACAGTTCTTGGCTGAATTATCTGTGCTGCATCACTATATTAAGGGCATGACGATTAATACATACATAATGAAAAGCAATATACAAAATTTCAGAGATAAATACATTATTTATAGTTGATATGTTACAAAATTTCCCTCAGTGAGCGCAAGTGTGTATTTGAACTGAAAAATGACAATGAACTACTATACGTCTACATTCTCAATGGATTTTAATTTTGTTTTTTCAATGTTTTTTGTTGATCTAAAAGAACATGAAAAAGACAGATGTATAAATATTTAGCACAAGTTTGGCAATATCACAATAGTCTACAATTTTGAACCACATATAAAACACATAAGGGAGTTGGAGCTAGAACGGGGAGACTGCTCCTCATCAACAAGAAACAGACTTCACAGTAGCCTAGGAATGCATTAATATACAGTGCTAGCAAAAAGGTTGAAAAACATGGCAAAACACACTTGCTTAAAGGAAGCTCTAGACATGGAAGTACATCATATTCATCAACAGAGCAGTGTTTTGTACACGTCAGTGTGCTTGTTGAATCAAAGAGGATTTTTTTTTACTTTTGAAGATGATTTCTAGCTACAATAAATTACAAAATTTAAGTTAAAATGCAGGAATGAAACATGATACAACCTTCCCAACCCGGCCCTCCCCTTTACTTGTATTTGTTGTACTTTAAGCTCAATTTTCTACATTATATATCTCATATATTTTTCCAGTTGAAATTGTCTTGGCCCCTGTGTATTTTTCTCACACATAAAAATACAAAAAGTCACATTAAAAAGACACACAACTGTTGTGAATCTATTAAAAGAGAGTTGAAACAGAAAAGCTGATTTTCTGAGGCAAACGAGTTCGTTGGCAAATGTACTGTACAACAGTGTTTTACTTTACAACCAGGTGTGAGTCCACAGAGTCCCTTCCAGTACTGAACGTGTCATGTGTGAGAGTGGACGAGTCCAAGGCCGACGCACAGTCCGACAGTATACAAAATAAACCCTTCATCATCCCGTGTCCTTTTTAAGGGTGCTCCAATGGGAGGGGGAAACAAAAAGTCCCACAGAAGAAAGTCTTCCTTCATAAATCCTTCTCTCTGCAGGTTTCATAAGTCTTTTAAAGAAAAAAATCTTTCTTTTCTTTTTTCTTCATCTTTAAAAACAGAACAAGCAGTTGACTATACATGACACCAGCGACTGGCTGTGTGCTCAGGGGGTGCCCTGTGAAGTGGTAGTGTGACTGGTGCTTGAGATGACGAAAGTGCATTTACATTGGAGGGACAACCAGGCCGGACATGGCTGAAAACAAAAGACAGGAGAAGGAGGTTAGTTTAAGTGCTGCAAATCAAATGTGGATTAATATTAAAAATTATTGAAATGCTGTTTAGTGCATGCATGTGTGTGTGTGTGAGTGTGTGTGAGAGAGTGTGTTTGCATATGTGCCTGTGAGTGTTAGCTGTGCCGGCCAGCCTGCTGCTGCACATCCCTCCTAACGGGAGAGTTTGAAAAGCTCCCTCCTGCTCTGACATTTCAGCCCTCAGCACGCCAGTCTTGCTATGTGTGATATTTCTCCTGGCGTTGGGGTAATGGCAAACAGTGGCCCAGACTCCCGGGAGACCCAGCCGTGGTGACGGCAGAGCAACAACACGGTCACTTCCCACAATGCCACAATGCTACAGTACTAGGCAGTCGTCAGACTCCCCTCTGATTCCTCCTTTTACGCGCCCTGTCTCTTATCCTCGCCTCCATTACTTGGTACAGAGCGTTAGTTCTTGTACCATCCCACATTCCCAGAGTTGGGCTTCTGTGTTATTATCCAAGAGAGATTAGGCAAGATCAAAGGTAGCTTCCGTTATTTTACCAAGACCATCTGCTTAGGATATCATTAGCAACTGTACCTCACCCTCACAGTTTATATATTCAGTATTTTCACACGTTTTAACAATTAGGCGACTAGTGAAGTGCTGGGATGATATATTATTATATTGCTCTGAGTATATTTGTAGAGTCATGCTTGAAATGCTTTTAAGTTTGCCAGCGCAGATGATGGCAAGGCATTGCTCATTAATTTCTGCACAACATGTATTAATAAGTATGAACGTGTAGCAAGATGAACTTTAATTTCCCACTTCATTAAGCCCAATGTTATTAATCTTGGGGCACACACTACGGCTAAGCTTGTTTTCAAAGCAATCATGTTGGTCATGACACACGCACAAAACCTAATAAACATAATTACTAAAACAATTCGGGGAAGGTCTTTTCCTGCGACATTAGAGGGGATCGTTTGTATGAAAGGCCAACAAGGAGGTCTGTTTGCACAGACACGTGATGCTGCGTGCACCCTACGCCGAGTGTACATACATGTTTGAGTCGTGTAAATTTGGTGTGTGGATGCGTGTCTGCGAGTGAAGTGAGAGGTGTAAATTGGCCTGTCAAAATGCATATATTGGTAATGATTAATCCCTCACCAAACCGGACAGAGGCCTGAGCAGCGGTATCTGACCAGTAGTCCGTAGGGAAGGGATGAGGGGGTGAGGGGGGCTCACCTTGCAGTCCGTTGCCGTTGGCGCTGGTGCAGGAGGGGGGTGGGGAGGCCTGGGGTCGGACCACAGGGGCGAAGGCGCTCTTTTGTTTAACTGCAGAGACGATAGGGAAGCAAAGGAAAGGAGGGAGGGTGAGAGCGAGAACGTGCTGTGAGTAGTACTCAAGAGGGAGAGGGCAGTTAAGGTAAGACTGGGATAGTATTACTGCCGGGGGGATACACCATCAGGACTCACACGGCATTACAGACCCCTACCATCACCATCTCGTCTGCTTCAACAAGTACACGTGGCATATGTTGAAAAATACATAAAAAGAAACTTCCCTCTGCCCTGTGTGAGTACTCCAAACTAAACAAGCTCCTTCTTCAATGAATCGTAGCATATTATTATCATCAATAACGTTACAACCTTGTCAGAAGTGATTCATAAAAGTGAAAACAAATGTGAGAACTGGAATTAAATCAGCAGCAGCTTAGTGCCGCTACACACTGTTGTAGTGGCAAGCTACTCACTTCCATATGGGGAGTTGGCAGAGGATCCGTTGAGGAACCCAGGGGAGCTTGGCACTCCCAGGTTCATACCGGCATTGCCGTAGCCATTCATGCTGTTGCTGACGGTGTTGTAGCTGGACTGCTGCGGGGTGCTGCTGGAGATGTAGCCCCGGGGGGACACGCTGCTGGTGTTCCGGCTGTAGCCCACTGCAAAACATGCAAGACAGCAAAGAAAACTCAGTAATTTCTCTTCTCCGCTGTGTATAAAAGGGAATCATTCACTGCCTAAGTTACTACATATATTTTTAGATACAGAAATGTTTTAAATGTGGAAAACACACAAAGGTAGGAAA
Organism: Bostrychus sinensis; assembly: GCA_020698575.1. Lineage (NCBI taxonomy): Eukaryota > Metazoa > Chordata > Actinopteri > Gobiiformes > Eleotridae > Bostrychus > Bostrychus sinensis. Next base: position 12,780,061 of record CM036254.1, on the reverse strand, counting down.
AACACAATTCATAATTTAGGACCTAATTTAAAAACGTAACAGAGAATTCTAAGTTGAAGTGGCAGTGGCAAATACCTCATTGTAATGACAGAAAAAGAGTGAAGTAAAACTATTTTTCATTTTACTGGCGTCCCCCAGGGATCCCCTCCAGGAACCCTGTAGGTCTTTGGACCCCACTTTTGAGAGCCACTGAGTTATGGAGTCATCCCCTATATCACATATGTACCTTGGTCATTCCCTTGTGACTCAGACACATTGACTGCTAGCTGGCTGCTGAAGGAGTTGACTCCCATCATGCCGTGGGAGGCTGTGTTAGCGAGAGAGGGGATCTGGTTGTGGTTGCGAGGAACGCTGTACAGGGCCTCCGCGATGTCAGCTGCCCTCTTCAGAATGATCTCCTGAGAAGAAAAAGAAGCCAGAGGTTTTGTTATTTATGGTGTTTTTATAGCTGTGCTTGGCTTTGATGCACGGTTCATGGCTATATGGTTAACTCACAATGCATGGAGCCTACATTGTTCCAGATATAGTGGTGAAAATACCCTTTGGTGATACTATCAGTAAAATTTCAATGGTTTCTTATTTAGCAGTGGACCATAGGTAGCAGCTGTATGCATACAAACCTGATTGTTGTGGGGCATTCCATACAGGGCTTCGACGAGATCTGCTGCCCTCTTCAGCAACACCTCCTGTAGAGGAAACACCACAGTCAGTGCTAAGACCTACACAGATCATAAGTGGCCCACAGTCCCAACGGCAGCAAGCAATATCAGCCCCAGCATTACAGCACATTGCAAATGTTTACATACTGGATACAAGTCTAAATAAAAGCCATCCTCATTTAAGAGGCACTCGTGATGCATTTACACAACATTACTTTGCTTCTTCCATCCGTGCAGAGCAGTGAATAATGTTCCCTATCTTAATTAAACTGGCATAGCCCTTTAAAAACAACACCTCACCCCTGATTCTGGGCTACACGTTTGCTCCAGAGTTCAGCGCCGAGTCCCCTCTCTTCAGAACAATAAAGTGAATTAGCTCTGGGTTAATCTAGTTCTGTTGTAATGACATTAAGGAATTTTTCAATTAACCTCTTTGACTGGCTGTTGCAAAGGACTTCACAAATGACTTCCCATCCAGCAAGAGCTGGGTGCTTGTGCCTTGGGGACACGGATGCTCAGGATGTGGTCTTATCCATGTCTGCATGCTTGCCCCCGCTTGACAATGCGGATTAGCTGTGTTGCTTTGGCTCTTAACACTGAAAATGAGTTGGCCCTGAATCCCGTTCCCCCACTTGGTTTTGGGCTTTGAGCTAGGTGGGGTTTGGCCCGTTTATGTGTCTTTATCTCCTCTTTGAATTCACCACTTACAATTAAATCCCTCTCAAGGAAGCAGGCTGCTCTCTTTGTTTTCTATAATACAGAAAGCAGTATGCTGTATGAAGACCTTCTCCTCCATTTAGAGTGCATCTAATCTGACAAAGGCAAAAACAGACATGGCGGTTGCGTGTTTTTAAAATGCTTGCTTGTTGTCACCTGCTGTAGAGCAGAGATTTGTCAACTGTGCTGTTAGAACCCTGGTTAAAAGCAATGCAAATCTGTCAGCAGAAACATCTCAGATGGCGCTTGTTTTCTTCCCACATTCGCTGTGTTTTCTTTTGCGGGCCTCGGTAATTTGTCTGAAGTGTTCCATCACTTGGCAATAGCAGTGTGGGATTAAGACGGCAGCTGCCGTAAATGAATGTAAACACAGCCTTCGCGCCTTCAAACAGCGGCCTCCAAGACTTGGCCTGCATTTCCAAAGCACAGCGTATGTAGTGTGTATGGAGCGTGTATGGGCCCTTTCATCCTGAGGAGCATATCTACCACACTCCTTGATTTATCAAGATGAATCACTGCAGAAGCCACTTCCAGCGTATGCCATGCTCTCTTATAGAAACATATCGCTTAATCCACCCCAAGTTACCGGATGGGTGGCTCTTAGAATGGGCATTTACCTCTGAAATTGGTGTGTATGCTCAACGTTGCATGCATCTAGTTTGCATACAAATAAAGAATTATGGTTGTCGTGAGGCAGGTAGACTAAATGAGAGGACCAGCTGTCTTGATGTGTTCTCATCAGGCAGAACAGATTTCTCTCTCTCTTGCTGAGTGAGATAAAGTGGTTTTCTTTCTTTTTGTCTGCAGTTAATAATTACCAATAATCTATTCTATCATATTTCAAGATCTCCTACATGGCTCTCAATTTTAAACAACAATTAAAGCAATTAAGACTGTCGCGTTCGCAGCCATGTTTCATTCTGTGTAAACGTCCTCTGCCTGCTTGTCCATATGGTACTTTGCAGCAGTGACATAAGGACAGCTTGGAAAAAGGAGGAGAGAAAACGATATTGCCTCTCATCCTTAATCTGTCAGTTTACCGCGTGGTGTCTTAACTAACCAAGCCGACTCGCAGGGCTATGCTTAAGTGGCAACCTAGTCATATCCAAGGATGATGAGAAGTGCTGCACCCAATCAAGGAAGAAGTTTGTTTTCTTCTGACGAGAAGCTTTCATGCGTATCAGCTCATGCTGTGAATACGATTAGCACGGAATAGTGTTCTGAGGGCATTTCCATGTAAATCTCAATACTACTCCAGCATAAGTGTAATTGGCTTTCTTGTCATGGAGACATATCAGAACACGCCATGTTAAATTGAAACAATTAAAGGCCTCAAATGATTTCTGTTGTTGTGTGACAAATGCGTGACAGATCTCTGCTATTGTTTGCCTCATTTTGCATAAAGGTCCCATGTACAAACATTGGTTTAAATGGGGCTGCTCTAATGACTGATCACCTCAAGGTTTAGAGGCTGTTATGAGAAAAATGAAAGAAGGGCTATAACAAATGATGTGTTTTAAAAAATGTCTAACAATAAGACGTTTGGCCCAAATGTGATTCTTGGAGCAGTAGATTAACACGGAGCTTGTATTTATGTTATCACAGTTAATAAAAGAGGGCCTAGGTTATGTAGCTTGGAGTGCTAATGCCATTATAAAACTGTAAGGCAATTACTCTGTTAGCTCTAGCCCGAGGTAATGAATGCATTTAGAAGCACAGGGCCATTAGATGAAGGTACTTCAAAGAGCACAGGAAGAGAGATTCATTTAAATACATGGGTAATTGCTTGACATGAACACATTTGTAATATTTTCTCCTTGTGGATTACACAAAGAATTGGAAAAGAATGGGCTTATGCTCATTTTGGGAGGAAAGAAAGGAATCCAAGGCAATCAGCTTAATAATAAAACAATATTGAGTTTCCACTTTTAATTTCATAATGAATCTAATTTGTTACAGAAGAGAGAAATTGAGTGTGATATAATGTGATATCCAGTCTATTTGTCCATTACTGCCAGAGGGCACAAAATGGTATTATAAATTGTCTTTTTTATATTATGAATAGAAAATTGTTTTATAACAAGATCTTAAAAAGGAGGGTGAATTCCAAAGTCTCTCTTCACTTAACGCGATGCCCGCAAACCAATCTCCTTTCTCATCACTTGACTGCTCACACTTATTACTTTCATATTCACCCTGGACTTTGCATTGAATTTTTATATCTGCACTCCTCCCACAGGGTCAGACTGTCATCTACGATGTTGTCTTAGAATTACGAGGTAAACTTCAATCAGAGGCAGCTTCCCCCTTTTTTTCTCTGTGTAGCAACAATATTAGCGTGCATCCCTTGCTATCCATGAGCACTCCCATATTGGCTTTCTGTCTCCTTACAATTACCACGTGTCTTACTGGTCCCAGGGAGAAGGCTGGTGGAAATCAATAGCGCAGTAATATTATCAACTGGAGGGTGAAGTCATGGAAGGGGGGGGGGGGGGGGGGGGGCTGTAGAGGCGGTGAGTGGGCTTGGTGTCGATTTGCCTTTCTGCTAATGCATACTGCGCGTCCTCCAGCTTTATCTTCTTTTTATAGAGTCTCCCCGGCTCACCTGCACCCCGTAATGGCTGTTCTCTATATGCCGTTTGTGTTCTCATTCCGAATGTACACGGCCGCCCCAGCCTGCCGCGGGCTGTTTTATTGGGAATGTGCTTTTGACCCCGAGAGCTGACCCTCAGATGGCAAGCTTAACAATGACGAATCACTTGGTGGGATCATTTACATGCCCCCTGAACCCCATATTTGGGTCCATTAGAGAGCAAATCAAATATTTATGTTGTTTATTGGAAGTGCAGGGTTTCATCTCACTCTGTGATTGTTTCATGCAAAGGCCGAGAGAGCCTGCTATATTAAGTATACACACGCCCGGGAAACTAATCTCGGGTTCAGTGTCAAAATCTGTCTTGCTGCCGAGGAAAGAAGTGAGCCTTTTTGTAATAAAGCTATGTAGAACACACTTTCTTTTTCAGTTTTCACAGTGTGGATTCTGCCAAGACACTAGCTTTGAAATTGAAACACTATTGTTAGATTGACCAGCAGTGATATTAAAGGTAAGTGTACTTTACCTTTAGGTTTACAGTTAAAATTAGAGCAACATTTCATGTCTAGGTGTTGTTTCCGCGCTCTGCAGGGACCAAGTCTAATTGAAACACTTCATATAGTGAACCTGGGAGTAGCTGTGTTGTCCTATTTCTTCACATTGCCTTGGTCAAACGTGTAAAGCTACCACACAGTCTGTTCTTTATTAAATTGTCCGTTGGACGTTAATGATATTGCTGTGTTGCATGCTGGGATTTAATAGATAAGGTCTTTAAAGGTTTTACAGTATTATTAAAACTCGGAGGTGGCCTGCGCTTTACTACATGCCGAGGGCTTTTGAATGTGCTAATCAGTCATATTATTACACCTGACACATCTGGAACGTCACTCACCAAAATGGCTGCTGGCGGGCAGCAATTAGCGGAAACACACATAGATTTGTATCAATAGGAAATGAAAAATATCAAAGGCAAAAAATTCAAAAGAAAAGCAGCGTGCACCTAACTTTTCATGGCCAGGTTTATCAAGTTGGCAGCCTATTTATGTGCCACACCGGTGTGTCGGAAAAAACTGATGTGGCTTTCAGCTGCTTTACCCAGGTTCAAAAGAAAAACAATAAGAAAGCCACAGCATAATAACATGCAGTCTTTGTCTATTAGCTGCAGTAAGACGAGGGGGTTTACGGCACAGGGCTCTGTAAACAAAAGATTAAACCAAATCGAGCTGCAGAAAATGAAAGGAAAACATGAGTGGGGTAATGAGGGTGCAGGCGTCGTTTCTGACCAGATTACCATCTCCACAGACTACTGGAGAGGAAAACGCCTGATTGAGCTATTTTACCACACAGAGAGTTTACGCCTCTCTCCCCGCACTAAACCAATACCATTACCACTCTGGTTAGTGGGGAAGCCACATATGTGAAGCAAAGCTGTTACGCTCCGGGGTCACAGTGCTGGCGCTCATGCTAATACTGTTTTGTTTATTTGTCTCATTCAGACTCTCTTTTCTTTTTGTTTGTGTGTGTGTTTTTTTTTTTTTTTCATACTGACCTTTGGTAACCTCTCAGGATCGCCAGGGTGTCTGGGGATGACCTTCTGCAGTCTCTGGAAGCCATAGTCGATGGTAGGCTCATTGAGGGCTGAAACAAAAAAAGAGGACGCAAATTAGAAACATTTCAGGGTTAATTCTGTCAGAAATGGGAAGGAGTTAATTGAGAAATCTGTTTACAGTACAGAAGTCATTTCAGAATGCCTAATTTGACAGAAACCTCAAGGGGAGAGACAGTGGTTTATGAAACGTCAGCCGCTCCCGGGCCTAGTGATGGAAAATGACACAAGTTCCTCTGACACTTGTGTCACTGAGTGTTATTCCATTAACAGCCATGATGACCTACATCAGTGTGAGAATCCTTCAGATGAGGTGCCCTCCCCCTTTTTATCTGCTCAGGAATATTGACTACAGCAAACTACATAGCAGGGGTCTTTTAATCTAACAGAGCTTTAATAATCTGTGAAAGGCTGTCCACACATTGATCTAGTGTAAGTTGCTGTCATTTCACCCTTCTGCACCAACTGTACTGCAACACTGGCTTGGTGAAATACGGCGGCAGATCCCATGGAGCCATTAATCTCTCCCACCCCTCAAATAGTAATCTGGGGCACGAGGCATATTGGGCGATGAATCAGAGGCACAAAGTAAATGAATCATAAGGCAGACTTTGGTGAGAGCAGGGCGTTTTATGTCTGACAGTCCTAATGGGTAATTGAAGGCTTCCTTACCGCTCAGGCTGATTCTAAACAATCATGTGTGGAGTCGTAGACAGGACAGTAGCGAGAGGGAGGGAGGCAGGGCAGAGGCGAGGCGGGGTGGGAGGGAGAGCCGTGTAAAGGGGAAAGGAACGACTTAATAGAGAACATCACTTCTCAATGTAGATATCATTTTCAGGAGAGTAACTCCACCGAGCAAGGCGCTTCATAAATCAATGGCTTTCTATGGAGACTAATAAGAGCTGCCTGCCTCTATTCATTGTTCAGCCTGTAATTTGGCCCATCACTCATTACTCAGCATGTAATTTCAGCATTAACACCGCACAGCTCGCTGAACCTGCTGAACACCAGAGAATGTGGAGCAAGCCTGCACCTTCCACACACGCGTCAGGGCATAAAAATGATCATTTATGCCTCATACTTTTTCTTCTCTTCGCTCTCATCCAAATGCCTGTACAGCACACACAGCAGTCGCGTGTGTCCTCACACTCACACCATGCTCTACTCCTGTACAAACCTGAATACAGTAATTGCCAGCTCAGGCGTGACAAAATGGAGCAATTATGTGTTCAAGCATGGACAATGTAGGGTGCTAATCGATAGCAAGGATCTAGGTTGCATATACAGTAGTAGTCCTATTGGCGGGGCACACCTGAATAAACCCCACACTGTGACAACATACACTGCTGGAAATCTGATTTGACATGTCATCATGCAGCCAGAAACAACACGGTCCGCTCTGAATGTGGGGAACACCGTCTTCTCCTTAATAAAGGATTGATCTGCAGTATTGATCGTACATGACAAGGCTGTAGCCAGGAATTTGCCCCTTTTCTTTTGTTGTTTCCACCCCCTTTCTTATCTATGCACTGTGGCGGTCTCATACATGTGTACAAGTGTACACACAGCGGCATGCGTGCACAGATGTATGTGAGTGCACGAGCATGCGGCGAGCCCCTGCCAGACCCCTCTGCTCAGTGTGATGTAAATTGTGTATGTGTAAAAAGCACTCCATAATCAGGCCATCCATCATCAGAGGCTGTCAGTGGGCTCTCTCAGGGTGATACATCACGCTCTCCTGTCCTCTGCCTCAGCTGGGGCCTACACAAGCCGCCAGGCATGCTGGGAACACAGCCGGAGAGACGTACAGTACAGGACCAGACCTAAAGGCTGGGAGAGGTTTCCAATGATAATGATGCTCCACTGTAAGAGCCAGCTTCCATTTTACAAGCACCAGTTACAATGGAATTGGACTTATTAAAATAGTGTGAAATTGCACCTAAAGTAAACTCTTTGAACTTTTTACCTTTTGTGTCTAGCTCTAGTAGTCCCATTCAGAGAGCCAGCCATGATCTCGGCATGTCGACATGTCGCCATCTCATCTATCATGGAGATGATCTTTGTAACAACCCCGGCGTAATGAAATTGGTGACACAGACCGCCATCTGCTATTGATTTCATGCAAATGCTTTTGACAGCTGATGGAGACTTGCATTAGTGCTAAACGGTGCTGTCAGTTGATGAGTTGACAGTTTTGTAGTCATAGCATGTACACTGGTGCAGACAGACAATGTCAATAATCCCGTAAGAGCCGCTGATGATGTATACTGAGCACTTATATTCATTCCCCACTATAAAACCTGTTATATGTGAATTCACTACTTCGCAAGTTTTTATTTCAAAGATTTCCTTTCACACGATCTGCCTTTACAAGAAACATCGGGAGGAACTACTTTTATTTTTTCACCACACACATTTACTTTGTGTCCAACTTCACAATCTGTTCTAAACTTCAACTTCTGTCAAATCCGCATTGTGATGCCCTTGCTTGACTCCACACATGCCAAAATGAGTTTGGCCCAGTCCGACGCAATACAGTGACACAGAGACAGAAAAGGAGACAGGGTTTGGGTGTGGAGCGAAGTGGTGGTGGTGGTGGTGGGGCCTAGGGTGTGGAGGGGGCATATGTCTCCCCCCCTACCCCTTCCTGTAAGGGTCTCAGTCGCTGCAAGGAAACATGAAACCCTCCGCACACATCCCATAAATCCTGCACTGGGTGGGGAGTCTAGCACATAGAGGCAGGAGGAGGAGGAGGAGGAGGAGGTGGGGGCTGTGTGGGTGGGGTGTGAGGGGAGAGACAGAGAGGGGGGGGTCACTGGCACGTTCCAGTCACGCCCGCTTCCCGGCCCGCGGCCAATCAATACCACTTTCCTGTTTTAGAGGCGGGTAATTATGAGGTGGAGAGATTGTGTGACCTCTCACCCCTGCTGCATTACTCGCCTGATATTAAGATAAATTGCCTGATTTTGGGTAAACATATGCTGCAATTCAAACTGTCAGCACTGGTTTGCTCAGGGATAATTTGTATTGATCTCCTGGCTTCTTCCCCATTTTGCTTACTGACCTCATGGATAATTAGAGAAAAAGAGACACGGGGAGGTAAGGCAGGGCTTGCATTTGAATACTTTGCAGTGGAGATGAAGAGCGTATGGAGGGGAGGGGGGGACATTATGGACTAATAGAATTTTCATTTTCTCTCATCTTCTGTTTAGCTTTGGACAGGTTGCATTGGTTGTTCAATTACATCACTTGAATCTGTTTCTCTGCTTCCTTTCTATAGTATACACTTGACTGGCTTCCATTGTACTTGTTTTGATAAGGTGAATTTAAATATTAGGCCCAACCAAATATAAAATAAAATATTAAAACGGACATGTAACTTATTTTAAAAATGCGGGTTTGGCTGTGGGGCAGGAAATTTCTATGAATATTACCAATTTTCTCACCCTGGAGACTGTATGATCATGTTTCAGAATATGAAAAAAAAAAAAAGGAAGGCATGACTTGGACTCGCTGCACAGCTGTGACCATATTGTTTCCCATTTTTGAATATTGCGCACAAGTGGCACAGCTTCAGTGGAATTCCAGCGCCTGGAATCTGCACTTCCCCAATCTTTTCTGATCTGATGCCTTAATCTGCCTTGGCCTTTTATGTCTCTAACATGTTTCCTTGTGAGAGCCGCCTTTTTTGCCAGGGCCTGAGTCGAGCCACTTCACTTAAAATGTAGAGTGGCTGGCGTTTACATGGCATCTGCTGCTCCTTCACCATGTTCTCTGGAAATAGGACATGAGTAACCGCTCTACGAGAACGGTGTAACATGGCCGACGTTGGCAGCCAGAAGTGCTTACATGGCAATACAAGACTGTGTGCCCTCGGTCTATATGGAAGTGCATTGAACACACGTATTGACTTACAGTATCGGGGTATAAACATAGGGAAATGTTTGAGCGGAGCAGTAAATTTAAGGGAAATTGTTCCTTGTTAAGTCTATGAGGCTGAATGGAAGCCTGCACAGAGTACTAGCATTCCTGCCAGCCATTACAGCTTATTACGATAACTCTATCTTTCCAGGAGATAAAAACCTAGCCTTGTTGCCATTTGCCAGCTATTACTTTCGCTAATTATACTTAACTGCTTCGAGCTTATCTCCACTCCTCCTACACCATTGAGCAGTTATTTTTTTCTTTCCCCTTAACACAAATTAGAGGAGGAGTGGGAGTTGGAAGGGGGGAGACAGATAAACAGCACAGGCAGAAGTTCATTCAAGTGTTATTGCATTTGTGACTTGTCAAAGAGTCTAAGTGAAGCCTTCTGGGCACCTGCAATCTCTTAGATAGATGCAGCGGTGACCCGTCTTTACTGGAGACACAGACAGTGAATATCAGCTCAGTGTTACAGGAAGTTAACATTGAGGATACACAAAGGGTAAGATATTCACAAGTCATGCTGCTGCCTCACAGTAGATGTATCCAGTGTTGAGAGAATACACGCATGCAGATAAGAAGGCCATCTTAAAAAACAAACCAAGTCAAATAGGAATTCTCACAGCAAACCCACGCAAAGCAAACCTCATCTGTTTTAACACTGACCATATCATCTCCATCCACTGCAGCCAGTTATCACTGAGTGATTCCATCTCCAGCAGTCTCAAGATGAACAGGAAATTAAAATTTCAAAGATCTGCAGTTAAGATAAATCAATGGAGACAGATCAATGTTCATTGAAATTTCATGAACTTTGAGCCAATACAGATGAAAAAAACCTAGACAGTTACAGTCTCCAGCAGATATTGCTCCTGCAACAGATAAAATGTAATTAACACGGTTAAAAGGGAGCAATGTTACAGATTGCACATCCATAATTTCACACTCCCTTCATTTCTCTTGTATTATTAGAAAGGGCCAAAGACACCTGTTCAATCCTCTTAGATGACATCTAAAGTATGTGTGCCACTTCTCTAAGGACGCCGGCGGACTTTCACACATTACCGGCCAACAGAAATCAAATGGGTTCCCTTCACAGCTGATTGCAAGCGCAAATTAATATTGTAAAATGAAGATCAATACATGGACGGGGCACAGATCGATGGCGGCTAAATTACGGCCGCGTTTTCCCCCTCATTCAAGATGAGTTGTGTTTTCCTCTCAAAGTCAATACTGCGCTGCCTCCCTCATTCATTTCTCAATAAACTTGCCGATGAATTTCAATCAAAATGCGGCAGAGGAGGGGGAGGTGGTGAGGGGCGGAGTTCTTTTAAAGCCCGTTGGGTGTGGATTGTGCCGAAAATGGGGCAAGAAGACGAAGAACCCCCCCCTTCCTTCCTTCTCTGTCTGTCTTTCCTGTGGCACAGGACTGATGCCGTGACTTAGTGAGGACAATCCATTTTAAGAGTCATTACAAAACACACCTCTAACAATAGTACAGGACAAAATGCGGGTCCAATTAAAATTAAATCAATGAATTCCTTTCTTACTGGAAGCGGAAAAAAAACAACAAAAAAACGTAGGCATACTTTCATTTTTCTCTTGAAAGATACCCATAATGCATTTCACACAGGGACGTAATGGGAAAAATACATGCTCAACTGCAAGTACTTATTTCAATCAATTTCCCGGAGCTGGATTTCACAGGTCACTTGCTGATAACACGCTGTGGAATAATGCCACAGTGTGCTCCTCAAAGCCTACCTGACAAGCCTGGCTGACAGTGGGGGAGCTGGAGCACGCGTCACGTCAGCCCTCTAATTGGACACAAGGACCTTCCTCGGCGGAACCTTGTCGCGCTGCGCACTAGCTCACAAGGCCTTCAAAAACCCCGGCCCATCTAACTTGGCAACGAGTGTCGGCTCCACTCCTGCAGAGCTAGTGCTAAATACCAGAGTTGTAATGAGACAGGCAGGTATGGGGGGGTACGGCCGTGGATAACACTCTCTGACACATGCTAAAACTGTTGTGCCAACTGGTTACAATCCACTTCCACTGTGGCGATGACATTTCGAAACGCTTACTTTCTCGTAGCAGCAGCTCTGACTGTGCAGTGAATGAAGCAGCTCGTGATAGGAAAAAAAAAGGCAAAATAAACAATGCCATTTTGGACATTGTAGTGTGCCTTGCATGTCCCCTATCTGTTTACATACCATCGTGAATGCCTTTGATTATAGCATATCTTTGCTTTAGGCCCCACCCCATCGCTGACCAACGACTCGACTGGTACACCGAGCCCAACCCTGCAGGACAGGAAATGAAAAGGAAGCTCTCCATCTGATCAGCTTCTGAGTCTGAGACTTCAAAGTGGAGTTGACGGCAGGGTGGAGAGGAGACGTAAGGATAGGCCGATTCACAGGCTGCACAGCATAAGGCCCTATCTGATCTGCACCGATAAAGACGTCTCTGTTTGTTTGCTTAATTTTAGCTGGAGGAGACTCTAAATCTAAAGTACATAATGTTTTCTTCCTATTTCGAAGAGTTAAGCAGGAAGTGTGTTTAAGTTTGGATTTGAGAATTGGATATCACTGTATATCTGTGCTGCACCAGGCTAAAATTACATGTAACAATTTTATTTAAGTAAACAGAAGGTTGACTCTGCCCACATGTTCTCTTCCCATCTCTTACAGGGCTGACATTTCTTGATCTCCAGCAGTATTGAGTGAAGCACACATGACCCCTTTGTCCTTATGTTGATGAATGACTGCCTCATACCCATTTTGTCAGATTTTGGTGCAGTGGAGTCGATAGCGTCACCTTGACAAGGAAAGTTTGTGATCCATCAGCCCTCAAGGCTGTCTGGCCTCAACTAAAGGCCTGGCAAGAGCATCTCACACTATGGGGCATCAGTTTCGTCCAAAATCCTTCACCCAGTGTAGTGTGTAGGGTCGAACGAGCGCCTCTTATTACTACTGCTTTACAGTGAGAGGAGAAAAAGAAGAAAAAAACACTTGACTTTTACTAATAGCTGGGAAGCCCTGCTGGTCACCAAAGGTCTGAAGACGAAGCACCCTGTCAGTGCCCAGCTTGGGAAATTAGCAAATAATGTTCCCTTCCCCCTGACAAATGTGTGACAGCTCGCCTTCGCCAATCATTCTCTCTAACGTTATGATGCATGTCCTGGATCCCCACTGGAGGATACAGGCGAAGTTTACTGACCCTCAATTTACCCATGACAAATGGGGTCCCGCTAAATGTGCGTTTTCTGGGGCGCGGAAGGGGTTCATTTTAAGCAATCCTGGTTATATGGATGTCACTGATTAGGATAAATAGTGGCTGAGTGTGTTAGGACTGCTTGCAGAACCATATTACCAAGGGCCTGCATTGCTGCCCCCGGAGGGGAGCTCTTGTGGAAACTTGGCAAAGATAGAAAACCAAAACCTCTGATGCAATTAGGAACTTAAATTGGATAAATTGTTTGGTCAAAGTTTTTATTTATGATTTACTCGTTCACACAGTACTAAACTATGTAATAAAAATAGGTTACAACGCTGTAAATGAGGCTGAAAATTGTTCCAAACTATATCATCTTTCCTATGCTTTTTAAAGTGTAAAGTATAATAAAGTATTGACTTAGGCACAGCTTGGACTTTCTCCTTTTGATTTTCTACAACCTTGCTGACAGTTAGCTCTACCAGTCCTGTCCTGACCAATGGATAACCAATACATGGATTAGACAGAGGACAGGCTGCAAGCTCCAAGGGACAACATTTTGTTAGAAAAGGAAAAGGTGTAGACTGTAAAAAATCTAAAATAGCCACGTCATTTTGTTAAAAATGTGTCAATTAAAGTGCACATAGGTATAAGCTCCACGGAGCAGTCACTAAACCGCAGCACACTAAACTTTTATGCCGTCTGTCTGTTTGTGTCATTAGTGTTTTATACTTCCAATAGTCAATGGCCACAGGATTATTTGACATCCACTACACGGTGCTCTCTCTTTGAGAATGCTTTGTGAGTCTTGGAGTCGGTCCAGAGTACTAACTCGACTGAGGACGTGTCCCACTGCTGTTCCAAACTCACTGCAGGTCTCTCCTATGTTGACTCACAGTAATTTGTGATAATTTCTTAAATTGAGCGAGTTAAATCTCCACAATTAGGTTGGTGGTGCAAGAAGAGTCAACATGAAAAAAGCGGTCTAAAAAGGCACTCTCTCAAGCAGAGCTCTCGAGTCACGCTTGAAGCATATGCTTTGATAAGCAGACCTTTGATATGCACATGTTGCTTTCAAATATGACACCAGGACATTCAGTCCTTTTATGCAGCTCTGTGTCACTACATTGCCCTTTTCAGCCCTGGTAATTTGCTATTGTAACTCTAGGTCATTTCAAATCTATTTGCCCATGCAGTCCCATTTGTTCAAGTGCTCTAACACAGAAGGGAAGCCGCGCTTTGAAATGAGCTGTTTCACTCTTAAATACATGATCCAGCCTCTTGTTCTCAGCCCATTCACATTTTAATGCCTGACAGAGGTAGCTAACATCCTTCCTTGTAGCAATTACAGTACATATGGAAACAGTGATACCTAATTCTACCGTTATGCTCTCTTTAACAGTTTCATTCTCTCAAGCATCAACCCTCATACAATCAGGGTGAGCCACACTGGGAATAGCAGAGCAGACGAGTCGGACCTGTCTATTGGTGACTTTCTCTTTTAATTCAGCGCACTAATCAATTGTACCAGCGTTGCCTCTAGGGGTAATTGTATCTTTATACTAACTGGAAGTGAGTAGGAACCAGGGGAAGACAGAGAGGAAGAATAGGGGGAAAAATCAACAAAGATAGAGAAGGGGACACGTTTCCCTAGTAAAACCTGATGGTAATCGTCCCAATCCGCTTAGCCTCTGTGACTAATGGGGTCTGTTCTTCTGGGACCTGGCACTTCCACCAGGGTGCTATAGAAGCCATTAATGTCTTAACTTATACACCTTCTCAGGGCTGCCTCTCTGCACAAACAGACACACTTAGCGCCACACTAGCGCTCCTGTTTCATTATCCCGCTGCCTTGTTGGCCTCTGCTCCACTCCTGCTAGGGAGGTTAAACGCAGGAGAGCTGGGCCAGACTGCACGCTTGGAGGAGAACGAAGGGGACGGATGACTGGGGGGGTGTGCTGAAGGTTTGGGGAGTTAGAGAGCAAGGGGGGGGGTACTTGATGAGAAACAGCTGCCTTAGGACGAAGGGGTCTGGTTAGGCGATTTAAGGGGGGTCGAGGCACCCACTTTGCAATTCTGCTGTGCTCAAGGCCAGGGCTGGATGCTTGTGGGGGTGGTGGTGGTGGTGGGGGGGGGGGGGGGGGGGGTGTTAGTGAGAGTTGCACCCTGGTTTCATTCTGCCCATCAGAGGTAGAACAGACAGAGGCTTCCAGGTCAGACGGGCTGTGACCTCCGCAACCCTTGTCTCCTCACCAATGATGACAGATAAGACCACCACTTCCTTCTGTTAGAGTCACAATCCGTATACGCTCAGTCACACGCACTTTTTCTCACAGCCATCATCCAAACAACCCAGTGTCTGTCAATTTGTATTTTTTAATGCTCCATTTGACACAGCAGTTTATAGCACAAAATTATATACATTCAGAAATATGTGACATATAGCAATTTGTAACAATTAGGTTTTGATTTATAACAATTTTTCTGTGTTGGGGTGGTGGATGGAACATTAAAGCCAGGATCTTCCCACTGAAGACTTTAGTTTGTGCCCCAGAATAAATGTTAACATGATGATTGTTAAAAGGTTCACTGCATAAAAATGTTTGGTATAGTGGTAAATAATTACCTTAAAATGCTTTTTACATTAATCTGTAATTGGATCAAGTGAAAGTTCTGTTACTTTCTGATTTTAAAGTTGGTTGGAGGGGACAAACTGAGCACTGCTGGAGGAGAAGTGTATTTCATTCTTTCACACATTATTATACAGTATAATGCATGAAGACTTAAAAAGTTGTCCCTGTTGGGCAACTGTAGGGTCTATAAAGAAAGATTGGGAATTGCAATTTACTATGTTGCCACCAGATGCCATCAAAACCCCCACACACCAAGTTTGGCATCTAATTTAATTAATTACTTGTATTTATAATAATTTATCCATGTTTTTTATAGCATACTGTACTTTTGATAGGTTAAAACATATGTGAATCTTCTGCACTCTCACTTCACCTTTTCTCATCTGATTAATGTAAAAGAAACCACATCTACACACGTTTGACAAAATGGGGAAATTAGCTGAAAGTGTTATCTGTCTCACAACGGGGTAGATAAAGAGAATTGGCACAATGACTTATCCTGACAGCTTGAGTTTAACAGGGCTTGGCAGCGACCTTGTATGATGGCAGGTCAGAGGGGGATTGGTTTGCACTTGTAGGAGCTACTCGGGCAAACACCTAGCAGCAGATCTCACACGTTTAACATTCGCCGTGCGGGTCTCTGGTTAGTTCATTATTAGCGCCCTGAAAGCAGACAGAGGCGAAAAGGGGAAGAAGGGGGGTGGGGTGGAGTGCAAGGGAAGCCTGCAGCCTGTGGAAAGAGAGGCAGAGAGGTTTGGACTCACCAGTATAGACAAATCTCCCAGGGGCACCTTTGCAGAACTGCTTGGACTTGTAGGACAGCGTGACTTCCACCACACCGGGGATGTGTCGGGGCGGAGTCTGCACACGGATGGCGTGGGGAGTTATCAGCTGGAAAAGGAGAAGAAATAATGAGCTCTTTTTTAAAAAGCAAGCTGCTAAGTCTATCGTGTAATTGCTCCTTGCCTGTGCTGACATATGTAGTTGGAAAGTAACTAGCATAGACTTTTATAGCAAAAAGTACATATTTTAAAACATACTTTAACTTAAATGTATTTGTAAAATAATAAAAATACTTTTACACAAGGCATATTTTAAAATCTCAGAAAAAATATATGAAGCACACTCTCTTTACAACCAGGAAGCAGTAGTAGTGTTAGCAGTAGTACTGGTGGCAATACCAACAGTGGTATCCGGAGTAGTAGCAGGAGTAGTAGCAGTGGTAGTAGCAGTGGTAGTAGTAGTGGTAGTAGCAGTAGTTCTAGTTGTAGGTCCAGCAGCAGTAACAATGGTAGTAGTTCTAGGGGTTGTAGGAGTAGTTATACTAGTAGAGGTGGTCTCTAGTAATAACAGTAGCAGTAGTTGTTGCAGTTTTTGTTTTGCAGTTACAAAAATATACTTTCGAAAATACTTCAATAAACTGTACATCCAACACTTTTTTACTTATTCTAAGGTAATAATTTTGTTCAACACCTTATACTTCCACTTAGGTATAATATTTTAAAGGTACAGAACATACAGACAACTTTGACAGAGTTTCAGTCCAAGAGAAAGTGCACCGTACCTCACTCCATACGAGCATGGTGCCGAAGACAACTTGTAGGCCGTCAAAGAAGTTGTCCCCTATTATGATGACGGTGGCTCCTCCGGTGGTCCATCCCTCGCTGGGGCTGATAGCCTTGATGCACGGGGTGGCTGCTTATCCAAGACAAAGAGAAGAGCAAATTCAGCACCTAGATTTGAACAGTGGGGCCTATGTCTCCTCTATACAGGCACATCACTGCATCACCTCTACGCTCAAGCCCTCAATGTCTTTTTCCTCACTAAGACATATCATGAAAATTGCCCCCAGGAAAAAAAATGATGGATTTGTCCTTTAAGGCATGAGAATCAAAATCATTTATCAGCGCGCTGGAGTGGTGTAGTTAAGCAGACCCTTCAAATGGTCCACTTCACAAAGGCTAAACGCTGGGCTCGCAAGGAAAATGATTTGATAGAGCAAATTATGTGTCAGGGCAAATGTAGCTATCAGAATTGATTAAGCATGCACCCGGCATGTACAGTAAAATTTCAAAGTTGAACACATCTTAAATGAGTCAAGAATGTGAGCCGTTAAAGTGGAAATGACAAGCCAAAGCTTTCGCTGCTTCATGTGATTTCATTACCTTTGTTCTGCATATACAGTACAGAGCAGGAACACTCCGAGAAGTATCAGGTTTCATAACGTGAAATGCACTCATGAATTATTCACACCCAGATTTTTTCTTTTCTTTTTTTGTGATCGATTCAATCCATTTCATATTGTTTATTACAATGCTTTTCATCTGGCATGACTTCTGCTACCTTGCTCTGTCATTCATCAACAGTGCGGGCTGTTATTATAATCTAATTTGAGTGATCTGCCGCCTCACATTCACTGTCATTTGATGCATTACCTTAATATGGTGTTCGGCACAACATTGTGTTTACAACAGAAATAGCATGACAGCTCACCATAAAGTAAGCAATATCAAATTTAATCTATTTCCATCAATATCTGTGAATATGCTATGAACTGCACATGTTGTTGTACTGCTCAAAATGCGAGCAACTATTTCAGCAAGTTCCTATTTTTGGGGGGTGCTCAGTTCAAAACCTCCATTATCCTTTTCATCCAGTAAGTAAATCGCAGTCAGCCATTGTTGTATGGATCACCTCAGACAAGACATCTCCCTTTGTTTGCCTTGCTGTTGGGTCTGTTCAGGTCATGTTTGCTCTCGCTCCCTGCCCATAAAGTGAACACACACACATGGGTACTACAGGGAATCTGACTTTAACAGGCGCTGTTGACTTCATGCTAATCACCTCGTACAGATTTTCATTTGTGAGGCCTGGAGGAGTGACATTTGCTTTCCTTAATTGCGAAGCGGAGCGTCTGAAAGAGGACCAAGCCTCTATGGGCATGCTGGGCCCCCTCTAAGGGCCTGACCTTCATCAGTGCGGACGATTACAGCAAATAATTCACCCTTCAAAATTACTGTAAACAAATTGACTTTGGGGATGAGAGAGAGAGGGAGGGGGGCAGAAGGCAGGAGGAGGAGGTAAGAAGAGGGCCGTGCGGTGACTGTTGGGGGGCAGCTGCAGCCTGGAACCTACGACAGGCATACAAAACAGCACCTCCCACACACAAGCACCCATGGAGAGGCAGCGACTCGGGCCCTAAGCCGTCCACCCTTCTGCCTGAACATTTGCATATGTCTCAATGCACAGACAGAGAGGGGAGCATGTGCTGAATGGGGACCGTGGCAAAGTGGATTACACAGTCAGCGCAGGCGATCTGATGACAGACACGCACAATGCCCCCTCAGCAGATGATAGGCATCAGGAGGAGAGGACGGATGAGGATGCAAAGTGTTGCACAGCTAAGTCCTCCCAAACTTTTTGGGAAATTCACTGGAGTTTCATATGTTAGGGCTTAACTTGTTTCTGTCTTCACACATTCATGAAGATGTTAATCTATCCTTTTTGTCTGCTTACATTTTTTAAAGTGGCTGTGCTGTGAAATGACCCCAGACAGCCGATCTGTGATCTGTCCTACTCTATTCCTCTCTAGTTAGGGCTGGCTGTGGAGGACGTCAAAACTGATCCAAGATCTGAGCAGAGGAGGCCCCTGCTCCACTATTGTGACACTCAAACAGGTCTGATGTTGCCCCGCGAAGCCGTCCTTTGTTCTGCCTGCTGAAATGTGTTGTAATTGTGCTGTGGGATGTCCAGATGGTCGGTTGATAGTGCAGCTGATGGGATTATACCTTTTACCTCTCCCTGGGCCATCTGTTCCCTTTGACTCTCTCACTCTTCCTTCCTTTCTCTCCTTCCCTTTCTCCTTCCTCTCCTCTCCTCGTCCTCCCTCTCTTTCTTCCTCTTAGGCCCAGCAGTCTGGATTCACTTGTCTTTATTGCATAAACCCTAACAGCATTACAGCCACTTGGCATGCAAATGAGGCAGGCGCTGCAGGCTCTGTGCTGAGTCTCCTATATTGTCTGGGGCTCTATAATGGTGAACTGAGCTGAGGAGCGTGTGCATGTGCGGGTGACACACTGACTGCTGCGTGTGCGCGATGCCCGCCGTGAAAGACCAGACTATTTGTGAGCATGTTTATTCACCTTTGAGCCCGAATCTATACGTGTTTGAGTGACAGAGCGCCACAAAGCAACGCTCATGTCTGAATGCATAATATGCTTGTTGTGTGACAGTGCACACAAGTGAACAAAAAATGTCACACATTGGGTTCAGCCTGTCATCCGGGGGCGTTATACCTTGCCTGGACCAATAGGGGGCAGCACCTCTTGATCAATATGAGGCAGAGCTGTAGTGTGAGGAAAGATGCCTCCCAGTCAGTCAGTCTACTGAGCCACTCACATATCGGATGCTCCTCGCCCAGTGAACTCCTGGCTAAGAATGTGTTGCTAATTTAAAGCATGCTGTCTGTCTGCCTGCGACTTGTCAGGCCACGATGGAGGACGCGGCTGGAATTACATTTTACGACTCCTTCTCTCTCTTGTGTCACATCTCTGTTTGTTAAAGGTGACTCCCGACAAAGCGTTGTTGATGCATGTTAAATTAGTTTGCGGAGCCTCGTCTCGCTCAGGCAAAAAAAAAAAAAAAAAAAGAGAAGGTGTATTTAAGACAAAGACATGTTCAACTGGGCGCTTGACAATAGCATCTTTCCTCGCTTTACGGGGCATCACTCTGGTGCTTTGAAGAGTGTAAGAGAAGAAAAGGATGGGATGGTGTAACCTGTAAAGAACACAGGCACACACGGCAGCACACACAACACGGGCGGTCCCGGGGGAGCGGGGGAACATGGAGGCGAGGGCTCAACCTCTTTAATTGCTCTCCTCATTAAGAAACTGGTTGCTAGGCGATCCACACCTATCGTGTCATAAACGTGAAACACACAAACAGAACGTCAGCGAACATAATGACTTTGGTGCTCCGGGCAGGACTTTAATTATTTGATTTTGTTCTCCAGTAGAGGAGTCATTAATAAAGACAAAAACAAATAGATTAGCTCTTTCCCCCACTAGGACTGGAGTGCACTGAGATATATTAATTGTCTAGTCCTTTTTTTATTAGATGTTGTTGTATTAAACATTACATTTGCTTTTGGTGATAGAACCATTAATGCCCATTAATGTGTAGAGAAGCTTGTTTTACTCAGTGGTGTATATAAACTGTTTGCCCAGCCATAATTGGCTCTTGAAATCTGAAGATAAGCAATTTACACAATTGGAGCAAGTCTGTTCTGTGCAGTTTTTTTCTTACAATCTTTCAGCTGCATGTGCTCCCATCTGCGAGTGGAGGCCACGCAGGTCACAAGGTTATGTTTAGTGCATTTTACTTTTTGTATTTCCCATGGTTTGGTGGTCCTTCTCCTCTCTCTTTTTGGCTGAGCAGGCAATCAGTCTATCATATGGAATCAGTTGGAAGAAAAACAGTAAGTTCTGTTTTTCTCATAGACCGCCCCCCCACCTACTCAAACACACACCCTTCCCTCCCCCTTTTTCTCTCTTTCTCCTTCGTTCCCTGTTTCAGCTCTCTCACAGCTTAAATCTGCAGAACCCAATGACAGGAAATTGACCTCACAGCCAAATTCTTAAGCAATTTGATCATGTTTCACTTTGGCTTTTAGGACAAATGCATGTGCCTTTAGTAATAGAAAACTGGAAATAGTATAGCATTTCTAAATTATAGATAAGTCTGAGTATTATCTTCATTAGAGTAATCAAAATGATAAATATACTGAGTAATGCATGCTATTCCCAGTGGTAATTCAAGAACAGGTATGAGGGAGGCAGAAGCAACTTAAAGTAAAAAATGGGAGTGATGGAGAAACTCAACTAAAACTAGAAGTGACTAGGTGCGTGAATTGTGAAATGGAAAGGTGTCTGAAAGAAAAACTAGAGAGAAAAAAGAGCGTAGCAAATTATAAGATGTAAAAATGTGCCTACCATTCTCCAGATAAGGAGGCGTACCTTCTGAAGGGTCGAGTCTGCGAGCCCTTCGCCCATGCTTGGAATTGTTGTGTACGAACATGTTGTCAGAGACAGCCAAGACGTGGCCGTCCACATTGACAGTCGTCGATACGACAACCTACAGGATGCAGAGAGGAGGAAGAGTTAAAAATAACAGTGAAACAATAATGAAGGCCAGTTTAACAGGCCCACAGTACACTGCATGTTACAAAGGCTCCAGTCGATACATGAATGTTTCACAAACCCTGCTGTACCAGGTGCATGGCTGTGCACTATTGATTTTTATTTTGCTCTCTTTGGACATATCACATTACAGTTGCCCTGCTTCTCGGCCATTTTGTTTTTGCTTTTTAGTGTCTTGCATTTGTGTACAGCTAATTGACTTTTCAATCACTAAAATACCATTTCCGTTTACTCACTCCAGCAACTGTCATATAGGACAGGCTCAGAATTATTGATCAGCTTGTCCATCTATTTGAGGAAGGAAGGCCTCCCTTTTAAAATATTACTGGAGTCATTAGCAAGTGAACCGTACTCCATCCCATCACTCAGCAAACATTTTACTAGGATCAGATTCCAAGCCACACTCCATATTTCATAATGCTTATTTTTGTTGTTGTTTTTTGGCCACCACATCTCCAAACAGTGCGGGGCATGTGAATGGCCAAAGTGTTTTGGGGCCGGAAACAGAGAGCCCCTCTCAGGTTTGCTTCGCCGGTAAGTGACCTCGGTGTAGCAGTGGAATTTAGGGGGGCTTTTTTTTTTTTTTTTTTTTTTTTTTCTTTTTTGGTTTTAGGAAGGGTGGGGGTTCAGAGGGGGGCGGTGGACGGCAGAGAAGGGGAAGTGAAAGAGCTCCATTCTTGTGAGCAGGTTCAGAGCTGGGCCAAGCCGAGGATGATGGATTGGGCCCTCTCTGGCCTCCAGCTGGTTTTTGGGGGTAATAAGTGGAGTGGAAGGCATGCAGAATACACAACTTCAGCCAGAGGAACACCTATACCAGAGCATCTGGGGAATCTATCTGGGGGAAAAAATGACATCCTAACTGTTGGACCGAGGACAGGACGATCATTAAAAGTTAACAATACATGTAAAACCGTGTTGTGTTTGAGATTAATGGTCACGTAGCCTCCTCCAAAAAAAAAAAAACACTTTCTTTTTGGCACAGTGGAGTAAGTAAGAGGTGAAAGCCCTTGGTGGCTGTCATGCATCAGTCCAGATTCACCCTGAGGGAAGATTTGAGGAGGTAGGGGAGGTCTGAAGGAGGTGACATGGGGACGGGACACCTTGTCTGGTCTGTTTCATGTCTTGCGTTTCCACCTGGAGCATGCCGCCTTGTGTGCCTGTCAGGGAACAGTGCGTGGCGGTGACGGACGCCTTCCTGGAGTTTGTCGTTAGCCAGATAGGACAAATGGCGCTAAACTCTGGGCGCTTCACCTTGACCTAGTGGGCTTGTTGTTGTCTGGGCTGGTTGGATGGATGGATGCTTGGATAAATGGATCGGTAAGGTGTGTGTGAGAGTGTGAAGGGGGTGGGGTCAATCATTTAAAGGTTTAAGAAGCAGTAAAAGTGCTTAAAGTGAAAGTGAAAAGTCTGAGGATAACTGTTTAATCCATACTATATCATTATAAAAATTATACGTGAAAGAATAAGACATTAGAGCGTCAGTGGTTCTGTTTGTTTGTAGGACCCAATTTCATTCCTGATCATATGAACTTTTCTAAATGACATTAATACAACAACACATAACACATGCATTTTAAAATCTGTGTCACCAATTTTATGCAATTTAAATAATAGTTAGGCTGGCTGCTGTGTAGCTCAGTGGTAGAGCTGCAGCACACATGCAGGTTAACTACATCCTGCCTAGGCATTGTGGGTTCGAGTCAGTCTACCTCTCACCCCAATGTCCTACCATACTCTGTCCTATAAATAAAAGCTAAAAATGGCCAATAAATAAATAAATAAAATAAATTTTGGCTTGAAACTATATTCAAACTCTGACCTACTATTTGGGGACCACTGATGTAGACTCTATTATTAAATATGCTTGCACATTCCAATTACAGGAACTTCCCACTGGCTGTTGGTTAACCTTGAGTGACTGTCGATAATACAGAGAAAGGGCCAATTCTAGAGTTGGCCATGTCTACTTACACAGTGGAAACAGTGGTCTAGTGCAGAACTCAGAGCTAAAAGTTAAAGGTACCATAAACTTCACTTTCATGGTTTGTGGTGGCAGATTTGTCCAGTTTTATTGTTTTAATAATAATTTTTAAAAAGCAGGAAGTGAAAGAATGCTGATGTTGGTGGAGTTGGAGCTGGTACAGAAAAAATAAAATAGGTTTGTGGCGCTTCAACACTCGTGTTCCTTTAGTATAAATCTTTCATTTTGTCCGACCACAATAGTGATGGTTTTCAGATGGCTTACGGTGGTGGGAGCGGCGTATGTGTCAGTTTAAGTGTATGCATGTGTGGATAAGAGAACGGGAAGACATACGGAGAAAGTAAATATAAGTATGTGCCTGCATCTGTACGTGTGTGCTTCTGCGTGCTGGTGCATATGTGTGGAGGGAGGTATGCGTTTCCGCTGCCAGACAGATCCTGAGTTAACACTGTTGTTACATGTGGTCGGATCGTCCTCCCCTCTGTGCTCCGGCTCAGAAGGCTGTCAGGGACACAATTGATGGCACTCTTAAATCCTATATCCTTATTTGTGTCAGCTGGTATTCCCTAATAAATATTCTGTCCGGAGCACACGGGACACCAAATCCCCCCTTCACTCTCTGCGTCTTTGCTCGCATTCGTGCCAATAATAGAATTGTATTCATATGTGGCGGTGCGCTGACTCGGTGTGATGGACCAAAAACAGACAAAGTGACAAAGGGAAATGTAGAGGGCGTAAGTGTGAAGTCGAATCCACTCACCTGGAATCTGCGCATGTCCCGAGGATTCCCTGCATTCTTCAGACAGTTCTGATTACACTTGAGGAAGAACTTTAGGAAGAATCTGGAAAAGACAGCACAAAACAAAACGGGAAGTGATTAATTGGGTGATTACATTTAACATGTGATTTTAAAAGAGTTAAAATCCATTCATTCATCCATTCATTCATGTGGAGCAGGAGAGGTGCTGCAAACAACATACAGGACAATGATCTACAGGAACGCCAAAAAACAGCCTAAAATGCCTAAAACAGATTTAATTTGTTTTGAAATATTGCGTTAGAAAGGAAACAATGCCTGCAACCGTTTCCATATTTGTATAGGGCGACCAAATAACAAAACTATACCTCCAACATAGCAATTAGTTTTATGTACTCTTATTTCAAACAGAGATGTGTGGCCTACCACTGTGGCATGACCCACGCTGGGTGGTAAAAAACAAGAATTGAGGAATAGCAGTTATCTTATTAGTTGTCAACACCAAACTTTTCAAAAACAAGATATTTTCTAAGGCTATTGCAAAGTCCATCACTCAAAGTTTATGTACATCATAGAGTTAATCTTGCATTTCTCTTTCTGCAATATTTCAAAATGTCCCTTCATGTTCTATAAACTCTTTAAACCTGGGTTAAGTGTCAGCTTAATTAAAATGGGCCATTGTTTCAAAACTTCTGACATGATGTTTTGAGATATATATATTTTTTAAATTCTAAAATAAAATAAATTATTTGTGATGTATCTTGAGATTACAGCGTTGCAAGACATAACAAGACTTTCTATGTTGCCACTGACCTAAGACTATAAAACACATTAAACAGATGAATTCAGCATCTTCTAGCAAACTTCTGATTTAGTGCATGTGTCAATAACCAAATCTAGTGTTATGAAAGGTTTGTTTTGATATGAATTCAACTAAATGTATAAATAAGGGTGTCTCCCAAATCTCATCTTTGTGGTTGCATCTCCTCACCTGAGTTCACAGGTCTTCCCCGACACCCATCTGCCACTAACATCCAGGAAGTCACTTGATATTCCTCCCACCTCTTTAATCCCAGGACACCCCCTGTGCAATTAAAGTTCTCCTGTTCAATAGGGAGGCAAATGAGGCCCACCTGTGACCAGGTCTTGTTTGAAGAGCATCAGGGATAAAGGACCTAACAAGGTGAGAGCGCGCCACAAAACTTATAGTCCTGTCAGGCAATTAGGCGGACACTCCTGGGACCTCCATATGCCACACACATATAAGGCATACACACACCCATGCACTTGTGGGTGGGTGAGGCAATTATGCCACAAATTACAACCTGGCTAATCGTCTCTGAGCAAATGTCACGTCTGAGTGAGATCTGGGCCGGGTTTGTTTGTGCATCCCGTTTCTTCAGTGCTTACTCTAGCGACTTGCAAAAGTGTATTGATAAAGCTTTGAATGGCTCTGTATTTTAAATGTGGAGAATCACAATACGACCAATAAGAAAAATGGTCTTACATGCTGGCTATTGTCTGACATCCACAGCCACAACCATACTGAATAAACAATGAAATTGACTTGTTGTTCTTGCAAATTCTCCCCACAGATTCGAGACTGATTGTGGCCTTGCTTTCCCCTGTTCATTATAAATATCATGCAGTGATATTTATTTTTCATCACTCCACGCTGGCATTACTATGTGCAACACTGCAGTCTCCATTGTAATACTAAGTTAGCTCACACAATCGCAGTGGCTCATTGGATTACCATAGATTGCACCATAGATTGCACGGCCATTTCATTGGGGCTAAATACAGTGGCTTGTGTGGCCTGAGTGGACGCTTTCGCAACACTTAAGTCTCCTGGTTCGCCCAGTGGGATCCTGGCCAGCCCATAAATCAGAGTCTGAAATGACCCTTCTAACCCTGGCCACATTAACACATGCACTGGTCATTTAGAAGCGTTCTTCGATAGACTCCTGTACCTTGTGCTTCTCGGAGGGCCCAGGAGGGAGAGGAGAGGTGAGAAAATATTTTCACTCCACATCCAAGGAGCTTTGGCTTGGACATCAATAAAAGGCGCTTTAACCCATGCCAGAATGCTGATTGCCTGTCGGTGTGTGGCGCAACCATAAAAAACCTGACTTGTCATTAGTGCATTTTACTTGATTGTGTTCACTGTGTTTTCGGGTTGCATCTGTTGGCTGATCATCAAAATGACCATTATGTACTCTAATTCCCTGACCCTGTTTTTATTTCCCCAAAGAGTCATAATGTAGAGCAGCAGACATCTGCGGAAAGCAGACCTGAAATACGACTTTTATTTGTCTGTCGCCTCTCATACCGATTGGGTAAGGCCATGTGTGTACTGTGGAGAGTGTGTGTGTGTGTGTGCATGCATCACCATTGGTAGACAATTTATGTCAGAGCCTGAGATAGAATACATTTCCTGTGCAATGCATTGACTTCATAAAAGAAACACATTACTTTGAGAGTTGCTCTTGTCTCCTTTACTTGGAGACTTACTTGTTTTTATGTACTGTTCCTAACACAGCAAAAGCAAAAGTTAAGAAACAATAAATGCAAGAAATGAAGTGCCCACGCTATCATAAAGTAGCTCCTTTATGTTTACTGTTATGAAGGCAATTAAGCACAATTTCTCTGCTAAAAAGATAAGCTTAATTTTCATAGTCCGCAGCAGTGGCAGCGCTATAGCATCCATTACATTTGAGTTGGTTAAGATTCTCCATGAGCACGGTGCAAATTGGTCCTTGGTGGAAACGAGAGCAATTAAGACAAGGCCCCTCTCTCTCTTTTACTTCTTAAATATCTACAGAAGTTTGTGCTGGTGTTTTGGCACGCACAGAGACAAAAGGAGGTTGTTTAATTGTTTTTTAATGGGATATCAAGTCGTCGCTGCCATTAGATGTTGGCAATGGAGGGCAAAGGGGGATAGAGAGAAAGAATGAACTGCAATTAGGTTTGATTAAAGCTATCCTTCTCAATAATCAGCTGTTCTGACAGGACAGGGGGACCCTGGTGGCCGCCGAGATGGAGGAAGGTGTTGAGTGATATTAAGGCCAATGAAGGGGATATTAACATGGCTAATTAAAGCTCTTCCAAAGCCGGGAGAGGAGGCTCTCAGTGGACCGCACTGGATGAAATAATCGGCCGAGGCAGCTATCAGTTGGAGGGGAGAGAGAGGGAGCGCAGGGAGGGAGGTGGGATGAGGTGTAGTCCATCTGAGGAGGGGTGGGAGGGATAGTGGGATGGTGGGAGGCGTAGAAGGGAAACTATGAAGTGTGAAGAAAGACAAAGAGGAAGACATCGACAGGCATAGAGAAAGTCTTCTACAGCCAGCGATGGAAGCTCATTTTGACATCAAGCCTCTCTGTCTGCACACCTCAAGTCTGCCAGTATAACTAAGACCTGACATTGGCTTTTATCTCCGACAGCTAGTCATACAGGTCCACAAATCAACGTTAAAACAATCCTGCTCATGCCTTGGTCTAAGGCAATTAATACGATTCTCCTGTAGTACCTCCATGCTCGCCCACTGCCGAAGCTACTAATCATGCCATAATGATTTCTCTCCCTCTGGTCAAAGGGGAAATAGATTGTCTCTTTAGTAATGCAGCAGGCTCTGCGCCTTCCACTCTCTGGCTTCACAGACCCGGTAATTGAGGAGAAAAAGGCCGACTTTGGCACTTTGACTGATTTGAGGGCTGCTAGACCCTCTTATCTTTACTCTGATCATTTTAGGCTGACACTCAAAGGAAGACCCATCGCCCTAATTCGAGCTCACCCTCTCCTATCATCAAACGGCAGAAAGGAAAAGAGCTGGGGAAAAACAAACAGACGAGGTGAGGAAGGCCCTCTCTCATTTAAATGGCCAACTTAATTGCCGGGTTGATGTCACTCATGCATAAATGTCCATCGCTTTGATTTGAGTGAAGAGGGCAAATAAGGATAATGTTGTATTATTAAGAGGACTCCACACTCAATGGGAACTCGCACTGCTGTCAATTCTCTCTTTTTTTGTTTTAGCAACTTGTAAAAATAAATTAAGTTCAATGGAAGCTTAAGACTGTGCTTTTAGATTTGAGTGCTACACCTTGTTCTCATTGTACCAGAGAGCTTCCCTGTATGTGTTTGGGGCTGTTACACAATACACTGACAGATGGCCACAGTATCTGTAAGAGTCAGGTATTGACAAGTCTAAGCTCCTGATTGGTGCCCCGGCACTAATGACTAGCATGCAGTGTCCACAGCCGGCAGCCATGACAGTGAGGTCATCCGTTGCGGGGCGGTGAGTATCGATCACCACCCCAGCTTCAGCCCATCAGGCCCCAGCTGCCTCCCAGACTCAATGGGCCCCTGTTACAGGAGCCCTGTAAGAAACGGCTCCCAACACCAGACTACAATATGCTGACACCAGATCTCTACGCTGAGATAGTAGTACACGGGTCAATAGCGTATCGGATTTCCAAAACGCCAGGGTCTTAATGTCAAGCCTCCTGCCTTCCCTACCTACTGCTCCAGTTATTAGGCACTCCACTGAACTGCATTCATCCCTGTTGTGACAAGGCGGAGCAGGTAAAACGAGAAATAGAGACACTTATAGATCTTAATCTTCCCGCGCACTTATTTATGCAACTATATATAAATCCCTGTGAGGCCGAGGTGAGCCGCGTGGCCGTGTTCTTTCTGTCCTACACCGGTTGGCCGCTGTCTCCCCTCGTCAGGCCGAGCTGTTTTTCTCGCCTTAGCTGAAGTAAACCACAGCACATTAACAATATTTGCTCTACCCCTGTACAAGCGCCCAGGGACCAGACCCACAGATCCTATCACTTCTTTATCAGGGAACAAGTGCCTCACTATCCAACCTTATTGGGTTTGGGAGATTAACCCTTTCCACTCCTCGGAGAGCAGCCAGGCAGATGTTGCTGTCATTATTATTGTTCAGCATCAAATATCCCCAACTACACGTCTAGGAGAATTTATTGAGTATTTCCAAGGCCTCTTCTGGTTGTTTTTTATTTTCTTATTTCTTTCCAATGTCGTTTTGTTGTTCCATATTTCATATTTTTGTTAGCGCTGTCGTTTTGTGGAAGTGTTGCGGCAGTGTCACAAATAATTGATGCTCTTCCTCTGCACCCTAAGATGTAGTTGTGTCCCTCCATTCATCCCTCTTTACCCTCTCCTCCACATCCCCCGTTCTCTCTAATGGGCAGAGTGGCATTGACATTATTTCACTTGAGGATCGCTCACTCTGTCAATCCCTCTTCATTTACTCCATGGCTACTGGACTCATTATGGTATCTCTTCCTCCTCGCCTCGCTATCTCTCCTGTCTTCTCCTTTCCCTTGCCTCGGACACTGTTAGTTTCTTACTTAAGAGAATCGCTCGTCTTCACAAATGGTTCCACGTCAAACCCACTCCTAGATAACCCCCGCCGATTCCCTTCAGGCTTTGGCACAGGTTTACTGTAACGGATTAGACGGAGACTCTGAGCTCCTGCTAACTATCCATCACTTGCTAACAGTGGACTAGAGGCTGTGTGCTTTATGCAGCTTTTAGCTCCGACCCACCACATAACACTGCATGTTTAGCCCGGAGCTCTCCCGCTGCCTCTCCCATCCCCTTTACATCCAGACACACTGCTTGGGCTGTGTACTGTTGCACACTGGGCTCTTTGTTTTAGCTTTTCTCTACAATGACTTTGAACACAATATAATAAGACACAAAACATAAATAATTCTGCATTGTTTTGTCTTGTGCAGCCTCTTGTAAAAACAAATCAAACAAGGGTTGCCGCTCTAGAGCTAGCATCATTTACATCGAAACTAGAATTCATAAATAATATTGAACCATCACTGGTGAAAAAATATGATTACTGATAATCACTATCAACATCGCTACTGCTGTCAATCATAACTCTTCCAAAAATAATCTCAGAGTTATGTGGTCTGCTCTCCAGCTGGCCGGCTCAGAGGTATCCTTGGGTTATTTTTGTGCACAAGAAGGAATATGGTGCTTTGGATACTGGTCAGCGTCACAGCTTGGGGCCTGTGAGGAAATACCAGTCAGCACCTCGCCGCTCCAGCGAGATGGAAGATAAGCATATGTTGGAGAAGTTGGCCCAGGTCAATAGTAGTATTTAGGGTGTTGGACGGGCCCCCAGTGTGGCCCCACAATGGAAGCCATACAGGGGTGTTCTCTCGTGGGCCATGTACTGTAGAGGGATGCAATCCAAGCACAGGGAGAGCCAGCGGGGGCCTTGGACCATTGACCAACACAGCAGCCTGATTTGTTGCAGCAAATTTCTAGCTTTTTGTTTTTTACACTTCAGTACTTTTCTACCATCGGTGAATAAATTGATTCTACTTTTTTCCACAATTGGCAGCAGTAACAGAAGCATGACTGAGCTGACTCTGTTCCAATGTAAACATCCTTGATCGGCTTTACTAACAAACCATATATAGAAATAGGGATGGAAACACAAATAGCTTGTGTGTGTATTGATTTATGCAAATTAGCCATGTGGAGTTACTTTAGGATTTTGCAAAGCACATTTTTACATTGTTTATTCAACTTGCCCTATAACTATCTAGTCTGTCACATTGGCTATACATAATATGAGAAACTGGACACCTTTTTGTGCTGAATGTCAGTGTATAAAAGCTCACATTTTGGGTCCACTGGCTCATTTGTGGTCCAAATACTGTATCTGCAGATGAG
This sequence comes from Bostrychus sinensis, assembly GCA_020698575.1. Lineage (NCBI taxonomy): Eukaryota > Metazoa > Chordata > Actinopteri > Gobiiformes > Eleotridae > Bostrychus > Bostrychus sinensis. The sequence goes on along the minus strand of CM036254.1, from coordinate 12,749,052 downwards.
CCAGGACCAGAGTGTAGAAGTGCTAATGAGAGCCATACAGCGGCGTTCTCTCCTGTGGCTTGTGCAGGGGATGCGATCCAGGCTGGCTGTACAGGGGAGGCCAGCAGGGGGCTCGACCGTTTACCAACAGGCATGCTGATACAGCAGGAAGGTGCAGCCTTATTTGCATGAATGTGCGCGGTTTTGCGGTTTGTCCATGCATGCTGAAGTATATGTGAGTGTATCCCTACATCGTATTATTACTAATGTATAATACATACATCTAAAGTGGCTGTCAGGACTGGTCAGTCATCATAAAACATGAGGCAGCCACTCTGACATCAGTGCCACATTAACGCTTCCTCAGAGGAGGGGGAAAAAAGCCCCTACTGTGGACTGTCATGTAGGCAGGGGGGATATAGACAGAAAGACACAGCGCAGGTCGGTGCTTAAAGCTAACAGGTAACCTTTCTGTGCACCTAGGACAAAGGCAGGGGGGAAAAAGAAAATGTCAAATTAAGAGAGGCCAGGCAGAGAGACGTGGCTGCCATATTTGTGTGAAAGCCCAGTGCTGTTGGCAGCAGAGATGGCTGCTTTCTGATTCATCTGGGGCCGTATGGCAAAGCTTTGTCAGTCTGTGCGAGGTATAAATAATTCAGGGTGAGAGATGGCAATTACAGGGCCCTGCACAACCAAAATGAATATTTTATAAGGACTAAAACTGCCCTGGAATGAATCACACACATGGAGTCACACACACGTACACACTTGCACACACGCACGCACGAATGAGTGGAGCACACAACATACAAAGGTAGCACATATGAACCCCGAGCAGTTGTCGCATTGTTGACAATATACAATTACATGATATAACACTCTTTGCAATATGGGTTAATAATTTTTAATATGCTTGCTCATGACATTTCCCTCAATATTTGGTTAAAAAATAAGTGGGTTTTATTCCAGTGATTGTTCTGTTTTGTTACGCCGCTCTGCAAATCTATTTAACACAATTACAGCTGAGTAGATTTGGGGAATATTGCAGAGCTTGTTATAAATGTATTAGTGAGAATAACTGTAAAAAGTGTTGTCAGTGTAAAGTGAGGTCTATAGAAAAACTGTCTCAGGAGACTTGCAGCCTTTACTTTTGACCCTGTAAATATGGTCTTTGTGTGTGAGCAGCAGTGGGAGGGGGGCAAAATGCTAATGGGAAAAGATTAAACCCAAAAGCCGCCTGGAGCATTTACCTCTAAAGGGTTTTGTCTGTCAGGTTTCCTGCAAAACTCTGTCTTTATAATTCTGAGACAAAAAATAACATTGTTCCCCAGTCCTGAGGAGCGCAGTGGTTGGGTTGAATGGCCATTGTGTGGGCCTAGCTAATGATACCTTAGCTTTTGTGAACGGGAGGCCAGGTAGGTCTGTGACATCAGCGCCACACAAGTGCTCCTCTGTCCGGATGTTTAGGGAAGGATTTCGTCCATGGTGGGAAAAGGGTATAGAGAATAAACAGAGTGTTTTTGTGCCCCTCTGCCTGGGATAGATGAGACTCTGAAGAATGCTCCCTTTAAATAGACATTTGCATTTTAAATAATTACCAAAGCTTTTTATTGCATGATTTTGTAAGTACTTTTATTTCTGCTAGAATTGCCCTAGTACATGACGTAATTCCAGGAGTACATTTTCCCTCTCTTTTATATTTCAGCAGGAGTGTGGGCGTATTATTTGTCAGTCCAAAGGGAAGATGGCAACCCTCAGAGGGAGAGGAGACCCCAAGCATGAAGACACAAATCGCATGTGTTGGAAAAAGTGACAGCAAGGCAAATGCTAAGAGAAAGCTGCTTCCTTACCGAAGCGCGCACTGTTAGCGATATAGCTAGCTGTTGTGAAGGCAGCTGACAAAACCCGTGGCGTGGCATGTCTCGCCCCGTTTGTGAGTTTTCAAAGAGTGTGATTTGCAAATAACATGAGTCTCTGGGCATAGACTGGGCATGTAAGTGCGGTGAATAAAGCCCCCCTGCTCTGCTGAGGGAAACCCATACTTGTCAGCTCAGTTCTTTGTCAGGAAGCTGACAGATAAATAGACAGTGTTTTGCCGCTCACTCCTCCTGCCTTATGTACACAGCGGCGTGTGTCTGCCTCCACGTACAGGTTGACTTGCTTTAGGGGAGGGTTCGGCTGAAAGACACCCCACTGCTTCTCGGGGCAATGACTGAAAATATTGTGGCCCACTTCAGACAGCCTCAAACAACAAACAATGGGGGTTGATGTGTAACCAGATAAAACGCAGATCGAATAGCTGGGCCTAAGCACCACTACAGGGCTTATTTTTCATGCAAATTACTACTAATGAGCTTCCTGAAATCTGACTAATTATATCAAAGTGATTTCTTTAATTAGTTTGTAATAATTCTGCACATAAACATCATAGTAAACAGATTACGCTATATAAAAATATCAATTTGTCACACTTTATACGAGATGCTGCGCACTTGACGCTAATCTAGCTTTTCTGGAATGCACAAGCAAACAGTTATTAAAGAATTAAATATGTACTTAGGAAATGTTTTGTAATATACAGAGAGGTATGTGTGCGTTAACTCATGCATGACTAAGTGGCTCCATGTTAATTATTAGCATTGATGCTACAAAATTAAATATATAGTATTTAATTATACAACTGGTGAATATGCAGCTATAGCTGATGAGCTGTTTAATATAAGAGTCACAATATAGGCGGAAAGGTGGAAAGACACTTGATACTTTTACTCAAATAAGTTACTTAACTAATAATTACATATTTTTACTTGAGGGCACTTAGGTACATTTTTATTGTATTTTTTTTTTATTTATTTTTTTTTACCTAGATGGCTAAGTGGTAGGGCTAAGGGTAGGAATAGAAGTATTAGAAGTATATAGTAGTAAGCAGAGCAGTAGTAGTAGTAGTAGTAATAGTAAGAAGGTTAGTTATTAATAGGAGAAGTAGTAGTAATAGTAATAAAAGTACATGTAAATGTACAAAGTAGTAAGACTAGTAGTAGTAGTAGTCGTAGTAGTAATAGTGGTAAGAGTTGTAGTACTAATTTTAGTAATAATAATAGTAGCGCAACTAGTTGTAGTATCAGTACTAGTAGTAGCAGCAGTAGTTATGTTAGTAAGAACTTTCTACACATTGCTTTACAGCCAATACTGTTTCACAAGTAATTGTTTTGTTGACTATTTTCCTTCAAGTACTTCTCCCATCTCTGAAATCATATTATAGTATTAAAGTTCTTTGAATAGCAGTATAGCCACCGTATCTCTCTCCTGCGTGTCAGATCTTACACACTTGTATGAAAAATAGGAGACCTGGGACAAGATAAGGAAACACATTTATCGAGCACTTTGCACCTCCTGTTAATCCCGCAGCATTCCTCAAAGCCCTAAAGAGTTCCAAGTATCAAACCGGGAGAACTCGCACACGACCAGCCATCTTCCCTGATACTCTCAATCTGCACTGAGATGGATTAAACATTCAATTTGTTACCCGCCCAAGACCACCACCCAGGTCCACCACTTACCATACAAATGGAAAACACGCTAGTAATCTATTAGCCTGCCCGGCCTGACAGTGTATTATGTTGTATTTGTATTATATTTACTTCAGGGAAATTACGATTCTAGTCATATTTATCTTCATGTGGAAATGTGTGTCTAAATGGAAATCACCTATAGCGCCGGGCGGATGCGGAGCAATACTAATGTGATCCATGAACCGTGCGATTTAGTCACCCTCTATGGATGCACTATGGGCTGATTCTACATATCAAACATGCTCTCCCCCTGTTAAAGCCCCTACCACGGAGCCCCCGATGCTGTTTGATAATTATTACGCTTACATTACAACACAAGACCTTGCCTGTAGAGCTGCAAGAACCCCCCCCTCCCTACTTTTCCCTCTGCCACACACACAAGTACACACATGCACGCACGCCCCTTTGTCATATACTGTAGTAAACAGCTTCCCCGGTAAGCTGTTTGCACTTCACTGCCCGCTCTAGGAAATAAAAACAAAGAGCAAATTGGGGGTTTTGCGTCTGTGTGAATAAATAAGGTTGTTTTACTCACAGAATCCATTACCTTTTAAAACACCCGGCCTAATGCGTTGAGCCTTTTCATTTTAACAAACAAAGCCTAAATTAGGAATTAAACGCAGTCGTATTTAGATAACGGCATTAGCTGTGTGACATCAATGTGGGAAAAGTTGGACGCCATCCATATCATTCCCATGCTTCCATTGTTACGTTAAATTGCAATATTAATCCTGGCTGAGACCAAGTTACTGTAGCTTTTATGCGGTGCACTTGAATTATGCTATTGAAGTAATTGATAGTGATTCAGTCATTGAAGGTACTAATCCCATGATTCAGTTCATCTCTCTCAGTGCCATTTACCTCCAGATGTTTAGAGTTTGGGGTAATCAATAAAGAGGGAATAAAGATTGGCATTCACAATACTCCCCTTGACAAGCTCCAGCCGAATGTTTGTCAAGCAAATTAAACACACTTAGACTTTTCACCTGCTCCTACAACGACACCACATATGGCCGTGAAGTTAAAAATAAGAAACTGTGCATACATTACCATGCATAATGCACAACTCCCTCCATTTAATATGCAAATTTTGTAAAATATTACTGAATACCTTCTGTTCGGAATGAATAAATTTGAATTGCAATTAGAATAATCTTGTATAATTAATGAAAACTGTCAATTTTGGTTCCGAAGTAATTTGATTAGCATGTTGATAGGACACTTATCAAGTTCAGTAAACTGTTAGATTAAGAAGATGAAAAAAAGGAGATTCTAAGGATATTTTTCTCAACGGCGCTGACATTTTCCCTTGGCATTGTAAACAAAGACAGGAGCTGGCAAACTTCCTGAATGGAGGAGGCGAGGCAAGGGAGGGTGGAGTAAGAGGAAAAAGAGAAACGGAGACGAGGACAGAGATGGAGAGCCTCTTGAGATAATCTGTGAATCTCAGTCCGCACATGAAAAGCAGTCTATCGTGGAGGCTCCTGCGCGAGCTACTCATCTCTGCCCTCTGCACTCCCAAGCTAAGCCCAAGTTTATGGGATTTATCTCACCAGCCATTTGTAGTTTTTCACATCACATGATATGAGTTAAAAACAGCTCACAGCTTCTCTAAATGTTTCCAGGCTATGAATGTAAGAGTTGCATGCTAAAAAAAAAAAACACACACACAAATAAAAAAAAAAAACCCGCCGACAACTGATCTCGGGCCGCAATTCATCTGAGAGTAGCTATCTATTAACGATCAACAAATTGATGTACGCCATTGTTGCCTTGTATAAAACCGAACCATCTGTACAGTCTACAGATGAACAGAGCGGCTGACCTCCTTTCCCCCTCTCTTTCTCTGCTCATTAGCTATCCTGAACCTCTCTCTCGGCTGCCTTCAGTTTTCAAACCCCCAAATGAGACCTAAATCGCTTGCAATACAGGTTAGCTCGAGGAAGGGTGGGGAGCGGGAGGGGAGGGGAGGGGGGCCAAACATCTGTCGCACTAGGTACCCGCATGCAGCTCGGGGTATCTCCTGCAAGGAACTTTGGGGATGTTTAATTCATAAACGCTGTCATCCATGTAAACCTCCTGATTTCATAATGACTAACTCTTGGTGGTTTAATTAATTTAATAATGCCTTTCAGAAGCCATAAATGAAAGGGTCTCTGAAGTGGTGCATTAATTAGCCGGCACCGATGCTAGCCCTGTCAAACTGGTGGCTGTCAAAAAGAGGGGGCGAGAGCGGAGGATGGGCACACAGCTGACGTGCCGGGGTCAAAGGTCATGCCAATCACGCACCTCCCCGCACTTAATGAGTCATAATTTGTGTCTAGTGTACACATGTATGCGGGTCAACCTGTGGTCCTGTCCATATTTTCCTCTCTCCGCCACACTACATGGAAATAAGTGGCGGGCCGACATGCTACTAACAGTCTCGGTAATAAGCGGTGGCATGGCCGCATTATGCACCGACTTGTATTTACATGGCAACTACCTGTGAAAGCAAAATCCATCTGGGCTCCCGCTTCGGCACAATATAAGCTTGATGCTATTAGCGGCTGCCTTTTTTGCCTTAATTACAATGTTATGGCTTACTTGTTAAAACATAGCATAAATCAAAGTTCATTAAAAGTCTCAGCAACTCAACGCATGAGCACACAAAATCATCACAGAACCAACCAGATTATATTCCAAACTAACTCCATGCATCTCATAAGGAGGTTGTTTTCCTATTTCATATTTCATAAATATAAACCAGGGAGGTTTGTGTCTGTGCCTGTCCATTTATTACCATAAAAATCAGCTGACTGAAGTATCTCACTATCTGTGGAGGCAATTAACTGTTTTGAGAGAATGCGTAATACGGGACTTTGTAATGGTATCATTTGGAGTCAAGGCACAGATGCGCCGTGCAGAGCCATACTGTAATTAGAGAGAAACGCTGTACAGGTTTTCCACTAATTAGCAAATTATGCTGAAAATAGCATCAAGCTAATTAACAGTTATTATGGCATTTTTGAAAGTATGACTTTAATTAGCAAAGTCCTGACGCAGGCAATTTCAAACTCGTCTCTGAGAAGATGAGGAAGAAAGAGAAGGAAAAAAAAAACATGGGGCATGATCAAGAAGATACCCAGATTATTATGATGCCGTCAAAAGCAGAAGAGGGGGAGAAAGCTGGAGTGAGTGTGGGAGGGAAGGACCAGGCCGAGCGGGACGGGGCGGGGGTACAGCTTTGTGTGTTGTGTCTGAATCTCCATCCAAATGAGGGGACATGTGTGCGGTGCCACGCTGCCAAGAGGAGCCCAGTGTCAGGTGGTGGCTACCAGGCGAAGACGAGAGCGAGCTCAGCTGGTGCCCACAGCCACTCACTTATTCTACTCCGCTGCACATTAAAGCAGCCCTCGAGTGGAGCCAAGCCACGCCAGCCCTGCCAGCCAACCTGACAACAACACTCCTCCTCCTCTTCCTCGCTTCCAACAGCTCCTCTTAGCACTTCCAGCCACCTTGGACCTAATGATGCCCGCTCAAACCTGCTGAAGAACCCTGCAGATGCTTACCTTGGTAATTACTTTAAAAAACTTAATAGAATTATTTTTCACAACTATAACCAAAATTTGTGATACTCTGAAAGACTTAAGTGACTGTTGTGAAAGTGTTTCATGGCTAATGTGTTTTAAAGACACCTGTGTAGGAGCATTTGATGCAGGAAGTGTCACTGCAACGTAAAAGCCGAGTGCTGGAGATGGAGGAAGAGCGTGGAGAAGGAGAGGGGTGGACTGAAGGGTCTTTGAAGGCCCAGTGTGTGAGGCAGAACAGAAGTGTGCCTAGCCCCAGGCAGCCCGCGGCTCAGGCCCATTAGCTAGACTGACCTTGCCCGCGCCTTTGTCTTTGTGCTCTCCTCCCGCTGCTTCCCCTTCTCAAGCATTCCCTTTTTGTTGTCTCCGAGAGAGATTGGGAAGGGGGCCATATCTTTCAGCCTTCTAAACCTCCCCCCACCCTCTCCTCACCCCCGCTCGCATGCACGCATACACACGCCCCCCCATGCCTAGCCTGGAGCTTGTGCCCCAGAGGCCATGGTACAGTGGCATCCCTAGCTGGTGACCACCTCTGCCCTGACGCAAACTTGGCCTGAGCGGTCAGTGCCCAGAAGAACCTCCAGAGACGACATACTACGCATCAAGAAGGGACGGGAGGGGGGTGTTCGCTGCAGGGCCCCGCATACGTGCACCCACTCTGGGCAGCCTGCCTCTTTATTGCCTGCCTCTCATTTGAGAGGATGGAGCCTGGCTGCCAAGTTTTGACACCGCCACATATGGCCTCCTCCATCAATCGGACTAATCAAGCATCAAGGGGAGGCAGGACCGGCTTAATTGCCAGCCAGATATAGCTGCTCTCACTTGACGTGCAACCTGAAATAGAAACAGGTCTGAGGAGACATGACAGGAGATAAATGAATACGGCCATTGTTCTATTAACTATATCAAAATACACCTCTTTAGCCTGTAACCACAATATGACACCCAATCGCTCAAATCAAATTCACCCAGGAAAAGGATAAATGTTCTAGAGATAAATTAATCATTTTTAAATTCCTGATATAGTAATATTTTTGCTGTTTAAAATAAAATAAAAATGAGAAAAAAATTGCATGTTAGATAGAAAAAACAAAAAACATGCTAAAAAGCCATCTTAAAAACAAAGAGTAGTATTTTAAAAACTAAACAATCTTATCTTTTCTATTTGTCAAAAAAAAAAGTTTGAAAATGAGAAAAAACAAAGTGAGGTCTCTGTTCAGAAAGATTTGTATTTTGTCTTTCATTTTTGCTGCATTTCAAAATTTTGTTCAATGGGAAACATATGGAAGAGTGGGATGACTTGGAGCAAATGGGCCTGAACCAGGAGTCGAACCCTGGGTGCTTTGTGTATATGGTATGCACTTTTCCAGGTGAAACATTTTTCTACATCCAGAAAATATGAAGGAAAACTCCCTGGGACTGGCCTGCGAATACAAATAGCGGCTAGTGCAATAGACCCTGTGATTGCATTTTAACAAGGCAAATCAACACTATTGCAAATATTGCCTTAATATAGCATCATCTGCTCATTAAAATGTGGATTATGTTCACATTTGTAATCTTTGGTACCCCAGGATAGAGCAGTGTACAGTAAGTTGTTAAGAAGTTTTTTTTTTTCCCATGCAGGCTGCGATGTTCTCCCGCTCCCAAGTCCTTGAGGCGTTGTGTCTGCCTCTGCTTGCCTCTCTCAACTTCCTGTTTCCCTGCGCCCCCCGCCGAGGGAGCAGCCGCGGAATAACTTAGCACATGCAATGAGACTCGGAGATCAACCGCGGCCGCTCCATTCATCTTGAGTTTCTCCTGTCACTCCTTCTTTTCCGTTTGTAAACAGTGCGGCTCTGTGGTCAGAATGGCCTTTTGTCCGCTTGTGTTTTTTCGCCACGTCCCCCTCTTATTCACTTCAAAAGGTAACAAGTGACAGATGTCCGTCTTTCGGCGCCGTCTTAAACGTCCCGGGCTTCCGAGATAGCATCTGGGCTGAATGTCAAACTGTGAATCTTCTTCTCTTCCCCCTTTCAGAATGCACTGTGCTTATGCCAACTCATTGTTATGTATGTCAAGGCCACTGTCTACAGAAGAATTTAAGAGACTCCCTGTCGTTCTCAGCACTTGGGGGGCACAGATGTTAAAATGATGGACAGTTATTGGTGAAAATATTAAGAAAGGAGGAAGTGAGTGGATGGATAGCTCAATTAGAGACATATTAAGACTTCCTGGTGGGCTTGCAAGTTTCCCTAAAAAAAATCTGACTCGGCATGAAACAGTGTAGCCACGGGAGATAATCGTAAAAACAATAATGAAAAATAATGATTATAATAAAGAAAAGTTTTTGGAATAAAAAAGTGGCAAAGGTGGTGGGCTTGTAATCACAGCACGGCGCGCTGTTTACTTAACATTCTCATTTCCATCGCTGCCTGCTTTTGGTATTTACATGTTTAATTGAGAAGTGTGCTGCCGCTTCCTTGTGCCCATCTGCCGAGTCCCTTCCTCTTATCAGGCTCATTCCTCAAACTGACAGCTCTCCCTTTCTGCATATCTCTCTTTTCACTCCCTGTGCCACGCCGCTACTAACTTGTCTGCCGCCCATCCTCGCCATCCTCTTCAATCTGTCATGGCCGTCGATGAGTAATGACAATGCGTTTTCCCCTCAAATCAAACCAATAAGTATGAACATGCACATGGAGACTTGCATTGAAAATCCTGCATGGAAACTCTCCCTCTCTTTTTTTCTTTCTTTTTTTTTTTTTTTTTTAAAGCCACGTCTAAATCACTGGCTGACAGACGCAACATGTGTGTCATTGTGTCCCCATCAGCGTGTTTCATTGTACACACTAGCACCTCTGAAGAGCTGCCTCTTATCAGTCGAGTGTCAGAAAGCCCCCAGCACTGCTGTCTGCCCCCCCTTCACCGCTTGCCTTTCTAAATGCTTTTCTATTAAGAGCAGTGTTGTGTCCCTCTGATAGCGGCCGCTTCTCCACTTCATCATTCATAATCCCAATGGGCATCAATGGACTCTACAGCCACCAAAAAAAAGGGGCTTTGTCATTCGGCGCAAATGAAAACAAGCTAAATGGGAGCAGAAATCTGAGGAATTCACCAGAAGAGAGCGAGAGAGAGACAAGGAAATGGCTCAATAGGCCAAAGCACTCCAGCCATGAATGGTCCACTCCACAGCATGGCACTGGCATAACATCACATGCACCTAGTGGGCTTTGGGTAGGCTCTAATTCAGCCTTGTAAATGACACAGAACACATGGAGAGCATTATACAAAGTGTAAAAACATACCATTCGTGTTTGGCTTTTGGTTCTGTTTGAGCAAAGAGCATGGGGTTCCCACTTTTTTTCTGCAGTTATGTCTCAAAAATATCTCTGCTTAAAAAAAACTACATCAGTGAGAACAAAAATGGCTAAAAGGTGGTTAGTGAATATAAATAAATTAAGCTGTTATATTGAAGCCAAAAAGATACTGCTGGTTTTTATCCAAACAAAAAACATTTATTTTAGAGGCATATAATCTGCCTATATATTTTATAATTAGGAACTAAAATTCTTAAGTCATATCAAAATATGGCAAAGATTTGGTCTTTTGTAAAGTAAAATACTCACATACTTGGGTCTGAATTTGGTTCTGAATTTTAATTGCAATACTTCCTCCCATTTTTTTTCTAAGGACTGGAAAACTGGAAATATAAAGGCCGCTAATGCGAACAAGTGTTTTTCACATCAGGAGCAGAACAAGGAGGAAGATATTCACACATTACAGCAGAGGCTAACTTTCAGCAGCTCAAAAGTCTAAAATGATGTTCCCGCCCTTCCCAGCATGCAGAAGTCCCGCTGGGGGCCTCAATGTGATCAGCAGCATCCCCACCACGTCTCCTCATTATTGAGTAAATAGGTTTGGGCATGTCCTCAGTAAACAAAGCCAAGACTGACAGTTAAGGGAGTGAGGGGAGTGGGAGGCAGCCTCGTTCCCAATTAGAGTCGCCTCAGGCAAAACTTTAAAGAGGAGATCAATCCTACAGATCGCTAAACTGATCCTGTCACAGGCTGGGGATATTTAAACCGTGGCGCGGAGCGGAGCGGCGCGGGGCACTCCTCACTACAGTTCGACTGTGTGTGCTAATGACTCGGGGGTAGGCTCTCTCACCAGGACACACACCCCACAGCGCGCCAGCCGTGATTGACGGCTCAAATCGGACCTCAGCTGCACTTCTCAGCACAGTGGGGGCCAGATGGGGAAATAGTGATTTGCGTTTTTTAGTATGCAGCGCCTCCGCTTATGGATATTCCCTAATTGTCTGCCTTACTTACCTGTGAGGCCGTTTCCCATCACAGATGCAGAGTACATTTCAAATTAACCCAGGATGTTTTGATTTTTTTCCCTCACCTCCACCTTTGAAGCAGACTTATTAAAATTTGCCAGTGGGACTCATCCCTGTCTGAGGACTCCAGGTGGAAGTTCCTCCCCACTAATGTTGAGAGGCTAACATGAGGTGAATGAAACTGAAATGGAGGGATGACACCTGAGTTTAATCGCGTTGTCAATCCATGACAACCTGCTAAAGCAGCACATACTGTATCTTTGAATACAAGTGAGTTAGTGGAGCTCCAACTCCCAAGCACACATGGGTAATGTGTAATGAGCTACCAAGCGCCCTGCAACTGTAGAGGAAGTGAACATTTAAATGAGCCAATGATGCATTATGTATATGACTGAGGCTCCTGTGCGCGAATTAATCATGATCATAAAAGGAAAAGACAAAACAACACACTCTGGCCACAGCTAAATTGTTGTGATCTAATGCAAAACAAATTCATTTTTCATGCCATTAAAGATAAAACAAATCTTAAAAGGTTTGGTTTTGCTTGTCTGCCTCTCTTATTGAGAGTCATTCACTTTTAACTTTATTTGCGGATTATTGCAAATCCCCAGTACAAATCATATCATGAAATCATGTAGCTGGGACATTGGATGTGTTCTGCTAATGCTCAAGGATGATCCCCTGAGGGAGCCGCTGAGTGAGGGAGCAGAGGAAGAGAAGAAAAGGCAGATCAGCGGAGGAGAGGTGGAGAGTGGGTTACAGGACGAGGAGCGGCAGGAAGGGCGGGAAAGACAGGCCGAGAGGAGGGGAGGGCGCCGGCAGTCAAGCTGCACTTTATCCTGACAGATCTCCTTTACACACTAATTTCCTTGTTAAAGAAGAGAAAATGGCACTCAATCCGGAGAAATCCTTTTCTCCTGGAGCAGGCCTGTCAGCTGAGGGATGAGTGGATACAAGCAGAGCTTTCCTCCTCAGGCGAGCTCCCCCTGGCACACAGCGGCTGGGCTACAGCTCGCAGCAGAGCTCTCTATCTATAGCTATAATTAATACACCATCGGAATATAATGAACCATACCATGATACATGGATTCCAGTGGTTGCTGTCGACACCAGTCATTTAACAGCTTGCTGGAAATCAAATGTGAAGTCAATTGATTTTTTGATCATGTCATCTCCATCACAAATGGCAAACAAATTGTGTACAAACATTTCATGCTCAGTTGCTGTTTATAAACATTCCCCATGACAAAATAGCGGGCCCCCCTCTCCCCTCCTTCATTCACACTTATCAGCAAAAACAATAAATTCAACAAGGCCACATGTTTCACAGCAACATGTTTATCACTGAATTTGTAATTCACCAAAGTGTATTAGCTCGGATTTGAAAAAAGGGAGCACAGAAAAGCCTCCTTTATTTTAAGTCCGGGTGTTAGCCGTTGGCTCTGGATGTTCTCATCTCCCCAGATTACTATTCGCAGGGTGTGTGTCAAGACTACTTTTCAGAAATCTCGGTAACAATTCAGATGCGATCGATAAGGAGTGACAGTTTATTCTAAGGCTTAGCACAGGCTGAGAAAAGGACGAGTCAAGCATCAAGTTTAGAGGAATGAATTTGTTTTGTATTTGATTTTTCCATTAAATTTATCACCACTTTAACTGGGCCGGTTTCTCTCCTCGCCCCCTCACACTCTCCAGCCCCTCTCTGTCACTCACGTCAACAACAAGGCTGTAAACGCCTGTCAATTTCTCATCTGTGATTTCCATGTCTTCACTTTCATCCATTTTTGATTGCTTCACACCCTATACCTATGATGCTTTTAGTGCTCATCGGTGACCTTGTGAGATGATGGGGGAAATTATAAAAATAAATTTTCAGTGGCACAGTGCCGCTGCCCTTTATAACACTTCATCATATCTGCTGCAGATGGAAAAGAGTTGAGAAACATTTTCTTACAAAACAGCTTAATGCTGGTTTGGCACAAAATCATATGGTAAATCTATTACCACTTTGTCAAGGCAAACCACTTGAGGTTTCCCACAGTGTAGCTACAGGGGAAAGTGGGAAATTGTAACCCTGAAAGTACTGTCCACTCTCTCTTATTAGAGTGTTTTCAAAATGGTCTCTCGTTTCAGATTTAAGGGTCATTGAGGAAGCCAATCAGAGGGACAGGCCAGTCAGAAAGCCAGCGGCGTGAACAGGACAGAAAGCAGCTGATGAAATTCATCCATACTTCTCACTTATGATGACATGATTGATTTTCCCTCAGAGTGCTCAAATGTAGGATTGTCTTCCTACCCCCATCTCCTCCTCCATCCCACCTCAATCTGCCCACCCACCCGCCAAGCCAACAGCTAATGGATAAAGCCTCTGTCTGTCTCAGGCAGGGCGGAGAGTTGACGAGTGGAAGAACAACTGCAACGAATGAAGGGTGAAATCTGAGAGTGCAATTTTCCATCTGTCAATCTCCCTTCAAGAGAACAAGTTGACCACCAATCAGCGGAGTCGATTCAGGGCTGCCGCTCGGCGGGAGCGCTTTGAGTGACAGCGTCATGTCACTACATTAACAGGCCAATGAAAGACATAAAAAGGAATTTTCCGAAGGGCCCAGCCAGTTATTTGATTTTTTGGACGTGATTTGGGAATGGGGGTATACATTTCTGCTTTAAGAAATGAACAAACTGACAGGTTAATGCATAACATATCACTCTATAATTCATGATTGTGAATTTTGGAGACTGCTATCATCCACTAGGTACTTCAAAATACAACCAATTAAACTTTACTTAATTATTAAAGGTAGAAAGTGAGGGAGAAACATGCCTTAAAAACTCTTGCTTGCAGTCAATTACGATAAAACTTTAATGAGGCTGGATAGAGAGCCATAAAAACTGATAGCCCCTCTGTCATGAATTATATATCCATATCGATTTTGTTTCTTTGCTATAAGAATTGCAGGTAATCGTATGTTACCACATGTAAAGTGCACTTCCCTGGCGAGGATAAATATTAACTATCAAATATATATGAGGTGTGTGTGCATTTATGACCAGGCTCATGTAGAAAATGAAGAGCAGAGATGTCGAGGGAAGGGCCATTGGGAATGGATGAAGGGTGCCATATCTGACAGTAAGAGAGACCCTTAGCAGCGCCGCCTTGATATGTTACCTAGTTAGCGTCACAGAGAGAGGAATAAATAGTTCTTTATTATTTGTGGTTGCCATCATGTCTCTCCTAATAGACAGGCTATACTGAGTTTAAACCACATTATCCTCCGTGAGACCATCGCAATTACTCTTGAGAGCTAGGTCTGATGTGTGGATAAGGCAGGTCGCCCATGTCTTAATGAACACAAACAATGTGAAATGGAGGAAGGAGCAGTGGGGGGAAAGATAATGGCAGGGGAGGGCTTGTTCTAATAGAGACAGCACTAAGTTGTTTGCTATGATCTATGCCAAGTGAGAGGATGCTGAAAACCCCTGATGTTAGTTTGTAGACTTTTTTTCATCATCCTATTAGCCAATCAGCCTACACCCTTTTCTCTGTATTTTCACTGCTGGACGGCAGGCACAAATCCTGTTTAGTGGATTGCAGTTGTGTACCTTGCTCTCATTGTCACAGTCGTAGCTTGTTGGACACTGGTGGAGGTGAAAGGGCACCAAACTGGATCACCGTGACACCCAGCCACAGATATATTCCCAGTGCAAATGGCTCAGTGCTGGGTTAATTGATAAACTGCCGCTCCACTTCATTAGTCAGACAGACTGGGCTTAACGAACGAACACACAGAGTGTCACTCTGAATATGTTAATCATGACTGGCCATTATGGGTCTCTTCCCTCTGCCTCCTCGTCTCAGCTGCTGGAAAACTACAAAGACCAGACATCCAGTGTACACTTGTTTCACATAAGGCTATTTATCAGCGACAACAAAAAATATGTGAGACAGACAGACGCTGGTGTGGTCGTTGGTGTTATTGAATATAAATTTATAATAACTACGTAAAAAATGCATCATTTGGCCTTTTCACAAAGGCAGTTGTAATATAGCGCTAGGTGAGCACTGTACTTGACGTACACACTGGAGGTGAGGGTGTCAGGGGAGAGCTCGCTGGAGCGAGAGGAGGTTTTATTGTTGCCCAGCCCTTCCGCTTAAGTGCACATGGCTGGGAGGAAGCCGGGACCTCCAGCTCTGACCTCTGCGCATGTATATTTAATAGGCCATCAGTTGGCCGGGGCAGCGCTCTGATCAGGATTCAGAGAGGGGCTTTGAACACCCCTGTGTATTCCTGAGCGTGCAGCCTCAAGCTGCTCTCCCCAGCTGTGTCAATCCGACAGCACTGTTACAGGCACCCAGACAAGGCGCTGGGCACTCCACTGCTACCGCCTAATGACTGCAGAAAAAAGCAAACAAACACCAAAACAAAAACATTTGGCGTATGGAGCTCTGCTACCATCTAATGAGAGGTTTTAAAAACTGAAAGATCACGCCAGCTGATATATTGTAGAGTGTGTGGGATGTGTTTGGATTACATCAGCTATTCTATATGTTGCTATGTTCCCCTTAATAATAACAAAAAGGCAATCTCACGGTGACTGCACTACACACGCCAGTAACGATTGCAGAAACAAGAAGGCAAACAGAGAAGTGCCACTCGTGTGTCTTTTCTTCTAACAAGGTATCACTAGTCTTTGAATCAAATTGGCTGTGTGTGGTGTGTGAGTATGAATGTCACAGCTCACGCTCATGGCTGCGTGTACGCGTGTGTGAGGCCAGCTTAACGAGGGTGGTTCATTTGACAGGCAATTAGTTTGCGGAGCTGCTATTGACAGCCCCTGCGCTTGTGTTTGTTCAACAGCTCTGGGTGAGTTCCACGCTCCCTGGGCTACGTGACAAAGCACCTCCGACAGGGAGCTCCTGATCTCCAGCGAGGCTTGCTGCTCTGGGAGGGGGGAGGATATGTGACAGCCTCGTGCACACAAGAAGGGGAGACATACAAAAGCCACAAGGGTCTATTAGGAGCTTGTTGCAAGTTAATGCAGCTACAACCCACTTTTGGTGTCGTATTTTGAAAGGCGTGAGCAATGATGTTGTCATTTGTTGTTTGATTGTAGGGATAGCGGAGGGTAATCTTAGGAGACACTACATGCACACACATAAAAATGCAGCTGAAGAAGAGACACAGAGGTGGGGCAAAGCTGCAGGGAGACAGAGGAGAGGAAAAATATAACAAGATCCAAACACTCTTTTATCCTCGAAAATCCCATATTCTAATGCAGGGGCCCATCCCTCTTTTAGTTGCAACCGTTTCGTTTGTAGAGCCAAGCTCCAATCAATATCATTATTTTCACAGAGGATCGAAGTGCCTTCACCGAGTTAATGGGGGATTGAGGTGGTAAACGTTTACCCTCTCACTGTCAGCAGAGCAGTGGTCCATAGTGGGCCAGATGACAGCACTGGCCCCGTTGTGGACACACTGTGTGGAGATGTCCTGTGGGTAGACAGGCTGCATGGACTGTCAAGCGCCTGCCATGCCCTAGATGGCCTAACATATCAGCCACTTGAGTTAGAGCAGCAGCAAGGACTAACAGAAACAAACTGGTCAGCCCTGGCAGCGGCATTACTGTCCTGACATTCTCACTGTTGATGTGAGACTGAAACTAATAACACCCTCTGTTTAGCCTGGGCTACTTTAGTTAAATAATTAAAATTAAAGGAGAGTTAATTAAGAAAAATATTCAAAACATGCTTCATTTACATAAAGCAGCATTTTGGTCCATGCTTGCGTGGATCAGCTGTTCTGTCAGATTTTTTTGAAAAATTAAGACTAATCTGCAGCTGGCAACAGCGAACTAAATTCTCTCGTATAGCAGCATATGCTAAATAGCTCTTCAAGCGCACAGATGCATTGCTGTAAAATACTTCTCCTGTCTGCGTATCTGCATCTCCCAGATGGGTCCCAAGCTGTGCCAAACTGCATCTCATCAGCGGCTATGAACTATGGCATCACATGACCACAGGAGATATGTGCAGCCCTATTCTGTGGTGCCTTGGCACAACATGGTCAAGCGATGCATCATCAGGACGCCCAGACTCTGTCAAACTGGAGCTAACTAGCAGGAAAAGGACACAGTGGCTGTTCTGCTCCAACTGTTTAAACTAACATCTCATAAATGAGAGACCCGAACTCCACTTTTGTTGAATTTTTATTCTGGCGCTTAGAAAAAAAGACTAATCAGCAGAGTTCGACTTGATTTGGTTTTTCATGAGGGTGTGACAGAGCAGTGAGAGATTTCATGGGACGCTGCCCCATGATTCATTGAGTTATTGGTTTCCGCCCTGTTTTAATCGCTGGCAGGCCCGAGCCAAAAAATCTCGGAGGATTCCGGAGAGCTCGTTTCTCCACCATTCAGCAGAATGGAATTTGGTCTGCAAGTGCCTCACGTCATTCGAGGCGTCCTTCACAGTTTCAGGGGCCCTAATTCAAACCACATGGAGGCCAGCGTCCGGTTACGGACCTCTGCAAAAAAAGGACACATTTTCATTGGCTGCTCCAGGATGGGAAATGGGGTGTCTTGATGGAAAAAGATAACAAACACATCTAAGTAGGAGTCACAACATAGCCAAAGCACACACACATCCATGCATAAATATACATACACGTGTACATGGAGCGGGACATTTACAAATATACATGCATATACACAAATACACAGTATCCGGGAGCGTACACTTATGGCCCTGCCAAGGCTGTTTGCTTGACATGATGGAAGAATGAGCAGCAGCCTCTGTAATATTGCTCCTATTCTTCATTGACAAGCATATATATTTTTTGCTGTTCCCAACTGACTTTGCAGCGCTGAACTCCATTTATGAATTATCTGACATATTTCCTGCTATTTTTTTGACAGGAGTACTCAGAGGAAATTTCAAGGCACCTTTCTCCTGACAAGTAGAAATATCAATATTTGAATAAATTGCAGATTTGGATCTCCTCACATGGATGCTCTCCAGCAGGAGAGAGAGTGTGTATGTGTTTGTGTGTGAGTGAAGCCAATGGGAAGGGGTTTGTTTCATTCTGTTACCACAGTCTTATCCCCCTGAGCCCGCAGGCACAAATCTGTATGCAGCATTTCATTAGGAGAGAGCTCGGCTGACTGACATGTGAAGCACACCTCACCGTCGACCTGATGAAGTTTACTTCTCTCAAACGACAAAAAGCCACTTTGTAGACTAGCCTTTTTTTCCACAGAGAAAGAGAGAGGTGATGGCTGAGCACCAATAAAAGAATCATGAATGTTGTTTCACAAAATGACAGGCCTATCTGTACACAAATATTTCTCTTCCAGAAAAATGTAAGCTTCAGAGCTTTTTTCTCTCCACTAGATGGGACTTGATAGAACTGACAGTGTTGGAAATATGATCACCTAAATTCTGAGCCTTACAGAAAACAGCTGACAGGGAGCAAAAGGAAAGAATGAAAATGGATAGTTTTTTATCTTCCTGTTATGTGGGGGAAGTAGCATTTCACCCACTGAACTAAATAATTTACAAACAAAAACACTATTGTCCTACAACCTTGATAAATCTCCCTTCTGTGTGGAAGAGGTCAATGTCAAGCATCCATAACACTCAGGGCTGTCTTCTGGAGCTCCTGGTGTTACGTATGAGAGACTTGTGCCTATCTGTCTCACTCTGTTTAGCTGCAGTAGCTGCCATGCTGTCTGCATGTCTCTGTGCACGCTGATAGATCACTCTGCCCAGCCTCCAACCCCTCCTCCCTGCACCCACCATCATTTCAGGAGCCTGAGAAATGGCTTAGCCATGTGAGGTTACTCAGGTACCAACAAGGCTGCGACCCCATGACCTCGGCACTGACCTTTCTGACCTGAGTGCCATACTTTCTCCCTCTTCTACACAAAACAAAAACAAATCTTATCAGCGCCTGTGCGGCTGAAGAAAGAAATAGCTTGCGCTTATATCAATGTGCTGCTTTGACAATCATCTGTCCACACAACCTATGCTTTCTCCGACAGGGGCTGCTTGACACTACAACACAGAGGTGACGTGTGAGCCTCGCCTGGCCTTATCTTGTCTGCTCTTCATCTCTGTCCTCACTCCTTCTTGTGTGCACAACTTAATAAGCAAGCAAGGGGTAGATTCCCATTATGGAAAGCCTGGAAAATGGCCCGGACATTTTCCCCTGTATCTGGGATCTCCATCTGGAGAAGGCACTCTCACTCTCACTGCCCCCCTTGTCCAATCTCTGTGTGTGTTCTGAGCCTATGCTGCAGCGATGGCTTTCACTCTTCACTGGCCACAATGAGATTGGCCCACCAGGTTGACTCTATTCGAATCGACAACCCATTTCAATAACGTAACAAAACACAACAGAGTGCTGATGCTGAATAAAACATTTTTGAGGACTGCCCAGAGGGTCAAATGGGTCTTGGATCAGATCTTGTTCTGTGAAATTTGTGACTCTTTAGCAAGATCCCGCACTTAAAGAAAACATAATGACTACAATTTGTAAGACATAAATTTAGCAGTATTCCCCAGACAATGTCTATGTCACTTACCCACTTCCTCACATCAATATGGCTGCCCTATAAGTGAAGTATATGGTTTACGAACTAATAAAGATTACACTGAGGTCAGCAAGTCACTAATCCCTGACGTTATTAGTAAAAACAAAGCATACAGCTTTACGCCACGCACCTCCTCACATCTGCAGATGCACATGCAAAGGTCCGAACATAATATGGTGTGACTTAAACCATACAAGAGAAGAGAAAATAAATATGCTAAGAGCAGCGGGGTGGACCGGGCCAGGCCTCTGCGGACCTATGTCATCACTCCCTCTGGTCCCGGCTATGCTCCCCACCCGAGCACAGGGCTCAATGATTACTAAGGCTCAGCTTCCCTCTAAGAAAGCAAACCGGAGCTGCAGTCCAAACAAGGCCGAGGCAGTGGCCAGGGAGCAGCGCTGCAGCAGGCAGCTCGGGTTTACCGGCGTCTCCGACCTGGCTGGCCCCCGGGCTCGCATTAGTCCCCCAGACCAGCCTCTCTAGGACAAACAAACAAGCAGCACTTACACAGTGAGGGAAGAGCAGTGAGGCGGGGAGAGCTGGTGCCACCAGCGCTGTGCGGAGGGGAACCTGACCCAATTGGATTTGCTTTATCACCCCATATAATGACTCCCAGACTGGCCTGTTCCACTGCTCGAAAATAAAAGATTACAAAAAATCTGCCTGCCTGCCATTCCGAGTTTGGACCAAAATGGGCAGCTCCCCCAAAACAGATGGGGAGGCATCTCAAAAATGTTCTGTGCCTCTGGGGACATGTGGTTTTCCCCATCATTATATAACTGTAAACTCCTGGATGTCAGAGATTGGGGATAATAACTTTCAGATGTTGGCAGCCCCGGCCAACGCTGGGACCTGCTGGATGGGAACGCTTATTTGGCAGAGAGGAGGAAGTCCGAGAGATTAGGACTAAGATGTGACAGGGAGAAAAGTGGATCTGGACTGGACATGAGTGGTCTTTTCACTGTTTTCCACTGTGTTCAACACTGCACCGACCGCTAATAATGACCGGGCGGCAACGAGGGGAGTGCACGTATGGAAGGACACAGAATGAGACAAATGATTATCAAAACCACAGGAAGTCATGTCAGCGTGTTAACATGCAGGAATCGAGCTCAAGTGCTCCGACTTGATCCAGCACTTTGAGCATTCTGTTTCAATTTTCCGACAGATTTGATGTGACAGTTTTAGCGCTCCCCATTGCAGTGCAGATGTGCCACTAATTCAGAAACAGACACACCTCCTTCAATAAATGAGTCCTTATAGAAGTGTCATCCTGTTAAACCATTTTTATTGGTTTGTCTTACATGGCGAGAGAGGATCATTGTTCAGCGCGACGGCCGCAACTCCGGTCAAGGTTTGGTCACTTAAAGTGTTCTAATGAAAAACCTCCTCACATTTTATACCTTCTGGCCAGTCACAAGCACTGTCCAGTTTTTCTTCTTTTTAAAATTTTCCCCCTTTTTCTTTAAAGTATTGATTGCAGTGCTGAACAAGCAGAGGAGTGTTTTTTATTGTAAATCAATACTGATCGATCGGCAGCCTGGGTGTTGAATATGGATCAATATCACACCAGGCTGTGGAGGAGATCTGATTTCAATTGGCAAGAGAAGCCCGCAGCAGGTTTCCATCAAGCGGTAATTCAAGACATGGGAACATAAGTCAGATGGATTGATATAGACTAGCCAGGACCTTTCTTGCCACTGAACCAGCACAAGGAAATTTCTGTCATATATCATTAACACAGTTGGGGCAGGCGGTAAAAAAAGAGGGGGAGTTGAGTACCTCTCTGACCCTCGATGAAGAGCGCTGGTCAAACATTGAATAAATATTCCATTATTAGCATGAATCTTGTGTTATTTTTTTAAAGAATGAAAAGGAGCCAAGCAGTCAAACAGAAATGGAGGAGCAGCTCTGGGTGCAGTGAACACACTGTGGTCATGTTCTGTTCTGGGACTTCTGGTTCTGATTATGCAGAGGTCAGCTTGAGATTCATACTGTAAGCTGTTATTAATTTACTGAACAAATGTCCCGGAGAAAACTGGTGAATGGTGAAATATTTTTATAGCACTTATCATATGGTTGATCTTTATGAACGCTACACATTTGTTTAATTTAAATACAGAAACTACATATGTGATATAATTTAAATGTGTCTGTGTGTCGCCAGGCATGTGTCCATGTAAAAAAGCAGGTCACATTGTTCATTCATCACCTGTTTGTGATTGGTGAACAGAGAGGCACTGTTCCAAATGACAGCATTGTAAAACAATAAAAACAGAGCTATAGTTAGAAATAACTTGTCACTTTTAATAAATGACACTGGTTCAGGGCTCTTTCTCAGGGGCTTCTCCTCCGATACATCCCAGGCACCCCTGGGGCCAACGGAGCAGCCAGCAGACCAGCTCGTTTCCCCGAGGTAACTGATGACCCTATCCACCGAATTCCCCCGTCTTTGTCCTGTGACCTCACACCAGCAGGAGCAGGACCATGTCCGATGAAATCTTCAGACTGCTTCCCATCCTAATCTCAGCTGTGTCACACTACAAATTGCTACATTCAGAAAATGGAAATAGATTGAGGTGGGCTGGAAGGAGGGCCTGACCAAGGGGAGGGGGCAGCGGAGGAGTGTGCATCGACAAGCAGTCCCCTAAGAAAAATACTTGAGGAAAAGAACGACTCGGGAGATCCCGACAAGGAATCACATCTCAGCGAACATATTGATCTGATTTACAAAACCTCCAGTCTAATGCGAAACAAATGGCGTGGGCGTGAACTGGTACTTAACCATAAAACCCCAGCATTACTCCGTCTCCGATGAAATACCACATATATCCCTCACCGGGGCCTAATGTGCTGTTTTACGGCCAGATACGACTGAGGTTGACCCAACAGTTTGTTTGACAATTAGGAGAAACCTAATAAGGATTGAATAGGAGTGAGAACATGCCAAGAGAAAGAAAGGAGTCCCTTTTTCAGAAGAAAAAATAAAAACATTGGACTGAGTGACCTAAATGTGATTTGCAGAATCAGGAGCTGTTTGACATAGCTTGCGTCATTAATGCTTTAAGCAACCAAACAACATCCTCAAAACAGCCACAAAGTTTAATTATAAAGGAGAGGTGCTAAATATTTGAGCAAGTGCCATGTTTTATTCACATCTGATTTAATTTTTCACATTTTCAGTGTGCACTGCTCATTGCAGCAGGGTGTCAGAAGAATAAATCTTAATAGATTGTTTCATTTCCTAATATTGAAATAACTGGCATGCATTGCCTCACATGCACATTTCGCTTACAGTCAGACAGTGCTAAGTAACTCAGTGAATCCAACTTGTGCAACAGACAAAGCATACAGTAAATATATTTGATAACCTTTTGTGTTGAGTGTGTACAAGGATACAAGGGCCAGTATTGCTCTTGGCCCAGCATTCATCCCATCAGCCCAGCTCTGGCCTTGTTTCTGTCAGCAGTGAACCAGGGGAGTAGAGCGAGGGGTGAGGGGGGTGCATGAGAGGCAGAGAGGGGAAGAGAAGGAAAAGAGGAAAAGAGGAGGTGGTGGAGGGGGAGGGGGTTGTCTCCATGGACAGATGGACTGCTCTTTCTCAACACATGTGGAACCATGTTTCGTCTTTCACTGCCGTCAAGCTGGAGCCGAATCCGTCGCTCTGTTGGCCCGCGCCACTCTTTTCGTACTGCACACCTCTCTCTTTAGCACGCCACACACACACACACACGGCAGCGCACAAACATCTCCGTCTTTCCCTGCACACATGTTAAAGTCATCACCCCTGCTCAGCGCTAGTAAAACACAACACCCCCGGCTTCTCTGCTGTTGTCAAGTCTTGCCATTAGCTGATGCCACTGGGGAATCCTACCCTAGTGAGGTGGGTCTCCCGAGGGAGCGTCAGGCACCACGTTACGTTCAGCCGCCACTCATGTGAACCCAAACATGTGAGCATAATTTGGAAAATATCATTTATACTGTGCGTCTTTGTACGTGTCTTGACATTTACAAACTGCGATAAAACCGACATGAGGGAGGAGGGAATAGAAAACAGGGCGAGAATAATTTGAGGTAATGTTTTGCTTAGTGAACAGTATTACCCAATCCTGGATGTTGGAGAGCTGGGAAGGAGGTTCTGGCTCTGGGGCCGTGCTCAACGTCTGGGTTTCATTTTTCGGCAAGTGCAAGCCAAAGGAGAGCTGCCAAGTACAGCTTTCGCTCTCAACACTTCCTGCTCTTCCTACTCTGGCTCGGGGAGACAGGCTTCACTCAAACATCACGTTGACTTAGAGACGGGGGTGGCCAGTTAATTCTCCCTACGTTTCTCAATGGACCCCAAAAAAACTCACATCTGTCGGATGAATTACAGCAAACATGGCCATAAATAAAATCGCTGAGATGGACACGTTGTAAAGGCGCAAATAAAAAAAGGTGCGTGCAGGTGTTTGCGTTGCCCAGGCGCATGTGTGTAAATAGGGAACATTTCCTATAGAAGTTGACAGCTTTAAATGACTGACTGTAAAGCTGAGAAAAAAAAACTTAGAGCTAGTCCAAGTGCTTATTGTATAGTGTGAAAAACCCAGGAAGAACACCTGCAGCAATCAGCTCTCAATCACAACAACAGTGACCTCCAGTTTGCATCGCTTTCATAAAGGACGCTGGGTGCAAAAAGCTAGATTAACACTACCTACTGAGTGCCAACTTAATTGCTCAGATGCAGTGAAAACATGTCATTTAGGTACTTCATAAGCAGACTTCCCTTTGCAGGTTATCACAACGGCGGCTCCGTGGAAACACACCCCCTTCTTTCCATTGCTGATGTGCAATTAAAATGGTTTTAGAAATCCTCTTTGACAGTCCAGGGCTTAGCCAAAAATGTAAATGACATTAAAGGAGACAATGAATTTAATTTTGTTTAATGTCCCCTTTCGCTGATTCTCATTTACATCACATTTCCACATAAAGGGCTGACCTTATAAATACTGGCATTTGTTCAGCTTTTGGAGGTAATCACGCTTTTGCAAAAACCAGATGGGAGCGCGCACATTTTCCGATTTGTTTCTTCGAAGGCCGAGGGGAAGCCACACGCGAGACGTTTCTGAAGCGGTGCTCTTTTGTTTCGGGTAAACAACTTGACAACAACAAGTCAAGTGCACTCTGGGAAATGACCTCGTAGGTGTTCCGCAAATGAACGATAACGCAAAGTCATTTAGGAAATACGGCGCGCGCTAATGAGGGACATAACGGAAAGCTAAGCAAAATTTACATTAGGCCGGATTGTAATTGCATTAACACGCGAACAGGTGCGGCGAGGCCTTTATAAATGAGCTAAACGAATAAAAGCCTCCCACAGCACTGCCTCCTGTGCTGACCAAAAAAAAAAAAAGAAAAAAAAACAGAGAGGAGGGGAGAAATAGGGGAAAAACAAGTCAATGTCATGAATTATTCAGTGGCTGGGCTGCACTCCAGAGGTCGGTGCTCTTTGACCTTTGTGACAGGAAGTGAAAGGGAGCGCCGTAGCTGCTGGAATAAATGGACCTGATGTGTTTAGATCTGCTCGGCCGTTCCGCTCCTGAATGGCAGCGTAAATTGACACAGCATGTTAAGCTGTATGAACACGTATTAAATTCAGAAATTCATATTTGAGGAGAATCCGCTCTTTTTTTTTTTCCCACTCCCAGTGCCATGGTGCATAAATTGCTGCGGCTTCTCGCTCTAAAAGTGTGACCTCTGAACCCTGACACGCAGAATGAGTCATTTTCTCTCCTCTTTCAACAACATGTGCCGTCTTATTACAAAATCCATGTGTAAGCCCCAACAATGTATCTAATCTTTCACACAAGAGAAGACAAAGTCAATATGCAAGAGGAGTGGAGACAGATAGCAGGGCACCAGAGTCATAGCAAATTGAGTTATGTTTGGTTATACACTACGTACACTGTAAATGGGAAATCCATCTAATCAGATATTGGGAAGCTCATCACTATAACTCTAAAGACTCAAATTACCAAGTGAATAAACCTGCACCCCCACTTACTTTAAGGCACCATTAACTTATGAATGTGACATGTGTAGCCGTGTAGGATTTATAGAGAGGGGAGATGATTATAGCCCTCCAGAAAGTGCTGTGGCCATAGGAAAAGTGCTGCAATTAGTCACTATTAAAAATAACTTCTCTTTTATTAATTACAGTAGCTTTGCAGTTTTTATTTTCACATTTGGAGAAGCAAAGTAAACTTGCAATTAAAGGACTGTAAGCACAACAGTTTTCTTTAAGAGAGCAAAAGATGCTAAGAGATGTTGAAATGTAAGTCACGAGTAATAAAAACCCAAGCAAATGCAACAAAAATAGGCTCTTTCTTCATCCAAAAATGAGTATGAATAATCCAAGGGCATCAAATGTATGTGTTGAAATATTTAAAGGGCGAGCAGTACTGAAACTTCGTGACAGCTGTTGGGCCTATATCTAACCAACTTTTTTTTTTAAGAGAATCCTTCCTCTTCAGAAATCTAAGTGAAAGTCTGTATCAAAACTCCAAGAGAAAATAGGGTAAACAGATGTCTGGCTTGACCGCAGGAAAATAGGACACATTTGGAATGATAAGTTTCCCAAACTCCGTTGGATATGCCAGATCCATGGGAACGCCAGTTAATGTCTTGCTAGATGCCAGCTAGCTGTGTGCGCTTTCCCCTCTTACCATCTGGGAAAATGTTACAGCGAATGAGCGCCATCAATGATTCACTCCAAATCTGTTTCTTAAGGTTCGGCCATGCTACTGTTTCTCTAAGAAATGTGGCAGTGCTAGCCGCTTTTTCGCTCTGTAATTGTAGACAGATGAGACATGCCTGATTCAACAATCAAACCTCTCCTCTAGGTTTATGTCACTCAACTATGTTCTACTCAATTGGAAATAATCAGTTTCTGCCAGCAGCGACCGCAGCACAGGTGCCTGTAATGATGTGCATGAGAAAATGACAGATGTAACAGGAATGGCTGTAAAACACGCGGGCTTTAACTAAAAGCCATATGCACGCAGGGAATAGTCAGGTAATTGCGGTAAATATTCCTACATCCAGGGTGCTCTGGTCAGGTCGGTAACTCTCCCTAAACCCTGCAACCTTTCAGCAGCGAGCCTCCTGCAGTCACTGGGAACCTGTGTGGGTCTGTTAGGGCGAGCTGACGGCCTCATACTTACGACATGGAGACAATGGGAGGGTCTAATGAGGAACATATGCTTTTGTGTTTCAACAGAGCCGCTCATTGTGCTAGGAAAGGGATACTCTGCTCCTATTCAGGCTTGTCACAATGAAAATCCGAGCCCTCCCTGAGCCAGTTGAGCTTACAATATCCATCCGCTTCTTTTTTCCTGCCCTGTTCTTTTATTCCCACCCCTCTTCTTGACTTGAATTCTCCGCTCATTCATTTTGCTTATTGTACTTATGTTACATGTTTTGTCCCGCAGATTGAAGAACAATGTTGTGCGAAACTCTAAACACAAAAAGGCAGCGGAGCGACACAAAGCAAACATGAAAGCGCCGGAAATTAGGCAAAGTAGATGTCTCAAGTTTTGTGTTAATGTCGCGCTGTGGTGCCTTTACTAGCATGCACCGGAATAATAAACATATAAGTAAGCTCAATGTTGCGTACGGCCCAGCGTGGATGTATCTAAACATTCAGCACATGCGTGGGGTGGGTGGGAGGGGTTGTGTGCGTGGGTGTCTGTCTGTGCGAGTTGAGAGTTCAGACAGCAGTAGCTCTGGTAATCCATCCAGGCTCCCAGGGCAGCCGGCTCCTACTTCCTGATGCATGAGAAGCCGCTGGAGTGGAGTGGCAGCAACAACTGCTCAGCCCTATTTGATTACTAATAAGAGAGTTGTCCCCTCTGTCAGATACCGGGCATTCTCCGCTAAGCAAACAGTGATTCCGCCTAGTCAAACATTAGCATTGCTGTCTCTCCCTGCGACGTGGCGAGAGTTACATTGAGACGGACACACCCCCTGCCGCCTCACCTTTTATCTGCCACCATCTAAACACTTTCAGGTGAAATAAAACGGGACGCTTTATCCTGTCTTTTTAAGAGTGATGAAGGCCGTCTAATTGTGGCAGATGTAGGTAACTCCCCTAAAGCTGCACAACAAAACAGCAGACATAAAAACGCTCCTTAAGTTAATGGCACCTCACTCACAGCTAACCTGAGAGAAGGAAACAGTCAATGAAAAACAACTATTGACAGCATCACGGCCATAAACAAAGAAGGGAAACCAGCCAAATGAATGTGAAGTTGCCTAAGCTAATTAGGTGTATTCCCAGCATGATCCTCCAGCGATTGAACCACCTGTGATTGAACAAACCCTATCCAGGTGGTGACCGCCTCTCGGTGCACAGGTACCTGGGAAAGACACCCCTGGTGTGCTCACACACCTCATGCGGCCCACAGGTCCCACCCGGCGTGCTGTAGGACGCTCTAAGGTGCTTTAAGGTGCTCGTGCTCTCAGCCACTCACCCATCCGTCCGCTCATTCCCACCAGAGGAAGCAGGGCCTTACCTGTCGATGATCACAGGGTCTGAAGGGGTCTCGTTCCTGTTTCCACAGCTCTTCTTGTCACAGCATCGGCTAAGAGACATAGACAGTGTGTTTCAGTCAGGGCAATGCTTTGCTAAATAAATCAAATAAATAAATAATGCACACAAACCACATACATTTATTAAGTGCCTCGCAGTGGTTTTGATATCGGGGAAAAAAATATTGTCAAGAGATTTCCTTCACTCAATCTCACCATTGCATTGATGCTGATGGCTGATAAAAATGGTGAAAACAACATGTTGTGTTGTTTGGCTTAGCGTTGGAGGGGAGGGGAGTGGGGATTGGGCCAGGAGGCAGGGGAGTCACTTTTCACAGCTTCAGCTTTTGTTTACCTCTAATTGCCAAGCTGCTATTTCTGAGGGAGATGCAAGGTGCCACCCTCAACCAATATTTCTGCGGGGCATTTATCAATTATGGCCTCAAAAGCACTAATCTATCTTACACCACATGTTCCAGCCATCTCCAGCCTAAGCCTATAGCAAGCTGCTTTTCACTTCTTTGATTAGTCTTGAATCAGAAGCTGCAAAAATAAACAAATACATCATGTGCAGCTTCCAGTGGTAATGAAAACATATAAACATATGTGAATCGGACTGATTTACGCCATATGGTGTTGAGAGAAAAACAACAAGATTTTGGTGCAACGCTACTGCCAGTCAAGCACACTATTTAAATAAATCTGATTTACATTCCTTTCCAGGGTAATAATAAAGATTTATTTTCCGAGTGAGGTGCTGAAAATTACTGGAGTGAAAATTTTCAAAGACAAGGCAGGACTAAAATAAAATACAGTGAATAATAAGATAAGATATCAAAGGTGTATTATGGCTGTACTTGTTGTTATTAGGCTGATCTTCTTATGTATATTAGGCAGCAGTTAAAGCAGTTCATTATTGTGCAGAAAAACACACTTCCTCCTGACATAAAAATATTACCTCCAGAGCAGGAGCATATTCAGCGTGTCACAAATAAGTGATGGATGCATGTATAAATTGAGCGTGAGTGATGAGTTTATGCATGGAAAAAGACAAATCATCAGAGCTGTGTGCACTTGCTCTCCAGCAGTAAGTTGAACAATGCAGCGGTGCAACAAAGGAGAGGTTAACCGACAGTATCCGAATTCAATGTTCACAAAGCTCATGCTGAGCTCGACAATAACAACAAAAGACGTTTTTCCTTTTAGTATCAATGACACCGCTGAATAGCAGCGCAATATGAGAGCTTGAGATTTATGTGGTTAAATGACGCTAAAAGGCTCGCTGATCATTGTTGACAGGTGGGATCAACCGAGAACTGACTCTGTGTTAGCAGAAAAAAAAAAAAAAAAACATGCATGGCAAGCACTGTCTACGCATAACTTAACAGCAGGCATATTGTCTGTGGCAGGCTTACAACAAGCATGCATGTATACACTAAATTTAAAAATATATTTAAGATGTAAATAAACAAGTCTGACTCTGACTTGTACAGTTTAATAAAAGTGTCTCACTAAAAAGACAGGCAGAGTGATCTTAGTGTATTTTCACTGTCACATTCAAAGCAAGAGCATCATTTTTCACATCAAAGTTGGATCAGATCATATCAAAGTTTCAGATGTCAGCAGCAGGACAGGAACCCAAGCCTTAAATGGCTGCATCACATCACCAGTGTCAAAACTTATTGAGGGAAGGGAATTACTTTATGCCTACAACTGCAAAATACACAGAAAAAATAATCATGAAAAAGACACAGTGCTTACCTGCACATAATTTCATGGGTAAGAAGGACTCTGCACATTTCTGGATTTTTGTCTTGTCCTTCATAAACTATGGCCTTTGAAAGGAAATGAGACAAGAATTCACAATTAATTTAAATCACCGACCTGCTACTTTTGCACTTAATAAAACAAATCAGAGCATGATGTCAAGACAGGAAAATAAATTAAAGCAGTGCAGAGGCTAAGCAAGAATTATTGTCAGCTAATCACAGCAATTCCCCAGTGTTTAAAATTATAATAATTAATACACATTTTAAATTATAAAATGTAATATTTGCAGAAATTAAATCGCCACTATTAAAATATTTTAACAACATTTTGGTGGCTGTGGCAATAAAAGTGTAATTATAAAAAATAATACAAGCTGAATTCATTTGTATTTCTTTTTAATCTGGTGATATTAGGTGGCTCAGACAGAAGAGGAAGGAAGAGGGGGAGAGGATTTTCATAAGGACAGATCCAATAGAAGTGTCATCAATATGCTTATAATCTGGGGATATTTGGGGGAAAGTGTTAATGGGCAATCTGTTGTTTATTTTGAGCCGCTAACAATGATCTTTCTGTGGATAAAAAGCGGTGTCTGGCGGTACGGTTGAGTAATTTTTGAGCATTGGCTGAAACAGATGGCGTGGAGCTATCAGTTGTGCCGCTCCTCTCCCTCCCTCCTGCTCCTTCTATTTCTGAGGAGAGACACTTTACTCCCTCCGTACTGAACCGGCACCAAGTGGAAACACAACACACTATTGAATAAATACTCTTTAAGCGCTACAGCTCCAGTTTGAATTAATAAGTGGCGTATTTGAGCTTTATAAATCGCGGTATTTTCTGAATTACGCTCGAGGCCAATTTCAGAACGACTTTGAAACAGTGACATATCAGAACCAGGTCGCCTCGTCTGCTCCTAAACGCTGTCCTACTTGACCTGATAAATGCCTGTCCCTCTATTTTTTCCGGCCGATTATCTATATTGGTTTGATTTATGTGGCCATTTGCAGCTGTAGAAACAGAAATCCATAAATTGCTTGTTCTGCGTCATTGACTCTGATCATTCGCAGGAATGTGAGCCGGTGGCCCAGGCTGCACGGCTCTATTCAGCGACGCTGTGCCTTAAATCTGAGCGCGTAAAAACAAGCCAACACGTGGACAGCTCCAGCGCCCGCCGCTGTCGGATTTTATTTCCTTAATTATAATTACGTGTAGTGACCTGTGCGTCGCCCTAAAGCGCACGGAAGACCTCCATAATGGCGGCGAGAGCTGCGGGTTAAAAGTCACTCAGTTGTGTGTGTTTCACCTCGGTTAGGAGATGAGTGAAAAGAGTTTCCCCTTTCTCTAAAGATGGCATCGCTCGTATGTAAATGTGGAAATGAGTTTGGGCCGTCACCTTTGACTTCTCGCAGCAAAGTCAAATCAGATCATATGGAGCAGACGTACTACTGAAAATTTAATGCTGGACAAACTGAGCTTACAAAGAAGCCCAAGTGTGTCAGGCTAAAATTCACTTTGCAACGCGATATGACCATGCGTAAACACTCAAAACATAAGCTGTCTCCTCTTGTTATTGCGCTAATTTAATTTTATTGATGCCACATGCAGACAATTTACACCACGTTATAATTCATTTATCTATTACATTTTAAGCTGATCTATTTCGGACATATAAAGTCGTGGTGTATATGAATTTTACTTTGCAAAGAAAAGCCGTGCGTAAAATTAAAAATTGTAAATACAAGAGGAATCACATCTTACCTGCTTCGTCATGGAATCGATTAGCCGTATGTAAAGATCCTGTTCTGTTCTGACGCCTGCGTGGGCAGAAAAAACAAAAATAAAGGTCAGCAATTAGCCTCCAAATATATTAAATAAAACTACACATTACAAGAAATTGTGCTTAAACAAATTAATATTAAAATTAGTAAAACTTTAAAATCAACAGTTGTAAAATGTTTTTTTATTTCTTCATATTATCAGAAGTTTTATTATTATTATTATCATTATTATTAATATTATTATTATTGTTGTTGCTGTTATTATTATTACTATTATTGTTGTTGTAGTGTTTGTTGTTATTGTTGTTGTTGTTATTATTATTATTATTATTATTATTATTATTATTATTATGTTGTAATGTCACAACTTATAGAAGTTATATTTTTGTGTAAAATATTATTGAATTGACTTACCATTGCTGTACAATAACTGTAGTTTGTAATGAATCCCATTGTTAGTTTTTTCACTGGTAGGTTCCTGTGTAAGAGATGAGGTTTAATTACAAAATACAACATCCACAAACAACTTTAATATGTGTGGGAAAAAAATACAGTTTTAAGCCCAGACGCTTTGCAACGACTGTCTGTCATGAAGCAATTGAGTTTTTAAACAAATCAATATTACACGTGACTAGTCCGGTAAAGCCTTTTAGAGCAGCGTAATTTGGACACATGTGCCTGATTGTGTTGTGAAAAGAGGATGCTTACTTTTTCCTTCTCCACAAAGTCCACAAAAGCTGTCCTTTCGATCTCCACGGGCTGACCCTGTCTGTCATACAGCGCCAGGACGAAATGGAAAAAATTGGATTTTCTGAGGTTGGATGGGGGCTGCTTTTCATAATGTGCCCGTGCCAAGCCGACACCGCTGCGGGGAGGAAGAGAGACAAGAAGAAGGAGAAAGAGGAGAGCACGTCGGTTAAGCAGCGGACACCTCGGGGAGACACGGGATGATGGGATGGAGGGAGAAGTGGATGGAAAACATTTGGGCTTTGAGATTTCTTGATTTGTCACAATAATGCGGTGTAATGAAAGACGGGGAAAGGGAGCCGAAGGGGGGGCACTTATTGGGTAATTGATACAGAGTATTCAGGGGATTGAGGGGTCGATATGATGAGGCAAGGGAAGGGAGATGCGTTTTTTGGCAATGCGTTACCTTTGGGCGGCTGTGTTCGCGTCCACCACCCCAGCTGTGTGCATCCACGAGCGGACTGAGTTCAGTCCACCCAGCGGTTCCTCCTTCATCGTCGTCCCGCCTCGCGGTATAGTTTCCTGAATCCCAAACATTTAGTACAATTTTTTAAAAAGGCGAGCCTCCTGTGAAATTAAGCGAAGGAAATTAAAAAGCGTCCAAGTTATCCTTCGGGGTCTCGGGATAGAGAGCAAACCCGGTCCACAGGTCTTGCCTCCCTCTTCAGTCCGTCCGATGTGAACAATTCTCAAAGTGCACTACTTAGTTAGAGTCGTATCCACACGCTGGAAAAAAGTGTTCAAGAAGAGACAAGATTTTGTTGTTGTCTTGCTATTGTTCCTCTTTGTTTTTGGTGCTATTCACAGAAAAATCGATGTCAGTTGTTTGTGTTGGTGGGTGATGCTGCTCTCAAAGTGCCCACATCCCTGAAGCACCCGCATCCAAAACCTTCAGGACTTCTTCTTCTTCTTCTTGTTGTAAATGAAAAAAAACCCACTCCTGCAGAACACGGTGCTGCTGCTGCTGCCGCCTGCTCGCTGCTTCTCCGTAAGACAAACACACGGGCGAAGGCTGATCACCAGTGGAGGTGTTCCTCGTACACAGGAGAGCTGGATAAGGGGCCCTTGCGCGTCGTGCACGATGGATGGGAACATGCAAAACTAAGCCCTCTTTCCCCGAGGACTGAAATCTTTCCCGGGAGCCAAAACTCTAAACCCACGGGAGAGGCGCTGTCAGAGTGTGACGCGGTGAGAGGCGGGGTTTTGACCAAATATGGAGCAGTGACGCTTCCTGTCAGGGCAGCGGCAGGCAGGCGGCGGGCGCTTTCCACTCGTCCAAGCAAGCCCGACAACACTCTCGCCACTTTGCCTCATGCGTAGGCCCCAGACGCGGTGAGTTGGACTTTTTTAATTGAACGGGGCGTAACATCACACATAATAAACTAATACAGACAAATAATAATAATAATAGCCTCTTAATATGTCTTGTTTTAGTGGACTTAATGAACGCAGATCTTATGATTTATCGCTTAATATTAAAGAGGAATTGTAGTAATTGATATATTTATTAACTTTAATTTGATTCTGATTACTACAAATTGATTTCAGGATATAATTTATTCAGTAATGTGTCGGGAGCATCTCTGTGGCTGTGTGAATACAGTCCATAAATCATTTCAACAAAGACAGATCAAGTTTCTCATTCATTCTTTTATGCTTCTTCGAGTGCGTGTTATTTAGCTTTTATGAAATGTAATTAAATGCATCTATTTTTATTCATTAATTTGACATATTGATGTTATTACATATAATTTATTTGTCTTTAATTAAAAAAAATAATTTTCAGAGATGCGCACAATAATATTCTACGTATTTCTGTGCGTAAATAATCCTTCGTTTGCGCATTAGATTTTGGTGCCAGAACAAATCAATGTCATGGCTTTGAGTTGTTGAGGTGACTTTCTGGAGACTTTTTTTTTTTTTTTTTCCTTTTTTCTTTTTTTTTTTTTTTTTTTTTTTTTTTAAAGCACAGCCATCTTTTATTGTCACATTAAAGCAACTTAAGGAAAAAACATGGTTGTGTGTCTTCTTTATTCTGATGTGAAATCTTATTATTCAAGTCTGTTTTAAAAAGCAGTGTCCGGTTCATTAGTGGTGAAAGAAGGAGAGGATGGACAAGAGGAGGGGCGCGGGGAAGAGAGATGTGAGCTGTATCCTCTGCCATCTATCTCGCTGCTGCTGAGGGTTAATAGCTGCTGCCAAAGATAAGTGAATTATAAGCTGTTGCTTTCACCTCGACACGGTCTCTTTCTAAATTGCCCAATCACAAAATGAAGCAGTGGATTTTTATTATTTATTTTGAATATTTTATTTAAATTTATTTTTTTAAATTTATTATTTTTTTTTTTTTGGTTGAGGGCCTTTTTGTTGTTACATTACATTTAAAAGAAACGAGGCACACGTGTTTTGTCTGTTCCAGCGAGATTGCAAATACCGTTTGTTTGCTTTTTTGCAGAGTTTTTGCGCACATTTCAAGTCGCTTATTAGAAGTTAACCCCTGATTACACGCGCCAAGGCGATTTAAATCTGATTATCAAATTAGGAGACTTTGAGACAAATCCTCTTAGATCTGATACTGTTGACTGGAGAGGCAGAATGGATCTCCGCTGCAGCCGTCACGTAGGTAACGATGCTGTCCTGAAAGGGACTTTTAAACCGTATTTGACAACAAATGCAGCTGCCCCGCTATTTCAGAAGATATTAGAGAGGAAAATGAATGCAAATCTGTGTGCAGGAGCCATCTGGACGTGGAGAGAGGGAGTCAGCTGCTGCACACACTGAGGCGCGGAGCCTGAATCCGTCTCAGCTCATTCTGTGGGATCATCTGTGCGCTGGGCTTACACCGTGGAAAATGCGCTCTCCATCATTAGGTGAAATAAAGGGTTTGTTTTAGGCGGCGGCATTAGAGCGTCTTATACAGTGAGTTTGAAGGAAAGGTAAGTGACGGCTGACTGTAGTGTGATCTTTGGATTGAGTCATGTTCAAGCCGCTGTAATGACACGGGGCTCTTATCTCATACTTTCTATTGACTTGCCACAAAGAGTGAAGCCCCACAGAGTCAGCCCTGACCACTGATAGAAAAGTGTAGGGGACGCGCGTGGCTCCCAATAAAAATGCCCACGCTGGTGACTTGGAAGACCTCCCGTCTCGCCGGGACGAGCCTGCTCCGTATTGAGGGTGACGTCTTCTTTTTTGTGTGAATTTACGGGGCGAGGCCCTCATGATCTCCACAAATTTGCATGTAAATGGCGACATCAGCCTATACGCGTGCCAGGGGCCAGCGGGCCTCCCAGATGTCAAGGCAAAGTCAATCAGGCGGCCGCTGGCCAGCTGTCCATCCGCGCACTTTATTGGGACAACACTTTGATTAGGCGCTCACCTGCATTGTGCCTTAATGGACTGAATGGAAAAGGGAAAGAAAAAGAAATGTTTTTTTTATCAGCAACACAACAAGACTCTTAGCACATAGCGTGTTTTAAAATGAGCCTTTTTTCTATTAAATATTAATCAAACGCCTACAGTTACGCGTCATTCCAAATCCATATGCCACAAACAGGCAGCAGCCCACGCTGTGTTTACAGCGCATTGTTTGTTCCATTGTTTAGACCCACTTTTGTTCAGAGGGATGACATTTTGTGTTGTCACCAGGCCCCATTTATTTTTATATATTTTTGCAGGTGCTCATAAAATGGCTGCATTAATATGTGCAGGCTTTATTTTAATAATTGCATCACGTGTGGATTTATTCCAATATATTTAACTTAGCCGTTTTAACTCAACAATACAAAATAAAATGTATACATTAAAATTGTTTATTAAATTGTCAAATATTAAAATGGACTTTATTGGATTGAATTTGCATCGGAACTTAGTTTAGGTTCATAAGGCCTGCAAAGTGCGCTGAGGGAATTCCACATGGCACATATATAAATCTCCTATTAAAACGCGCTGGCTCTTATTGTTAATAACAGGAGTAAAAACACAAATGGCCGAGAGTGATGAGATCAATCACACGGGCTTTTGGTGTCAAGTGGTAATAGCTGATAGACGGACAGCGCCCCTCGTTGGTTACACTTGAGATCATTGTGTCGATAGGAGGCAGCTGCGGTGCGCGCTCCCAACACATCTCTACACACAGCTTTGGGTAAAGCCACGTGCACGGCGACGGCCAAAAAGCAAAGGCCTGCGCGTCTGCATATGAGCACATCTCCCAACATCAGTTTACATCCGCATATTCACATTTATTCCGTGTGTAATTAGAAATAGGAAAAATAGGAAATTGAAAATTAGGCGTTACGCATGGTGTGGCGTGCGTAAAACTTATATATTAAATTAATATATTAGGCGCTACATTATTGCACATAAATTATTATTATTATTATTATTATTATTATTATTATTATTATTATTATTATTATTATTATTGACTATGTTGTCGTGACCCTAATCAAAGTGTGTCTATATCAGAGTGTGCGTTTAATAAACACGAGCAGCCCCTGACACCGCCGCGTGACCTCACATTTCGTCACTAACTTCTGTCAGAGCGCTCGTGTTAATTGTGTGCAGTGGTGAGTTGCTGTCAAGGGCATTGCCCGTGCGCGCACAATTTGCATTTCCATTCTGCTGTGGAAATGATGAGAAGAGTTTCTGCGCGGTTTAGAGCCTCGCGGCGCAAGTCTGTGGGCGAATTACATTTAAAGAAGGCGAGAGAAATTAAATAAGAAACCGAGACCACTTCAGGGCTATTAACATCTAAAATATCCCCTGGAAATTTAGACCAAAATACACATGACCAAATACCCTGGGCACCGGCGCTCTCGCAGCCACGTCTTCAATTGTGTCCATCAATGTTTTGTGGGCCTTTCTGAAATTATTTTCTGAAAAGTTATTACACCGTCACTCATTTCGCTGATGGAAATTTGAATGCAGCCCTGACTGGGCCATATTTACTCTTTAATATAAGTGTCAGGTGCCAAATCAGACTTAGAGGTCTATTAAAAATCTCATCAGTAAGTATGATATGGGCACGTGTTGCGTCGTGGCCTTAAAAACGGGATGCATCAGCTTTAACCTTGGCGTTTTTTCCTGCCATGTGTGAGCCAGCCTTTGCCACTGCACTCAGGAGAACTCATTCCACCGCTGACCTCGCTGATTGAGCCGCTGCCAGCCACACACTCACCTGCTAGAGTCCACATCAAACGCTATATATGTTTTTTTCACCTCAAAAGGACAGGATGGTGGCTTATATATCAGAAACATACAGGGTAGGAATCTGGATCCATATTGAGGCGCACTACTATTAACAGAAATGTTAATTATGATGTCAAGACAGAGGCAGAGTCAAGGTGAAAGCAGAACAGCAATAGCTAAAAATAATCCATGCCATCCCCAGTACAGTGTGATCCTGCAGAGGAGTGTTACTGGCAAGGGACCTTTTTGCTGCAACAAAGAGGTGGAAAAAGAGGAAGTAAATGAATTAGACTATACAAGCTAGATTTTGTCTTTGTCTCATCCATGCTTGTCCTGTCCTGAGTTTTTATCTTTCTTGAACCTCTCCCTCTTCCTTGCCATTGGAAGTACAGCAAATTGTATAATGCTGCTCTTTGTTCTACAGAGTCAAGCCACATGAATAGCCATCCTGAGCAGTGCACACACAAAAAAAAAAAACACTGACAAACTGATCATCTTAAAAAAGCAACGCCCTGGTGCTCCACTTGGCCTACTTTCCACAGCAGCACTGGGACGTGGGAAGAGGAATAGAATTCAGGGGAGGATGTTCTTCCACTCTGGGAAACATTCAGTATAGCAAGTGTGATGCACATAAACATAGCCTTTGCATTGTCAACCTTAGACCGCGTTTGCCCCAGATAACTAGTCCCCATGTGCTCCACTATTCTCTTTGACTTTGCAATTGAAATCCGGAGAAGATTATGCCAAAGCTAAAAGAGGCAAACTCCAGGGTGGGATTTCAATTGTCAATTCCTGTTGGATTTAATAGCATTATGACATATAGTACACCATCTGTTGGGTTTCCTGTTACTAGGTTTGCACAAGGGGAGCCTATTTGGTGTGAACATCATTGCAGCCACTAATTTTGAATGGACAGCACTAGTCGATTCTGAAATATTTTCTGCTCAGACATGTGACTAAGCATGGAGGTCTCCAGGTCTCCAAACACTAGTGCGCTCACACACACACAGTAAAGGTGCAGGAAAAGTAACCAGTCCTAACTTTAGCTAAACAGACTTCCTGAAGCGCTGGATAATCTGAGGCTTCTCTGAACACCGCCTAACCAAATGTCGACATCTGTGAGGGTGTGCATAAAGAAAAGCTCCTCAGAGAAACGGGGGGATAATAATCTTAGTTCCCCTCACCTTCAGCTTGCCCATAGGGGTTTCAAAAGGGAGATGAAGAAATCCTATGTAAACATGCCAAGTCAAATTTTCACTTGAAATGTGACATGAAGGCAAAAGGGCAACCTTGGTGCATGTCTAATGTGCTTCCATTACTTGAGTCATCAGTGCCCCTGGATGTAAACAATTGATGTATTCAGTCCATGCTTCGACTCACTATGCACACATGAAAACACCTTCTTATCCATTACTGTACAAATTGAGCAAAGGTGAGGAGCCCAAAAAAGCCCGACTGGGATGCCTGTGTTCAATAGCATCCATAAAGTGAGTTTGTCTCTCTTGAGAAACATACAAAGTTTGAGCATCTGTTCCATCATGTAGTCTTTGTTGAGAAATTAAATATTGAACTGATCTAGTGTACCATGAATGTTTCACTCACATAGTGATTAGACAGACTGAGAGGCAAGACACTGCAGCACTTTACGCCCTGTTTTAATACAGCGTGTTTGTTGTTGTCGCCTTTAAGTGTTTCATATACTAGATTGTGCCGTTGGTGTCGAAAATGGTTTTTAATGCCATTTCAATTAGACTTAACATGCATGTCTAATTCTAGTACACAAGCACGCACACATAAGCAAATTGGCATGCGCACATCATATTTCCTCGTGCTAAAACACAATCACCCAGTGCACAATAAGCGCTATGATTGTGGTCCAGCTGATAATGCACATCAATATAATTGGAAAAAAGAAATTATAGTTTGGGTTTTATGATTCAATTATCAACTTACTACCATCTGTTTTTACCATTTTATTTTTATATCTATCAAGGAAAAGTCAAAAGGCTGTACAGATTTAAATTAGTTTTGCTGTTTGCAGTTAAAGGACAAAAGATATTTTTTTTTACTTCATTGTCCTTTGCTCCAAATCAACAATTGTCTCAGGAGAGGTACTGCAATGATGTTTTCTGACATTAACATTTTGGATTAGCAGAGCAGACCTGGGTAACATGCAAAAAGAAGAGGAAGGGAAACGGTATCATCACAGAGATCATAAAATGGTGTCGTGAGTAGTCTTTTGTCCGGGACCATAGGAGAGTTCTGTTGCTAAAGGGAAGGACAAAAGCACAAGGCGCCACGGGTATAAGGTTCCCCAGAGCAACAATGCTCAAAGTTTCAACTTGCAGCACATGGGTGTAACTTTAACTGGAATACTGTGGATCAAAGAGGCACAAACAAAGTGGGTGGAAATGCTGCAGGAGTGTCTGTGCCGGAGTGAAGGACAGGTTCACTGGAGAGAAAGCCATTTATGAGACGCAGACTGAGCAATCATGGCTAATTACTGCCACCGTGTTTAGTGAACTCACAGGGCAACGCGATTTATTTAAGAAAACTGACATGTTTTTCATTCTCAAAAATAATAACCTTAGCTGAAGTGTGTCAAAACAAGCGTATCACCTGGAAACCTCAATTAATGAACTCTTGTTTTTCCTGCAAAATTTCACACTATATATTTTGTAGAGTGAATCTCAAACATTCATTTTACATTTGAGGATCCTCTTTATGCAGCCCCGCTTCTTTAAATAAGTAACACAGCCTTGAAAATTTGTGGGGCTTAGGGCAACTCATCAGGTTAGATCAGTACAGTGCGGATGTGTAACCTTTACACCGCAGTTGAACCTGCACATACAAGTGTTATGAAAGGTCCCTGTGGCACTATGCTCTTCTGACATGGATTTGAAGACTTGCCACTTTATTAGCTGCTAAGCCCCCAATACTTGTTCTATATAGTGGAGGCCTATGTTATGAGCTAGGATCTCATTGTCTGGCGTTATTAGAAGAAGAGTCGGCAGCACTCTCGTGTCACCCCCCAGAGACCTCCCTGACTGTTTGAAGGGAAGCTACAAGTGCAATTTAACCCATCTTATTTACAATATGATCTCTTACAAGGACATCATTGCTGCAAGGATTCACATCTAATATACGACAGCTCCCCAACATGATTCATTTTTGTTCTCTTCCATTTGAGTATATTTGTCTGAATTTCAATTGAGCCTTAAAAATCACTCAATTATTATGGCTCTATATGATATTCTTATCCATTAGGAGCTTGATATAACTTCTCCAAAATGGCATTTCAACACTAAAAAAACACATAAAATGTATCTATTACTTTATTAATAACAGTGCATAAGCAAGCCATTTCCTGAGATACTTATCAACTTTGTTTTAGCTCGGGAAAAACTAGCACTTTTGTGATCACCACTTGTATCAGCAGCACACACTTTCTCTTCCAAAATGGAAAGGGAAGGCTGACATTGAATAATAAGTGCCATAGTGCCATCTAGTGCCCAAAGAGCCACACTGACGGGGACTGAGTGCGAGTAAAATATGCAAGAATCCACAGCTATATGTGCACTTTTAAAGCCTGGTCAAATAGGCACAGCTGTTAAATAATAAAAGCTAAAGGACGGAGCACCATTTAAAGAGGCAGTCTATGTGTGTGTAAGTGTGCACTTTAACTACACCGAATGACCACACTGAAAATTTCCACTCGGGGGAAATAAACAAGGAGACAAAGGTTCGTCTTCCAAGCCAAGTCTTTGACAACCTTCACTTGCAGGGAGCCGCAAGGATAATCTCCTTCAGACAATGAGACTATGTTGAAGGCTGTGCATGCAAATTACACTCCTGCCATCTAAATTACAAAGACTTAGACAGACCTCAAGTCATCAGGCCTCATATCTCACCCATCGGGCCTCCTGGCTGTTAGCTCACCAGTGGATGCTATAGAAACAACAGATATAATAATAAGAAAAAAAAAACACACACAAGCCAAAACAAGAGTGTTGAATAATTGATTGTGTTTGTCTTTGCTGTTTTTGTGTGTTTGTGTGTGTGTGTTTGTGTGTGTGTGTGTGAGTGTGAAAGAGAGAGAGTTAAGACTGAGGGTCTGGACACAGCTCATGCCCCAGAGCAGAGCAGACACTGGCCAATGGTTTGAGTTAAAACTGTCTGATGGGCCAGAAGTGGGGGAAGGGTTTGTGTGCACACATGTGTAAAGGTATTTATGTCCAGTGGAAATTCACACAAAAAGGCCAGGAGAGTTTAGAAGGCATAAATATGATGATGAGTTCACTGGCACTACAAAGTGTTTTTGGACTCGCTCGCAGTTAAAATGAAGTAAAGATTTTCAGACTAAAAAACACTGGTTGGTAAATGGCTCAGGAATAGGTATGTTGGAAGATGTTAGAAAGTCAATATACCTTCATTTTGTCTGTGCTGGTAATGAGCCATATTTTCAGGGGAAAATGGCTGCTTCTCCGGAGGCACCATGTCTACTGAATGTGGCCCTGATCCTGGATAAAACAGAAGGCTCACCAATCAATCTCTCCAGGTTGCCCACAGCCAGAGAAAGCAGCTGCACCACATGTTTGCCTTGCGCGATAGCGACAAGTTAACATACGGGCAGCACAGTAACCATCCACAAGCAGCCTCTAGCTGTCTTATAATGAATTCCCACAGGGATGGGGAACTATCAGAGTCAGTGGTGTTACTGGAGGCTCGGAATAAAGTCAACACCTCTCCTTATACCTGATGAAGCTACGGCACACCGCACACACATACAGTACACACACAGCACTGAAGTAGTAAAAACGTGAAAAATCCTATGTACACAGCAATTAAGATGTGCTGTTTATTAAATCTCAAATTAGGCCTAATTCAAATGTTTCTCCTCCACGCTGAGACGATTATTCTTTCTTTGGCTTTAAATAGTGCTTAGAGGTCCAGAAGCAATATTCTCCAGACTAATTTGGGGTTTATTATGGAGACATTGTTAAAACGCATTGATCATTTTACATATTTTAATGCTGCTGGGAGTCCATTTAGTTTTTTGTGCTTCAATAAATGAGTTGGTGTAAAAACAAAGCAAAGTTACTTCTTTTTGTTGTGCCTTTTGTTGTTGTTTTTTATTTGCTCTTGACACTTGTGAAATGATGTAGATACAAGCCAATGCTATTAAAAATATTTATTACTACAGTGTAATAAATTGCTGCATTGTGTTCAAAAATAAAGTTTCAAGAAAAGAGTTGCCCATATGATTTGTCAACAACGCTCATGTTTGGACTTGTCTGATAAGGTATTCCAGCGTCATTTGTCAGAGCAGTTCTATTTCTGTTTCTATGACTAACTAACTTCTTCTGCAACCAATACAGCAGTACGACTTGGTCCACCTTTATATATATAGATAGTGTGTTGCTAACCTCCAGGCCTCTGCTCTGCCGGTTCCCAGGGGATGCGCTGTGAGTGATGAGAGGGATGTGGTGCTTGGGAGATGCTGGGGAGAAGGTTTAGGTGAGACTTGGTCCAGGTCTTGCAGGGTGCATCCCTATTTATTCACTTGCCACCTCCAGGACAGTCTGCAGATGTAGAAAACAAACAAGGCTCTGAGGCACCAGATGCACAGTGGTTGGGCTGTCTTCATATAATCACAGTTGGTGTTAATGACAATAATTTGTTACCCAGACTATATCAGACCATCCCATAACTGCAGCATAGTTTTTTTCTGTATAATCCCTGCATAAATCATAAAAATGTAATACTAAAAATGGTCAGCGGTTCCTTTTATAGCTCAAAATCCTGAATTTTCATAGCAATAATATACATAACATACTGTATATAAAACATACTAATTCTTCTAAAAATGTTACAGAACAATATTATCTATCCTAAAAATAGTATGAAGTTAAACAAATGTAATATATTTTATTATAGCCCATGTTTATTTTTTATTGTTTAAATAAATAAATTATATTATTTTAAAATATTTGCCTCCTATAGTAAAAACAGATTAACACAATTGTTTGTATATGTCATACAAGTCAGGAGACACTCCAGTGTGCATAGTGTAACACAATTTATTTGTTTAGCTGTAATAATGCTAAATA
This sequence comes from Bostrychus sinensis, assembly GCA_020698575.1. Classification (NCBI taxonomy): domain Eukaryota; kingdom Metazoa; phylum Chordata; class Actinopteri; order Gobiiformes; family Eleotridae; genus Bostrychus; species Bostrychus sinensis. Next base: position 12,704,865 of record CM036254.1, on the reverse strand, counting down.
TTTCTGAGAAGTAATTCCTAATTTGGCCACTAGATGTCACCCATTGATCATACAATGAACGTCATGCAGCGTGTCAGGCGCCTTACCTTTACAGCGAAGGTCATGTTATATCAATAACCAGTGGGCAGCCACCTCTGAAAACACATTGTTTAGAAAATCTCCATTACCATTATTTATTTGTCCAATTGTGAGTACTACAGGTCCTAAGTTAATTTATTTTTTGTTTTTTAATATGCATCGTTGCAGCTTTTGCTAGAAATAAAAACTTACCTCGCTAAACTTTTTTTCTCATCTTTGATGATTTAATTTAATTTTGGTCAATTGATCTTTCTTCAAGCTGAACTCCTCTTTGAACGACTTGTCTTTGTTGATAACCGTAGGTCTATTCTTTATCTGATTAAAAACTACAGGCTACTCTCACATTATACTCTATATAAATTATAATAATCTGTCTGTAGCTCACAGTACGTGCAGGTTAAACTGTGATGGAGAGGATGGAGCCAGGATGTAGCATGTGTGCATGACGTCATTTCGCCATGTACTGTGCGCCATTTTGGAGGAAAAAAATCACGGATAATTTCCGTGGTCTTGACAGATCTGGACCCGAGTCTTCACACTGATTTTGGATGCTATCTATTTCCCTGAGCAAGCCGCATTGGTTCATAGGATATTGGACGCTGTGTACAACAAGAGCTGCTAAATGAAGCAATGGCGGGTAAGCGACTTTTGGAGGAGGGAAAGGGGTCCACCTCACTTGCTGTGTGTGATGGCCTGAATCTGCAAGTTAGCCACACAGCTTTAGCGCTGGGAAGCTAAGTTGCTAGTTGTCAAACTGTGCCACTGTCAGGTCATTTTACCATCGGCTAAGCAGTTGTCACGGACTATCTAATGGTGTGTTCTTTCCTGCAGGAGTTGCAAGTGGAAATGATTTCCAGTGGTGTTTCTCTCAAGTGAAAGGAGCTATAGATGAAGATGTTGCGGAAGGTATGTAGCTAACGTTAGCTGGGGGGGCTAGGCTACAAGCGGCAGCTAGTTAGTTGGCTTGATGATGCTCCATGGTCTCTTCATGTGATAAGCCATAGCCAGAAAGTGGTCATTAGTGTGTGATGGTTAAGCTCCCGCGTGGTGTAAAGGACCAACGACGTGATCATAACATACAGCACTGTGACTCTACTCATTCAAGTGTGCCGCTGGTTAGCTTTATGCTAGCGTGTGGCTAAGCTATTAAAGGGGAGCGACCGCGTCCATGACGTAAATGCTCTGCGTCCATAAATTGTCTAATGACATCATACAGGTCTTCACCCATTCATATTTAAACTGTCTGTGCTTATTGTACTGCCTGCCAGCCTGTTTTCCCACACAAGGACATCTTAGCTACCCGCAGCGTTAGCTCTCTAAACATTGTGTTTAAAATTCAGCAGTTTTCAGTGACTCACTGATCTGTGCCCACTTTCAGCTGACATCATCTCAACTGTTGAATTTAACTATTCTGGAGAATTACTTGCAACTGGAGATAAAGGAGGCAGAGTAGTGATTTTTCAACATGAACAGGAGGTAAGATCCATATTAATAATCACGTCATTAATCAGGTATCCAAAGAGTGTAAACCTTTGTCAAGGCAGTCCTTTTCATTTTCCAAGTATGTGGCACTTAGTGTCTTTACCAACATTTTAATAGGTTTAATTAAGGTGCAATTTGGTATATGTTGCAGTATTTACAGCATATTTTGTATTTTATTGAAAGGTGTACACAACCCTCTGCTTTTTATGTGTGTTACTGAGTGATTGGCAAATGTGGCATTGCCTTTCTTTTTGAATGAAAGGGTCGTTCAAATGAACTGAAAAGTATTTGCTGTGTATGGAGTTTAGTTAATTTTCAATAGAAATACTGCATATTAATCTTTTGCTTGACAATTTGTCTTTTCAGTCAAAGAATCGTCCACACCTGCGTGGGGAATACAATGTCTATAGCACTTTTCAAAGTCATGAGCCAGAATTTGACTATTTGAAAAGTTTAGAAATTGAGGAAAAAATAAATAAAATACGATGGCTACCGCAACAGAATGCTGCTCACTTTCTACTTTCAACAAATGGTAAGAAAATGGTAACATAATTTAACATCCCGCTTGTCAGGCTGTTATTATTAATATGTTATATATTAATATGTATATGTTATTAAATTAATATGATCTTTTCTTTTTCTGTGCCTTGATAGATAAAACTATCAAATTGTGGAAAATAAGTGAAAGGGATAAAAGAGCAGAAGGTTACAACCTAAAAGACGAAGACGGACGACTTAGAGATCCCTTTAGAATCACCTCTTTACGGGTATGCTGCAAGTTATATTTGCTGCAGGTTTTATATGTGAGATTTATTTTTTCATGAATGTTCAATGCGAAGATAAATAAAATAATGTGTGCTGCGCCTTTCAGGTACCTGTACTGATGCCAATGGATCTTATGGTAGAAGCAAGCCCACGGAGGATCTTTGCAAACGCGCACACCTATCACATTAATTCCATTTCTGTAAATAGTGATCATGAAACGTACCTCTCTGCAGATGACTTAAGAATAAATCTATGGCACTTGGAAATAACAGACAGAAGTTTTAGTATCCTTTTTCATCAGCGGAATAACCTATTCAGTCATCTTTCTTTTATATGAAATACTATATGTATAAAGGTTGATAAGGGTGAAAAATGTTCATTCCTTAACAGTTTCTTTAAGATATTGTAGACATCAAGCCTGCCAACATGGAAGAACTGACAGAAGTAATCACAGCTGCGGAGTGCCATCCACACCAATGCAATGTATTTGTGTACAGCAGTAGCAAAGGCACCATTCGCCTCTGTGACATGCGAGCGGCAGCACTCTGTGATAGGCACTCAAAATGTAAGTACCTCTCTGTTAGCAACGCAGTGTTAAAATAATCATTCGATACTGTGTTGTTGTCTATTAATAGCCATCGTAGAGTGGTGTGTACTCCATGTTTAGCCATTGTTTTGATTATTGCAGGAGATTTTTTTTCCTGACTTCTCTCTAATTCCATGGCTCCAGTACATATTCAAAACACATTATGGCATGTAGTGTTGTAGTTTGTTCCCCCAGATATGTTTTTTATTTGCATATACATTGTTTAATCGTTTGAGCTTGGACACAAAGCATTTTCACTGATGTACTGCACAGGCAAGAATCTCAAAAAATGAACAGCAGCAATGGATCCTACTTAATGATGGGATGTTTAATCAAAGTTTTTTTTTTTTTTTTGCTGTACGATATTGAGTAATTTTCAAGTATTATTTTCCTTTTTAGTCTTTGAAGAGCCAGAGGATCCGAGCAGCAGATCCTTTTTCTCTGAGATTATTTCCTCCATTTCTGACGTAAAGTTTAGTCACAGTGGGCGCTACATGATGACGCGTGACTACCTCTCTGTCAAAGTATGGGACCTAAACATGGAAAATAGGCCAGTGGAAACATATCAGGTGTGTGAATATTTTAATGTCATCTTAATCTAATAACGGTTTCCTTTCTTTGCGTGTAAAGCGATCATGCAAACTACAACAATTTATAACATCACACTTAGGGCACACTCAGTAAGTTTATTCAAGTAATATTCATTTATTTTGTTGGTTTTAGGTCCATGAATACCTTCGCAGTAAACTCTGCTCATTGTATGAAAATGACTGTATCTTCGATAAGTTTGAGTGCTGCTGGAATGGTAGTGACAGGTAGGTTTTGTGTAATTACTTTACTTGATATATTGGTATTGAGCACTGATTTTTAGCAGGGTATAACGTTTATTTGTTTTCCTTTTTCTCTCTCAAGTGCCATAATGACTGGGTCCTATAATAACTTCTTCCGAATGTTTGACCGAAACACCAGGAGGGATATCACACTGGAGGCTTCCCGAGAGAGCAGCAAACCACGAGCCACTCTCAAACCACGGAAAGTTTCCACAGGTGGAAAGAGAAAGAAGGATGAAATCAGCGTGGACAGCCTGGACTTCAACAAGAAGATCCTCCACACCGCGTGGCATCCCAAAGATAATGTGATAGCTGTGGCAGCCACCAACAACTTGTACATTTTCCAGGACAAAATCAATTAAAAGATTTGGGGCTCCAGTGGATAGGGCTTTTACCATACCTGTGTAGTTAAGCCTACTACTTGTCTATCTGTATAAGAAGAAACAGCCTCGTTGTCCTCCTGGTGAAGAATTTGAAAGCACGTGTCTACTTTTTTTGCCACAGGAGGTTGATCCATAGGCTTGTTTTATTTTGAGTCTGAGCTTAGGTTGTTTTTGCCTTTGGCATCAGGGCAATCAATATGCCCCCTGACCTAGAATGCCAAATTCGGGTCTAAATGATGGAATGGCACTCCCTGGAGGTCAAACTCTTGAACGTTGGTGTTTGTGTTGACATTTTAAGCCTTCATTTCATGATTTAATGACAGAACTCTTGGAAGCCCTAATGATGACGTCTTGTCAAAGTTGTAACACCATTTCAAAGATTTTGGGCCCACTGAAGCACGGATTATTGGCCAATAAGCTTGACTGTAACATTCCCCCACTGGCCAAATATTCAGGCCAAACTACTGGTGGAAGAGGCCATGAATTTGGAACGTGGACTTTTTTTTCCTTCCCCTCCCTCTTACTTTACCCGTCAATACGGTGACATAATTTCACTGACTGTATCTACTCAAGTACACCTTGTCATCCACATAATAAAAGAAACTAAAACTACAGATGTGTTTTTAAATTTAGAAGTATGTATTAAAACATGTTTATTGCTTTGCATGTTTTTTTTATGTTGTAGAGAGATGGATAATGTTCAGTCACACCACTGTCTTTTGAGGAGATCTTAAAAACATAGGGGGAATATTCTTTTGGGCTACCTGTTTCAGAACCACTGCTACAAACAAACAATAACGTGTCTATGTCGACATTATTTTTAGTTTTTGTCCATATTTTAGGATGCAGGCTGAAAACTACATGGCACAAGTTGGGGCCCAGGACAAAGGGAATCTGCAGCCTTAATATCTACTTTTATCTTTGACAGCTACGATTTATGTCCCCACACGTTTTACAAACCTCATGTGCATTATTTGTAAATCCTATTTTATAGAGTTATGTCCTCATATACTGCTGCTATATGTGGCTGTCTATGAAATCACTAAGGAGGAAAATTGCACAGCGTAGTTTATGTGCCTCCAGATCATGTTAATAAGTAGAAAATTCAGACAGGCCTCATACATGTGCCCTTATTCATTTATTAAGGACTTCACCTAAAATTGGACCACATATTTCAAATGTGGATCTCTGTAGTTGTGAATGCAGAAACGAAGGTTGACTACACATATACTGATGACATTAAAACACATAATAATGCATTGTCTTTGTCCATTGATTCCTAACATGGTGGCAATGTATTCACTTGTTTATTATTTTGACCAAAGTTCAATAAAATTTTAATTGTGTTCATTTGCATGTTGTTATTTTGTACTAGACAATTATTCAAACAGTTATTAACCAATCGCAGCAAATACATTTTAAAGCTTTTTATTTATCTTATGAAAAACAAAAAGAACCATACATGTTCCTAAAAAGCTAATGTGATTCTTTAATTTGTACATTCAGAAAAGCTGAGCAAAGAGTAAATGTATAAAATCACTTCATCCTAAACTACAGCAATGATCCCTTTCAAAAACAAGTTTCCTCCATTCCGCAACATATAAATACAGTATGTTTGGCTGATTTCTCATTTAATGAACAGCTCAGACGTATTAGCTCTGTAATGTACAGATATGAAGCAACAACAGTCATCACCAGGCTGTGAGAGAAGATTTTTACTGTTATCTTCAGCTGAAATGACAATATTGAGAGGCAGTGAAGCCTGACGTAATGAATTAACTTTGGAAACTCTGGTGGTAGGTGTAGCTCACTCCTGTTCCTCTGGACCCTCAAAAAGTCCTGTCTTAAGGCATGCCTGTCTGGTCTCGGTAATGTGTCCAACTTAATAGGTGGATGGGTTATGGGAAGTTAGGCGCTTTCCAATATATATCCTTTAAGGACACAAAAAAAATGTTATAAAATAATACGCATCAGGAGAAAAGCATAGCTATTTTTGGCTATATACAGTGTAGTAAATGTGACTTTGCTTACCCTAGTCCAATAGCGAGTATGTGGGAAATGATTAATGATGGCAAAAACAGCTTCAGAAAGTCAGCTGAGAGAATGCCTCCCTTCTTCATGACACTGGTCTTCCTAATGCTGAGAGAGGTCGTGCGCTTGGGGTGCTTCAGCAGGAACTCCCTACAGAGAGGCACATTAATTTTTCATAGGTGTGAATAAATTATAATAAATGGTAGGCTGATTAATGTCACATTCCCCTTTTTGCTCATACAGATGTCTTAGATCCATGAATTGCAAATAGAAATTTAAGCCGAAACATTAGATCCTTGTCATTGAAAGTAATTGTATGTGTAGAGTGAATAACATCCAAAAGAATGGTTAGTATTTCAATAAAATGGCTAAAACCTTATAATGTTTTGTTGTTGTTTGTGATTAGATAAACTGAACATATAATAATGCTTAAAATAGTAATGTACATACTTGGGTGGATTATTTTCCGGTCGGCTGGACCAATCCCAAATCCAGTCAGCATTTTTCTTCATCAGACTCTCTACTTCTCGTCTTCTCTCTTGGAAGTCTTCCTCTGACTGAAAGAAGCAAACATTGCTGATATGGATGTGTTGATATATTTTATGGTCATTGTCATATAAACAGACTTCAACGTGACTAATCCAACTTTATTATAGAATTAGAGTGTCAGAAATACCTGTGAGCTGTTTCCTTCTGAGCCTCTCCACACAAGGAGAGGGGTCTGGGCTCTGAGCGGGCTGTCAAAAAAATGTAAACATTTAACTTTTTTATCTAAATTACCATGCACCATAAAAAGGTAATTATCCATTAATATCCTCTGCAAACATCGTCTACACAGCTCTTTTAAAGAAGCTGTAGGCTTGTACAGATATATCCTATAAACTATCTCTGTAATAAGTATTTGTATTAAGATAAGAAAACCTTTGTTGTCCCAAGCTATAAACAAATAGCAAAGACACCAGATCATAATCAGTGGTACAAACCTGTTACACTGGGAGCTTCCTCTTGAGCTGCTCCTTCCTGACTCATGCTGTGCCTCTAGCAGCATTTTCTCCAGCAAGTCTCCTTCCTGGCTGTATGTTGGGATTTGTTCCTGGCTCTCATGATGACTGCTCGCTTGAGAACTGGTGCCACTGAAATGCAGCTCAACCCAAGATCCTAAAATCAAACGCACCACCACAGTCTTTTATACCAAGTCACGGACAGCAGCGGGCAGTGTAGTCAGAGTAAACAAGTACATTGTCCTTGTTTAGCTGGCTCTCTGCTTTCTCGACCGCACTAACTGTTACTTTACTGAATAATCTATTACATTTTTGTTTAGTACCTTTATCCTGGTTACATTTAAAGCCTATGGCGCTCTTTCCGTTTTATCCCAGTTTGCTCTATTTTCTATCCCCCCTCGTCAGGCCACAGTTAAAAAAAAGCTAGCGCTAGCAAAAACATCGGGGATACAAACAATTATGGCATAAACACGTTACCTTGCAAGCTGTCGTCGGAGGAAATGTCCTTTAGAAGTGACATCGTGGTCATGTACTGTGATATTTCTCTTTGTTCCGCAGTTAAGGAGAAAATAAAGCGAACTTGTGGCGAAATCTCTGTAGCCAGCTGAAGCTCTGACTGCACAATAACAATGACGCAACCTTGTGTTTATCTGAAACTGATTGGCTCCTAAAGGAGGGCACGCAGCGCGAGCGTGTCTGCACCACACCCCCACCTCAACTAACACGTCAGGTTAATAAAAAAAAGTTATTATATTGGTTTAAAATATTTAGATTTTTATGTAGTGCATTTGGAAATTATAACAGTTATATTGAGTAATGTTCTCTATAATAACTGCATGAAAAAATGGGCTACTTCTCTGATGACAAGCATGGCACAAAGGTCCAGACCTCGGTATTTTTCTATTACTAGACTAAACCAGGACTAAACCCAGCAAAAAATAGATAAACCAAGACTAAACCAGGTCTAAACAAGGACTAAACAAGGACCAAACCAGGGTTAAACAAGGACTAAACTAAGTCTAAACAAGGACCAAACCAGGATTAAACAAGGACTAAACAAGGTCTAAACCGTGTCTAAACAAGGACGAAACAAGGACTAAACTAGGTCTAAACAAAGACCAAACCAGGACTAAACAAGGACCAAACCAGGACTAAACAAGGACTAAACCAAGACTAAACAAGGACCAAACCAGGACTAAACAAGGACCAAACCAGGACTAAACAAGGTCTAAATCAAGACCAAACCAGGACTAAACAAGGACTAAACTAGGACTAAACAAGGTCTAAATCAAGACCAAACCAGAACTAAACAAGGACTAAACCACGACTAAATCAGGTCTAAACAAGGACTAAACCAGGAATAAACAAGGTCTAAACAAGGACTAAAATAGGTCTAAACAAGGACCAAACCAGGTCTAAACAAGGACCAAACCAGGATTAAACAAGGACTAAACAAGGTCTAAACCGTGTCTAAACAAGGACGAAACAAGGACTAAACTAGGTCTAAACAAAGACCAAACCAGGACTAAACAAGGACCAAAGCAGGACTAAACAAGGACTAAACCAAGACTAAACAAGGACCAAACCAGGACTAAACAAGGACCAAACCAGGACTAAACAAGGTCTAAATCAAGACCAAACCAGGACTAAACAAGGACTAAACCAAGACTAAATCAGGTCTAAACAAGGACTAAACCAGGAATAAACAAGGACTATACTAGGACTAAACAAGGTCTAAATCAAGACCAAACCAGGACTAAACAAGGACTAAACCAAGACTAAATCAGGTCTAAACAAGGACTAAACCAGGAATAAACAAGGTCTAAACAAGGACTAAAATAGGTCTAAACAAGGACCAAACCAGGTCTAAACAAGGACTAAACAAGGACCAAACCAGGGTTAAACAAGGACTAAACTAAGTCTAAACAAGGACCAAACCAGGATTAAACAAGGACTAAACAAGGACTAAAATAGGTCTAAACAAGGACCAAACCAGGTCTAAACAAGGACTAAACAAGGACAAAACCAGGGTTAAACAAGGACTAAACTAAGTCTAAACAAGGACCAAACCAGGATTAAACAAGGACTAAACAAGGTCTAAACCGTGTCTAAACAAGGACGAAACAAGGACTAAACTAGGTCTAAACAAGGACCAAACCAGGGTTAAACAAGGACTAAACTAAGTCTAAACAAGGACCAAACCAGGATTAAACAAGGACTAAACAAGGACAAAACCAGGGTTAAACAAGGACTAAACTAAGTCTAAACAAGGACCAAACCAGGATTAAACAAGGACTAAACAAGGTCTAAACCGTGTCTAAACAAGGACGAAACAAGGACTAAACTAGGTCTAAACAAAGACCAAACCAGGACTAAACAAGGACCAAACCAGGACTAAACAAGGACTAAACCAAGACTAAACAAGGACCAAACCAGGACTAAACAAGGACCAAACCAGGACTAAACAAGGTCTAAATCAAGACCAAACCAGGACTAAACAAGGACTAAACTAGGACTAAACAAGGTCTAAATCAAGACCAAACCAGGATTAAACAAGGACTAAACAAGGACTAAAATAGGTCTAAACAAGGACCAAACCAGGTCTAAACAAGGACTAAACAAGGACCAAACCAGGACTAAACAAGGACCAAACCAGGACTAAACAAGGACTAAACAAGGACTAAACTGGGCGTCAACATGATAGACCTCAGTATTTCTGAAATCCTGTATATGGCCCTGATGACAATATTAGAGAAAAGAGCTCAAACTTACTCAATCATTTTGCGGTTATTGATTAAGGATGTTTGCTACATACGCCTAAAATGAAATATGTTGCACAACTCTGACAGAAGCCTAAAGGAAGGAAGGAAGGAAGTCCCACAGGCCATTATACCACACAGAGAAGAGTAACAGTGCCACAAACTATCATCTGAAATCAAATTGCATGCAGAACAACGCCTCATTCCCTGAAACATCAAGAAAAAGTTGAAAATTAAATAAAACAAAGAATACCCTGGTGTCATCCCATTACTGTGTACGACAATTTTAAGTGACTATTTTAAATAAATAATGACATTGTAAATAATTTTAGTGACAAAAGTATTTAGACAAGTGTGTTTTCAGTTTCCTGTATAAAATGGGGACAAGTGGGACATGGTTTGTTGAAAAGTGGGACATATTTGTGTTTTACAGATATGTGTTGGGACATTGGACAAGGAGCCTAAAACCGGGACTGTCCCTGTTAAATAGGGACATCTGGTCACCCTAGGCCTAACTAGCTGCATAACCACAAAATCCTCTGTTGAAAAATGGGCTACTTTCCAGGAAACTGCCAAAAAGAAAAAAATAGATAACTTATATAAATATATTAAAAGGAAATAAAGAATAAACATCACATATATTGTCTCTTTGGTCTCACATGGTAGCTATAGCTGAACAAACTGGAAACTGGTAATGCTAAATGAGCTCAGTAAGTCAAATTTTTATAGTTTGCTTTAGACATAGTTTACACATGCTGAATAAAATTAGACAATTTCATGCCAAAGTATTAAAACATAAAAACAAAAATATATCTTGCACCAGACATAAGAAGCTACATGATACTTACCTGAATGCATACATCACTGACAGGTAGGCTAAATCCTGAAGAATATTAAATAATAATATTATGCATGTAGCACACTATTATTTTCTAAATTTGCTGTAACATGGAGCAAATATGTTTATATAAAATGTGCATAAAACCTTATTTCAAGCTTATAAAAAGGCAATAGCAACTTTTTTTTACAGCACTTTTTAATCATTTTTTGCTTTATAGGCCTGTAAATATGTGCCTATGTTAAAATTTCACTGTTGGCACATTAGCAGAGCAGCTAAAGGAACAGAATGACCCCAGTGTAGGTTAGTAGACAGTATTTGCCTGTGTCACGGTTTGTGTACATTGACTACATGCTGAAGGATGGATTACTGTTTAAAACACCTGGCCAGTGTAGTTAACAGATAACAGCTACAATGGCTGTACAAAGAGTTTGGTCATGTTGTACTTTTGTTGTTTACATGGGTGTGTGCAGCTGTTAGTGTGTACAGATAGCTAAAAAGGAACTTGTCAATATGAAGCTTAGCAGAAAACCATGGCCTTATGATCAATGCTTAAAGGCCCACCACTGAGTTTTTGTGAATGCAGAGGTTTGAGTATATTATAATCTTTAATAAAATCCTCAAATAAGGCACAGTTGATTCTGATGGTGTTCCTAGGCATTCACGTGGCACAACTTTAATTATTCATTGAAAAGTCAGATGTGTGGTCGCTCCTGCAGCATCCCTCTGCGTACTGACCACCTGAGCTTAGTGCGCATGTCATTGGGAGGCAGCAGGACTGTCCCTTAAAGAGACAGCAGCTTACTCCGGGAAAATTTGCACAAGAACCATCTCCCTTTGCTGTGAGCATGTGATTGGTCAAAAAACTCAGTCCCTGCTCTAGTTCCTCCCTTGTTAAAAACGCTTAATAATAAAGCCCAGATGAGGTCTCAGAGTCTCATTTTTTCTTCTATTATTGTGTTCTATTGACTGAATCATTAGTTTTCCTCAAATACAAGGGGGAAAAAAATCCGGCAGTACATGGTTAATGTAATTACTCAAGGAAGGCATTACGTTCCTAAATCCCTAGAAGAAAAAGACCTTGCTTGTGGCACCAGAAATGAATTATATATGAATTTATCTTTTACACTTCAAAAACAATGTCTTTTAGAAGTTCCAAATTTAATGTAGTTGCCTTGTAATGAATGACCAGCTGCCGAACAAGAGTCAGATTGCATAAATTGATCGTCCCTGTGCATTCATCTTTCATGATATAATATGATTATGTCTCATCCTTATCAATTCAGCACAGAGGAAGTATTATGCATCAATCTAGAGTCCATGATGCATTCTCAATCTATTATTAATGACCCAAAATTAAACTAAAACCCTCTATTCATCACAGCCTGGTTTAGAATGCTTAATATTATTTGTATTTCTGTCTGTCTCTTTGGTCCATTACAGTCCCAATGTAATCTTCCCCTCAGCCTGTTTCACAAAAAAAAAAAAAAAAAAAAAAAAAACACTGGACATATACACACCCCCAATCCACGACTCCAAAGTTCCTGGTGAGCATAAGTGAGTTTAAAGGTGAGTGAAATTAGAGCCAAATGGAAAAAAAAGACTGACAGAGGGCTGTGTGAAAGTTGTGAGAACTCCTGCCAGAAATAGTATAAAGCATTGTTTTATATGCGGCGGTGTCAGAGCTGTGATTTGTGATGCACTGAACTGGCCTTTAGAGGGGGACAGATAAATCATGGGCATATGTACTCATTATAAATAGCTATCTAGAACTATAATTTATTACATGGAGATACAAATGGGTAGCGATTTATAACTAAAATGTCGCATATTGAACCCTTTCATTTGTCAAGTGAAGGAATTCAAATGCTGTATAGGCCAAAAATAATAGTTTATACAGTTGACATATCAACTTATTATACAATAATTAACATAACATAATGAGAATAAACTATTTGAGTTTTTCTGCAGTCTTATAGCCGCTATTACTAGTACTCACATGGACTTGTACCACAAAGTCTGAAATGTCATATATTTTCCTACTTCATGTTATGTGGGAACTCTATATCTTTAGTTCTTGTTACCCTCTGTGGTAAATAATACATGTAGTATTTTAGGAGCCTGTGACATGGCAGAACCCAAACATGTGTACCACAGGAATTTCTAAACACCAGAGGTCATACAACAGAAGTCATGAGAAACACTTTTTACTGCATTTGTCAGTGGGAAGCTTGGGATATTGTAGCTTTTCATTGTCATTGACTCTACTCTAGGTCATTTATATTTTGTAAAAGAAATGCATTGGTAAAGATGACAAGAGTAACACATCAATAAGGTTGTGTGTAATTCGTAGCAACCAGTCATATTTCAATCGCTGCATGATTTCCGTTTGACTCCAGGGAAGGCTTTAATGATATCCTGATATGAGAGGCTATATTCATGATAAACTGCTTTCAATATTGTTGTTCCATCTGCACCCCCTGGGCATAATTTACTCTTCATGTAATTGTCCTGTTCACATGCTGTTATCACCAGTAATAAAGATAGTAGACAGTATTTAAAAGGCATTTAGAATATAAACTGTGTAAAATAAAATTATAAAAGAACAATAGAATAAATCAGTTAGTATTTTCAACTGTTTTTACAAGATAATCTGTTTGAAATACAAAGATAATTTAATTTAATAGTAGTTGCATGCTGTATAAGGTTAAAAAAGTACATTTTGTCACACATTTATGTACTGATTAGGTGCTATAGATTTACCCATCCTATATGTACACTCTGTTAGTTCTAAATATCAACTGTGAAATTAATAACAAGCAAAACAAAACCAGGAAATAACAGGAAATGCCTTGTAGATACATCAGTGATACATTTAAATATAGCACAATACAGGAAATATTCAGTGCATGTTTTCACAGATGTAAAATATCACTCACATCAGTTGGAAAAAAAAAAGGCAGATGACCTTTAACCAGAACTAAAACATCTGGGAAAAGGTCTGAGGTCAGGAAGCATTAAAGCTGCACTTGCCCAGATTTTCTTCTATCCTGGTCAACAATCAGAATTAACAATGTTTCACAGACATTTTGGTTTATGTTTCATATCCATTTATTTATTTTTTTAGTAAGCAGACACAATAGGTGTAAACAAACAGCCAATGGAAGCGTCCTTTATCCAGGCAAGTTAGCATGTGATTGGCCATAGCTTCTGGTAAGTGTTAAACATTGTATCTATTAAAGTTTGTAAACAGTTCAGTTCAGTTTATTCATTCACAAAAGTCAAAATAGTAAACAGAAACAAAACAGTAATCAGTCCATTGTGACTGAGGCAAAAGCTAAAATGAATGGCAGCCTGACAAAGCTGAGATGATACTGATATGCCTGTAACAATTACCTACAGGGTGAAACTGTTTCTTCAAATACAAGTTAGTTGTGTTTAGCAAATACAAATTAGTTACATGAACATTAATGCTAACGTCTGTAAAGAATTCTCTTATGCACCTTTCAGTCAGACTTTATAATATCTTCAACATGGTGATCAGGTGATCAGTACAAAGAAAAGATAAGTAGGCAGCATGTCGTTTTTGTGCGAACTTCCTTATTAAGAACAACATGGTCTACTTTCTTTTACTGTCTGTTCTTTGTGTAGACGTTAGTGTAACATATTGAGGTTTCAGTAACAGTATCTGTAACAACATACACATTTACAAGCCATTCTTGTAGTGTATAGTAACAATACTATATGACTGTGGCATATATTTTCTTAAGCTCTTGGTTTCTGTCTACAAAGAATCCTCCTAAAAGAGCGCCTGAAGTCACTATTGAATACAGTGTATATGATAGGATTTAGTGAGCTGTTGCAGTAACTTAACCAAAAAAAGAGTTTGAACAGTGTCTTTGGAACAGTGCAGACTTCACACAAAGCCATGAGGGTGTATGTGAAGAAAAAGGGGAACCAGCACAGAACAAACGCTCCCATGACCACAGCCAGAACAAACGTGAATCGCCTTTCTCTGTACTGCCTTCCCTTCCACCTGCTCACTCTGACACTGGACTGCACCTCCAGCTTCGGTGAGGTTTCTCCAGGCTTCTGTACCACTCTGGTGATTCTCAAACCCTTCTTCAGTGAGCAGAGAGTCGTGTCGGTCGATTCGCAAGAGGAGGGGTCATCGTCCACGCCTACTCCGTCCACCTCTCCTGAGTCTTTCTTCACTCTGTCTTTGATTTCTTGGTTGCTTTTGAGGTCTTCCGTGTTGCCGTTTTGCTTTTGCCGTCCACCTGGTTGGGTTCGTGTTCGCTTCTTTGCACTTTGGTAGATTCTTATATAGACTGTAATCATGATGACGCACGGGGCGAAGAAAGAGGCGGTGCTTGAAAATATGATATACCATTTCTCTTCATTAATGTTACAGATGGGGCATTCCACTTTACCCTCTTCCTTTTTTATTGTGATCAGTGGCGGGAAGGAAATAAGTGCTGCCAGAACCCAAACAAAAACAATGGTCCCTTTAATCCTGCGTGGCGTCCTTCTTAAATTGTACTTGATTGCTCGAGTAACTGACCAGTATCTGTCCAGGCTTATCGCACAGAGATGGACAATAGATGAGGTGCAGAAGAGGACGTCCAAAGCCAGGTAGATCTCACACCAAATCCTCCCAAAGTACCAGTAACCCATGAGTTCGTTTGCCAGGGAGAATGGCATGACTAGAGCAGCAACCAGGATGTCCGCACATGCCAACGAGACCAAGAACAAGTTCCGAGGAGCTCTCAGGGCATAACTTGTAATGACAGAAATGACAACTAATACATTGCCAAACACGATTACTAGAATGAGGATACCCACCGAGATTGTTAGAGGTACAGCGTAAACAGCACTATATCCGCTGGTGACGTTCAAACAATCCATCAGGATGAGCTGTAACTGAGACAGTCCAGTCTGAATACAGGTCTCTGTGGAGGTGCCAGCTGTTTGAATTGTTGTAATAAAAAAAATAAATATATATCCTTGGGTGAGTCAGCTGGTTCAGGTCCTTTCATAAATATTCCAAAAATTGCTGGTTCAGATGGATGTTTTTTGCTGGAGCAGAAAGCAGAGGGTTTTATATGTGATCCTACTCTGGGATCAGTGGAGTTGGCTGCACTTCAGTGAGACTGGCAATGGGCGGAGTTCCTGCTGAATAATGACAAGCAGTCTGGCACGATACAAAAAAATGTCTGTTCATATAATTATATAATGTAAATAACAGATTGCAGTCAAATAACAGCAGAACATAGTTTCTATGCCTAAAATCTATTGTATTTTACACATTTTAACTAAAACAACTACAAGCTTATACTCATTGCTAAAATACTGAACACAGAAATGACAATGACCTCCAATGCAATATATACAATAAATCCATATGTTTTGCATTTGACATGATTTTATATATAACCATGTAGGCCTACCCATTTGTCAGGGTATATTTTGACTGTTTAAACGTAAAGCTGGTTGAAGAATTCTCAGATGCTACATAATAGACTATTTTCAAATGTTTATTACTGGTGATGCATTAATATGTTCAACCTCTTCAGAAGTATTTTTATCAAGGGCTTAGGGGCGTAACATCAGGCAGTGCAGCACTGGGGCCCAAGACATGAGGGATGCCCCATTGAGAGTCCTTCATTATAGTCAGTTTTAGTGGAATATTTTCATTCTTGGCTATAAATTACTCTGCAAGGATGATTCATTTATGAACAAGCATATGATTAAAAAATATCAAAACTGTATGATTTATAAAATACCTTCACAATATTTACTTAATGCTTACAAAGTGTAGTTAACAGAAATGCACATACATTTTTTATGGCACTGATACTTGATTTTATATTTTTTTAACTATTCGTTGAATTCCAGTGCACTTTTTACAGCTTAAGTATGATATGTGAATGTAGACTTTCTAAATTGCTTCATAACTTCAGGGCCCATTCTGAAAACCTGCACTGGGGCCCATCATTACTTCCTTACACCCCTGCAAGGACTGGGAGGTCTATAGCAGTGATTCCCAATCTGGGGGTCGGGACCCACACTAGGGGTCACCAAAGCTTCACAGTGGGTCACGAGGTAAAAATTTTGGTGAAAGTATATTTGTTTTGAGAGACACAAATAAAGGAAGACCGCTGCTTGCCCACTGTTTAGGTTAAATGAACATTAATAATTGTAAAGTGATGTTGTAATACATTAAAATTCATTTTATTGAATGGTTTTAGTCTGGAGGGTGGAGGTCGTCAGCAGATCCACATGGAAAATATGGGTCACTTAAAGAAAAAGGTTGGGAACCACTGGTCTATAGCAACCTTGATTGCCACGATGCAGTTGGTTTTGTTCGTCCCAGAACTGTCCTTACATAAACATTCATACCTACCGTGTATTGAGAATCCAGTAGGATCAAATAAAAGAGATATTTCAACTGATCAAATGTTTTGAACCTTGGACTTAATAATGTCAGATTATTACAGTATTCCAACACAAAAAGAATATGTTTAACAAGCAGTGGCGATGCTAGAGAGGGAACTATTCCCTTCTACATTTTATTAGATGCAGTTTAATTTAAAACCACAACACATGAAATGTGGTAAATACTGAAAAAAATTGTGCTTTGAGGAGAATTAAGCAGCGCTCTATTCAGCTTTTTCTTTTTTCTTTTTTCTTTTTTTTTTGGCAAAGGCCCACTACCCACTGAAAATGGCTCAACAACCCACTTTTGGGTCCTGATCCACCAGTTGAGAATCACTGCCCTACGAAACACAGCATAACATCTTTCATAAAAGTGCAATAGGCTATTCATTGGCACCAAAGGAAAGTTGTTGCAGGATGGAGACGATGCTTTGATTTCATAGTCTGACAAATAGATTATAATATCAGATCACTGCTGCAGCTC
Organism: Bostrychus sinensis; assembly: GCA_020698575.1. Classification (NCBI taxonomy): domain Eukaryota; kingdom Metazoa; phylum Chordata; class Actinopteri; order Gobiiformes; family Eleotridae; genus Bostrychus; species Bostrychus sinensis. The sequence goes on along the minus strand of CM036254.1, from coordinate 12,687,190 downwards.
ACTACTGTTAGGATGACACTTTATGGCACGTTAGAGACCACTTGATCTTTTAAAACTAAATATTTTTGGCTTGGTTTAACTGACATGCTGTTGTAATGCGCTATCAAGCCGCTAGGGGCAATGGACCAGAGTCTAAATAGTTTTCGCAAAGCGTTCAAACAGACTTCCGGTTGTGTGCGGATGGTATTAAGAGGAGCAAACTGTTGTCTTATTTAGCCAGCAATTATTTACAAGAGCTTCTTTGCATGTTCAGTATTTATTGACCAGGAAAACTCATACATAAGAGGTAAGAGTCATCAACTATCTCGCTTTTCTCATGTTTTTTTTAAATCCAGAGCCAAACACTGCGTTCATTGCTAGCATTGTCTTGTGTACGTTCACGCAACGTCGTCGAAAGACCGAATCTAATTTAGCTAAGGAAAAGCCGTATATGGCATTAATAACTTACCTCAGTATTGTTCATTATTCATTCATTCTGTTTATATACTAAAATGTATCTCAAGTAGCCTAAGTTACTTCTTGTTGTAGGCAGTAGCTTAGCATGCTAGCAGCGCCATTGCTAGCAGCGCCATTGCTAACAGCGCTAGCGGTTTGTGTATTTGCCACAGATGTCGGAGGAACTCGTAAAACAGCTGAGCAGCTATAAAGCACAGCTAGCGCAAGTGGAGGTTGCGTTATCATCAGATCCCGATAATGAAGACTTACTTAAACTCCAGAAAGACCTACAGGTGAGTACATCTTTAAACTGTAGCTGCTTTTTGTGTGAATTCATCTCTTGACTCCCTATAATGCATTTTTGCTTTGAAAACGACTTCATATCGAGTTTACCCTTCACAAAAATTATTGTTACTGTGTCAACCAAAAAAAAAAAAAAAAAATCACTACCTTAAAAGTGTTTTCCCCTTTGCATTTTATCCACAGGAAGTCATTGATTTAACAAAAGACCTCATAACCTCACAGCCCACTGAGGGGACGTCCACTGCAAGTACAAACTCTGCTCCAGTTAAACACAAGTGGAAAATTGGGGACAGATGTATGGCCTTGTGGAATAATGATGGACAGTAAGTGCTGCAGTATTAATAAAGACTAGACAAACTCAATTAAAAACTATACTAAATAAAATATTAGGATATATTGTGTCCTGGAATCATACTCACCTGCTTACAGACGTGATTCTTTGACAGGTTGTATGAGGCAGAGATTGAGGAGATAGACCGGGACAATGGGACTGCAGCTGTTACCTTCACCACCTACGGCAATGCTGAAGTAATCCCTCTGCAGAACCTCAAACCTGTCGAAGAGGGCAGTCTTCTGGATGATGGAAAATCTAAGTCAAAGTATGTGCATGTCTCTTCTTTTTATTTCCAAACTGATCAACATATTTGCATTACAATACAAATACATACTGTACATTGGTTTATGGGAATTTACTGTCTACAACATTAAAAGAATGCAGCTTAGCTTTGTCACTGCATTTACACGTTTATTCATACCATCTTATTACAAGCATAGAAAAAAAATAGTTAATTAGTAGTTAATTTTTAAGTACAGAAGGACTTTTAATTTGCAAATATCACATTTTAATTAAGAACTTTTTACTGATTAGGAGGCACACTACTTATGATGCACTATTTCTTTGTCTAAATATTTTGACTATTGTACTATTTTGTGCCTTTTTTATTTTATTTTATTTTTTTAGAAAAGAGAAGATAGCAGAGCAGAGGGAATACAAGAAGAAAAAAGCCCAAAAGAAAGTACAGAGGATGAAGGAGTTGGAGCAAGAGAGGGAAGACCAGAAGTCCAAGTGGCAACAGTTCAACAACAAGGCCTACTCAAAGAACAAAAAGGGACAGGTACAATGCATTTTTCTATGATTTATTTATGTTTATTCTTCCTATGCTCATTACTATGTTAATCAATTTGACTGCAGGCCATTGGGTTATAGGATCTATTGGCTGCAAAAAGGAACGGTGATGTTTAAATAATAGGTTTTCTGTTTCTTGCAGGTTAAAAGGAGTATATTTGCATCCCCAGAAAGCGTCAATGGCAAAGTTGGAGTGGGCACTTGTGGTATTGCAGACAAACCCATGACTCAGTATAACGACACATCGAAATACAACGTCAGGCATTTAATGCCTCAATGACCTAATATCTTGTGTATATAATATTTCACTGCATACCAGCTATACCAGTAATTTCCATTTGTGTTGTATGCGATTTAAGTTTTCAGGTAAAGAAAACTATTATTTCACTGGCTCACACGTCATCTGTTGGCAAGTGCATATATATTATCTAATAGGAACAGAAACTACTAAAAGTGATTTTCATTGTAACCAGACTCCCTGTTCTGTAACAACAGGAAATTGTGTGTAGTAGTAAGCAGCATAAGTAGACTCCTGGTTCCACAGAGGCCAAATACTTGCCAAGTATACATTTACTGTATGTATAACTTAATGGCCTGATTTTAAATAGTGCATATTTTGGAAAGCCAGTACAGTAATAATGGTAATAACTTGTGTATGCTGAAACCACATTTAAATTGTACATATACCACTGAAATAAACATTGTTGTGTTCTCCGGTTTTATAAAAAAGTTTTTTTTTTTTTTTTTTTTTTTTTTTTTTGTTTCTTGTTCTTTTGTCTCAAAAAAATTATGACAGTTGGTTTGTGGCAATACAGCTTTGTAGCTACGCTATATAGTATTTTGTTATGGTTTCAGTCTAAGCTCATTGAATGTAATTATTTATTTGGGTTAACAACATAAATGGCACAGTTACACGACATTGTGTATTGGTTATATGGGTTTATTTTTTTCAGGGACAGTAATGAGGACTAGTAACAAAGTATCAGCAGGAGACCAGCGGCACATGATTTGCTAAAGTCACCTTGCTTCGTCATATTTCCCCAACTTACATTTTTATTAGTGCATTTTCAGGTTCCCGAACAACTGGTACAGTCAAAATTAATTATGTGCAAGAGTGTATTTTACCCAGGTAAGACACAGGTTGGTAGTGATCTGGTTTGTACGACAAATGATCAGATAAAATAGTATTTCAGAAAGGTACATTTGGTTTCATAGATTGGAAGAGGTTTGGAGTGCAATTTCAATGTCATGGTTAAAAATGGGAAATCTCCAATATTACAAAATTAACTCAAAACATTTTTGTATACAGTACAAACATACAGCACAGAAATATTTATCGATCAAGTCAAATATAAATCAAGATTGATAAGTTCTAGTGTATTTTTCATGCTACAATAATTTGTCCATCCAAAGCACATAACATGATTGGAAACTACATTCAATTCAACATGCATTGTAGCTTAAAAAGTCTATTACAATCGTATTAAGCTGTTATAAATGGAAACTAAGATTTGGTGTTGGACAGAATAAATAGTGTGCCAAAAATTAAAATTGGAGACTTGGTATTGCTTGAGCCTTGAGCTTATTACTGTCCAAAACTGAGATTATTTCAAACTGAGATAGTTTTGCTTAAGTTGTGTATCAGACATGAAGCACTGCTCATGCTTCAATCAAAATAACTTATTTGCCAACAGTAAAATGTCAAGCGCATAATTAAATGTTAATAATTTAAAATAACAGGGTATTTTTCAAGCATAACCAAATATCTAGCTATTGTACAATTAAATATACCAAAATAAATACTATAATATGCAAAATAAATAAAAATAAATGGTGAATAACACCACCTGTTTGGACATGACTACATTTCAGTCAGAAGGGACACCACAGTAGTGATGTGGGTCCTAAAGCAGAGGAGGCGGTCCCAAACATTTTGGAATGCAGACATCATAGCACTTGTCATGGGTTTGACAATGTGTGCTGTTTGGATATAGGTTTTATTTCATGAAAAGTAAAATAATTTTAAAAGGCAATTATACAATTTTCCCAATAATGTCTTTAAGCAAGGATTGAGATGTTTTTTTTTGTTTGTTTGTTTGTTTTGTTTTGCTGGTGTAGCTTCACTAAAGTTAAATGCAGATCTGAAGCAGAAGCTTGTAAAATAAGCACATTTAGGTGATCGGTAAAACAAGAGCTCCAGATTTGAAAATGAAGATGTATATTGCCAAGAAAGTTCTAGTTCAGTACATTGTGTAAAATGTGATTAATGTTGAGACTCTTCAAAAGAGCCCTTGTAAATAGAACTCAACATAAGGCAGGTTCTGGGTTGGAGAAATTGGCTTAGGCTGGTTGTACTTCTGAACACAGTTATTCTAAACTGCAAGACAGGATGGAGCTTTAGCCCAGTACGTCAAAAGGTGAAAAGCCTTAAAAGACTACAGCTGAAGTAATAGTATAAGCTGGTGCTTCAAACAGAGAAGGCCAGTTTAAGGCTGCAAGTGGAGTAGCCCTCATCACTGATGGAGCTCTGTCGGCTGCTGAGGTCATCCAGATCACTTGCACCGCTTGTGCTTACACTGTCCATTTCTCCATGGGAGAACTCAGTGCTTTCCACGTCCACTTCAATGTCCTCTGCACAAATGCAAAGAACAACATTTACTGCAGGTCAAGGGAATGATGACTGAAAACATTATAAATTAAAAAATCTCAGTTGTCACAAGTCCAGTGAAGGTACGAACCTCTGTCAGACTCTGAGCGATCAGAATCTACCCGGGAGCCCAAACTGTCCATCCGGACCCTCTCTCTGTCACCCACAGGCTGCAGCTGGGCCAGCTGCCTCTGCAGATGCCTCCTCTCTCTCTCTAGGATTTCCAGCTGATGCTGACTCCTTCGGTCATTTTCTTCAAGTTTCTGAAAATAATGGCATGAACATACAGTTGGTGAGTTTTTATGTGCTCCAATTCACTTCCTGTTAGCTTACAATTAATAAGTACAATCATGTAATAATAGTCTAAAGTATTCCCACCAATTGTATCCTTGACTGCTGGAAAATGGCTTCCAGAGCAATGACGCTGGAGAAACCCACACAATTGAGAGACAACAAAACTGATAAATCTAACTACTATCTCTCAGACTCAGGCCACTGAAAGAACCAGAAGTTCTGTTTCGATGCTGAGAATACCAAGCGTTTTTTTAAGCTTCAGCAAAATTATGTAGGACCAGGATAAAGCGGGCTAGGACGTGGCTTTTGCATCATAGCCTGTTAAATCGCAATTGAGTTCACAATAACCATCATGAACTATATCATGATGCCAAAAGGGTTTAAACTAAACTAATGTCTTTATGTAAAATATAACTTTATCCAATTTAACCAAGACCAAGCTCAGACCAAAGTACTATAATTCTACATTTGATGTAGTGTGTGTTTAACACAATGTTTGTTGCATTGACTTTGTGTGTGCTTTGAAAATAACACACCTTGATATGTGCTTTGGCCTTGTTGAGCAGTCCCAGTGTGGTGTGTCGACTGCAGTCTGGTCCCAGAGGGATGAGTGACTTCAAGCGCTCCAAACACAGGCGGAGGTGTGCTCGTCTGTACAATAACAAACATGACATCATATAACATCTAACATACTTTTTCTAAAAGATTAATTTGGTCTTCAACAGAAGTAAGGAATGGAAGGATGCAGGAAGCGTCTGAAACATGTAAAGGTATGAAAAACACAGTACTGGTCTGTTAAAAAGAAAATCTATATTATATCTTACATATTATTTGTGGTATGTCATACTAGCTAACCTTCATCTAGGTATCTTTTTTTTTCGTTAAGACTATGTGCTTACATATAAACTGCCTGATCACGTGTCTCTGAGCTGTGAATACATGTCTCTGATATAGCATTGTTTCTTTGCCTCTTTGGTCTAAATGGATGCACAGAGGCAAAGAGCACATCTTTTCAAATTAATAAAATGTAGGTCAAGTAATGAAGTCATCTCTGCAAGGGCAACCATTTTGTAGTCAATTGTCTAATAAGAATCTTTTATTTTAACCAGCAAATAAATGCATTAATTATGTTGGCATTTAGTTTGAAAGATAAAAAGGAATAACTACAGACATTTGTTTGCTCTGATATCTGTTTACTTCACAGCACACCCATCCTGCATTATGTAGCATTATGAGCTAGTTAGATTTGCAGCTCAGGATCTTGTTGTGTGGAAACAAACTGTTCCCATTTGCTGACTAGGGGACTGTGTACATGTCCTTCAGGAACACTGCAGGTATATAGCACACCTGTCTTTTAGTATTTGTGCTGCAAAATGCACATTTCTATCCCAACTCAATGTAACATACCGAAATAAAATGGTAATAAGCTGCTTTCACATTTAATTGTTTGCAGATATAAGGTGTTGCAAAAAAAGACTATACCTCATCTGACCTGAAGTGAGATGCTTACAAGTCCCTTTAATCATAATATCACATTTTATAATAAGCCCTCTCTACTTTAGTAAAATGTTTTGGCAAAAGTACTGCAAGTTCCAAACATAATGACCTTTCAGTTCTCTCTCACATACCTGTTCTTTTCCAGTTCATTGTGTGCTGACCTGTTAAAATGACAAACACAAACAAAACAGTCATACATCATTTACAACGCCACATGCAGCAGATTATGAGCGTTTATGGCACCTGCACGATTGCTTATTTTATGACATTATAACTTTTCCACCTGGTATTTGTAACACAGTGCTGTATATAGCGTGCAATGCATAAGTAAGAATAATTTGATTAACTTACCTACTATGAAGACTGTCCATTTTCCTGCTTTTGAATTTGCGTTGTTTCAGCTGATATGCACTATGGCTGGCAGGGTATGAAGAGGCATATCCATGCTCACACTCTGGTTACAGGAAAAAGAGTGAAGATGCATAGTTAAATTTTACTATTTCTGTAAATGTGTTGCAAATATAGACCCAAGATTTTACTCAATGTGGCCAAGTCGTAGTGTAGTCATATTATTTCTGTGACTGTGAGTGGACAATGAAGTAGACCTGTATGGTTTTGCCTACACGTTTCTCAAGATCCTCGACGATGACTACATATCCCATGAACCACGCGTCCTGGTAACATACGACGTCAGGTGCGAGTGTGCCTTTGATTGGTTATTCTCTGTGACTCTCAAGCTGGATACATGCGCCCGGACCAATAAAAACTTTACAATTCGTTCCATGTGGAAACCATGTGAACAACACACACTGCACAAGGAAGCGCTGGTAGTTTTCCTCCAATGATACTAGACTTTTTGGGAAATTTTGTTGGTAATGAACGCCGTGGCCATCATATGCAAGCGGTGCTTTTAAAAGGACATTTCTTTTTGTTAGGCGTCATTTTAACCTTGACGTGAACTGCAATAGTATGAAAGGAAATGAATAAAGACGTGGCCTGAAATGTTGGGTCTTCAAACAGCAAATTTGGCATTGCATAACTCTAAATGACAAATAGCCCATATAGGCAATGCATTGAAGAAACTGTTTAAATAAAAAGTAGCCAAATTTATTCTATCGCGTGGCTACAGGCCGATTTTGGAGACCATTGTTGCAAAATGTCTCATGAAATGGATGTATGATTTCCAGATTTTACCAATTGCTTTAAATCCGACTCCTTAATATTGGATAGTTTTCCCTGCTGTTGGTGGCAGGTGAGATCTGAGTGGCTGCCGTGGGGCCAGCGCGTTATGTCCGCTGCGCGTCTTTTGTCGCCTTCGCCTCTATTGTTGTCTGCTCGGCGCATTACGTGTTAATATCCCCAGCGGCTCGTCTTTACTTACTTCCGTTGTTCCTCTCGATATTTTCTATGTAATTTGCCGCATCGAGCAGCACTTGCACATTCTTCATAAAAGTGTCGATTTGGTCCATTGCGGAACATTTGGAATACAAAACGTCGCTGAAGGAATAGTCGGACTGTATCTCCCCGAAATCCTGCTGGTCCATAGATGCATCCGACTCCGTAAAGACCTCCTCACGCTTTAGCTCGCTATGCTGTCTCGTGTATTTGACCATTTTTGCGGTAGGATTTGGGGGGGACTTTATCAAACAGCGCTGGAATTGTTCCCCTTGTCCCGTGTGCGTGTGAGCGGATGACTGAAATGAACTGGGTTGGATGGAAGTGCAGTCCTTAGCCTCAGCCACTTGCCCTACTTGGTGGATAATCCCTCCCACTAACGCATGCACATTGCATTTATTGTCATCCGTGCCACGATAAATCCTCATTACCAATACCACACAAAAGCATCTAATGGCACCACTAAATGCAAAGAGTAGCTTGTCTTGTACATTTTTATTTTCATGTATTTCATGTAGGTAAACTTGGGTCGCATGGTGGTCATCAGCACGTTGGAAGAAGCAAAAGCAACTATTATAAATAAATTATCCTTTAGTGAACAGCTGTCTAGGTGCATAGAAAGTTAATTCACAATTATATATGGCATTGTAATCGGTGGCCTTAAAGACTAATGAGTAAAAATGGCAATAAGCCTTTTGCAACATGGTTATTATACCAGATAGATGCAAATAACACTGTAAAACTCAGCTGTCATCATTAAACGTTTAATTGCATGCTTTTAAAACTAAATAAGCAAGTGCAAAAAACTAAAACATAAAAATATTATTATACAATAGGCTACATAATACATGAGTGCAATAGCAACATAAACTATAACCCTGATCATATCAGTGATATTTCAGGTTGACTTTGGCTCAGTGCTTAGCCTGAGATGGCAGCCTTTTGAGGGATGAAGAAGAAGTCAGCTTTGGCCCAGACTGTGAGAGGTGAGGAGGGGGTATAGAAGGGAAAGGGTCCGTCTTTAGGGGTGCAGTCATGCGTGCAGGCCTGTGCGGTGCCTCTGAGACAATGGGTGCAGATGGCCGGCCTGCTGCAGATGTGGCCCGGGCCTGTAACGGACGCCTGCGAGACACAACACCCACTCCATGGAGTCTATTTCAGCTGCCTGCCTCATACAGCCATATATACTGCAACTACACACAATATACTGTATTAAGAACTGCATTACGGATCAAAAGTTACTATGACTACAGTCCATTCTTTGCTATGGTAGATACAGTATGACATTAGCCCATTAGTTTAAGGAAAACCTATAATACTTTTGATGGAATTTATAGCTGGGATGATATTCTTTTGCCATGCCCTTTGTTGCTTGCCGAACTACTAAAATGAACTGACTTTTCCATTTACTTTAACATATTGTGCATGTGGCTGTATATCTAGGGCCATTATTATTAATTATTCAGATTTTGACATGAACCTGCTCCTGTCCCAACAGTTAGAGGCCCAGTTCACGTCTGCTGCTTACAGTAGGTGTGCATGGAGACTGGCAGGGGCCTGCGCTCTGGTGTCAGCGGTGTGGTAAGTTGACCCGCTGTGTGTTGGTGTGTAGAATGTGACCCAAGTGGAGTAATCTGAAAAGCCCGAGGATTACATCAGTGGCTTGGCTGTGACAGTGGCAAAGTCATTTGTCCCTGCTGTGTGTCCGTGTGCGGGTCTTAGTCCGAGCTGCTGGTGACCTCTGAGTAAAGCTGTTGGGCTGGGCCTGTTCTTTTAAAACAATGGGTGCCCTTTGCCCTGGGGTCAGGAGGACAGAAGGACGCTCCAGAAGGCCAGAGTGTGTCACCTGCCGTGTCCTCTACTTAGCACTGTTAAGATGTGGGAAGAGCTTTCCAAGTATTGTCATCCACACGTTGTAAGTTACAACACATAACATGTCTGAAGTGTGGCACTGACACTGGTAAGATATACAGACCTGACCTTTATGCAAGTAATTGAATACCGTATTAAAGATTAGTCATACCTTATGGCAGTGGTAGAAAATAACTAGATATTTTTACCCAACTAACAGTAAAGAAAATATAAATACTAAAACTTTAAAGTAATATTACTCTAGTATGAGGGAAAGTAGTCAACAAAATAATTACTTGAGTAAAAGTAAAAAGTATTTTTAGTTTATGTCATAGTTGTATAGAGAGGCCAGGTGCCCCATGGACAGGGCCACCTTGTAGTCCTCGTGCCCCAAGAGCTGCTCCTTAATCTGGATGCATCTCCTCTGCCTCCTTTAACTTCCTCATGCACTGATAAAATCATATACACCCTGCTGTATTGCTGTATATACTAAATGTTATGTTAAAGCCTCTTAAACCTATTTTATTTGTTTAATTCAATATTTTTTAGTTGTTGCTGTTGTTTTTTTGTTTTTTTTTGCTCTTTTGTTTTGCTATTGGTTCTTCTGTTTGTCTTTGTTTATGTCTATATGATTGTAATCGGTCTTTTATCTGTAAGTAATGAATATACAATTTTATATAATATTAATTGCAAAAAAAAAAAAAAAAAGTGTAAAGTAGAAATACAAAACTACCGCCACTGCTACTACTACTACTACTACTACTACTACTACTACTACTACTACTACTACTACCAGGGATCAAACCCAAAACCTTCCAGTTATGAGGTGAATGTACTGACTACTTTGCCATCAAGGGAAAAAAATACTATTCCTTCAGGGATTCAACATATTATATAGATTTTTAAATTTACCTCCAAAATGTTCTCAAATAAACGTAAACTGAACTTAGGAAGTGATTTACTCAAGGTTAAATTTTCTTTATTTACTTGAGTACATATTGGAGGAAAAATCTTAATGTAAAGGTACTGTAAGCAGGGTGCGGTCGTTTAAAAACAGTACTGCAGTCTAAACCAAAACAACGGTCTGTGGGCTGCCAGTCTTTCTGCCTTTCTGATTGGACAATTGGCGTTGCAAGGTTTTAGAACAAAACAAAATATGTAAACATGTAAACAAGTTGTGCATTATGTAATTTTTTTATTGTGGATAAATTAGCTGTATCATTGTTATCAGTAAAACTAATATCTGATGTTTACCTCATATCTTGGGACACACACAAGTAATTTTTATGAAATATAAAAATATATCCCGCTCATAGCACCTTTAAGTCTCTAAAAGTATTTTGGTGGCAAAGTGGATAGTGTCCTGAGTTTTAACCAGGTTTTGGGGAGTAGATGTAGTAGCAAGGCTTGACATTACCTTTTTTGACCACGAGCCAGTCTTTTTCTACAGTGACTGGCCAGTTAAGGTTTTTACTGGCCACAGTTAAGTTAGTCGAAATGTTGATGTGTTTATTGTATAGTAGGCTTTATTATAAGCAAAAAGAAATAAAGTAAAGTTTAGTTTTTACAATCTTTTAGAGTCTACTAGTTAACTTAAATAGATAGAATAAATGTTGTCTTTTTGCATGTATTAAACATATCTTAATTCATTGTCACTTAAGGCGGCTTTTTTCCTAATTATGATGAATTACTATATGTTTAATTATGGAAACAGTGAAATTCAGGCCTAAATTTGTTGTAGAAAATATAGATAAAATTCAGGCAGCCAGAGTGGCTACTGGACAATAATGTCTTACCAGCCATAATAGATTTTTGGATATATATAGATACATTTGGCTGGTTGACTAGTGTTAATGTCAAGTCCTAATAATAGTACATTTTACTGTGCAAAAAAGTCTTTCATTAGTACTTTTACTCAAGTAATATTTTTGTTGATTGCTTTACTTTTACTTAAATAGTTTGAAGTAGCAGTACTTTTACTTCTTCCACCAAGCCTTGTGTTCACCTTTTTCATTATAATGCATACAGTTCATTTGCACTAGGCACACTTAATATATAAAAGGCTAAGTTACACCCTGTGACCTAACCTTTTACATAGGTCTGTACTGAAGTGTTTGCAGGATGGGGGTGGTGCAGGTGTAGGCCTATACGTCTGGACACTCCCCCAACGCGAACACCTGTTGGAGACACCAAATCTCCTCATTGTCTTTGCAGCCCCACTCGGAGCATTACCATGACAACAGCCATTCATATCATGGCGGAGGCCTCATTATACACATTCACACGCTCAATTATCAGTGAACAGGGTGTATTGTTTTAGAGGACGCTGCTGGTTCTTCCGTACTAAAGCTGTGTAAACAATGCTGGGGGAAGCCTTAGTTTCCGTGCGGTTGTAAAAGCAGGGTAGCTCCAGATTTTTTCTTGTGAAATTTAGAACCTTTTTAAGATTTTTTAACGCTACTTAAAATAAAATGAATGCCAAGATTGTCAGCAAAAGAACAATAACCTGTGTACATTTTACACTAATAAAATTTCAGTATTACTTTCTGAAACTGATTGGCTTTACTTTAAAAGTCTAATATAGGTAAAATAACTCCAGTTTTGCATCCAAACTCCCAAAATGGAATAATACATTTGAGTAGTAACAGCATTTATTATATTGTGTTTTTTTTTGGTTTTGTTTGTGCAACAAATATGCCTACGCCTGCAACATTACACAGCCATATAACAGTATAAACAGTAGACATACTTACAAAAACTTACTAAATGAAGGCATATTCAAGTGCGTGACTCACATCCAACTCACTAAACATCCAAACTTTTCTGTTATTACTTACAAAATATGAATCCAAAATATATATTTTGATAAGTACAACACTGAAAAGCATGACTTAGATGTCCCAGGTTCACAATTCACTAAGTTTAACACCTGCCCATTTGATTTAATACTTTTAAGGCCTTGATAATGGCAACATCAAATTTAATACCCTTTTTTAATACTTTTGAGACCTTGTGGCTACCCTGAAAAGTAAGTGGTACACAACGTGGGCCAGGCAATTAAATGCAGTAAATGAACATAGCACACCAGCAGTGACGTTACCAGAGAAGTACTCAAAATGCTGTTACTTCTAAATTTGTATTACTCAAATAGCTGTAAAGTAAGCTTTCTGTACTCTTCTGGCTTGGAGAATATTTTTTTTTATGGAAAGAATCATATCCACCTGTGTATGGGCACTGGGTTAAGGACGTCATGGATTATATTCAGTTAGAACAGATCAGATACACCATGAGAGGCTTCTATTCAAAAATTCTATAATATCTGGCAACCTTTCCTAACTCAATTAGGAAGCATGGAAGCAAGTGAAATGGCATAGTATGTCATGGTATACATTTATTTATTTATCTCTACATTACTATCATTACTTTTTTAAATGCTGTCATTATTACACATATTTGTCTATAAAGAAGTCAACACAATGGTTACTTAAGTTAAAGTAAAAAGTATTGAGTGTAAACGAGACTGAAAGTAGTACTTTTGAAAGCAAAAAAGCAAAAATCTCCACCTAGTACTGATACGACTTCATTCCTTTCTGCTTTTCCTTTATGGGACTGCTACAAAATGCTGTATTATCTCCTCCACAGTGTGCAGTGATTTCCATATTGTTTTGGCACGTTTTACTCCAGATGCCATACCCTCTTTATTTATACAGGCTTAGGACTGGCACAGAGCTAAAGAGATAACCACTACTAGCTGCTAGTACCATTAAACCCAAGACCTTTTCATTGTGGAGTGAACATACAGCACACTATGCCATCAAGATAAAAAATACTGATTAACATTCAGCGATTAAAAAATTCTCAAGTTAAATGTGTACATAATCTTCAAAATGTGCAAATAAATTGCTTGAAGTATCTAGTATCTTCTCTGAAAGTTGCTATATTTGAGAAAAAAAAAGCAAGAAAACAAGCACACAAAAAAATAGTTAAAGAAGGCAGTGTTTATTATTACAATAGAGCTGAGGGCAGTTTTAAGGCAACAGCAATTAAAGAGAAAAGAACCTTGGGCAAGAGCAACGCACACAACAGAGAATATACAAACACACTATAGGCACTAGCCTTACATAGGTCAGACACTATGTAAACACAATGTGCTGTATATATGTTCAGTAAATAAGCTTTATCAGGCTAAATACAAAAAGTGTCAGGTAAGAACTGTAAGTAAATACATGAAGATTGTACTGTCACAATTGTACTGCAAGCATCTACATTTTGGTTTAGTGTAACAAAAAAAAAAACTTCACATTAAACTATTTACAAAGATTTCACTCCCTTTGGGTCAAAAATAAATCATTCACATTATTGAGAGGGATACAAATTGATGGTCCTCTGAAATGCTTTACGAAGCGGCAAAGAAAAAGTCTTCACTGCACAATTAGCACAACTTTCTGTGGTTCAAGCCAGGCACTTTCACTGTCACATCAAATCCATTCAAGTTGTGATTTTCTTTCACACTTACAGCCATAGGTTTACAGCATTCAGCATTGCTTCAACACTTTGTTTTTCACTTTCAACTCAGTGTTACAATTACAGGTAAGCAGCAACCATACAAACAATATCGCTGACATGAATGAAAAAGTTATTATTAATAAGTCACATAAACTTGAGTACAGTCAGTATGGAAAGTCACTATAAAAGACTATATTGTTAAATCCCAACATACATTATTACACAAGTGTAACTATAATAGATACAAATCGTACTTTGTATGAGGCTAATATTATAGGAAGTTTAGCACACACTACTGATAAAAGAGTCCTATAATTGTTTTAACAATTTTCTTTAGCCTTCAGTATACATTCATACATGAACTTGTGCAAACAGGACGAAATAACAGGTCCAAATCATATATAATTTGTGAACTTTAACTATTTTTGTGATATACAATAGATAAACCAGTAATGGCTACCAGTATATTTATGATCATAGCTTCATTTTATAGGGCCTACTAGAGAACTTAAATAAACGTTTCCTTCCACATATAAAACCATTCATATAAAATAGTTTGCTTCCTCTGCTTGAATAAACTTTTCTGAAATAAAATATATAAATGAGGGAAGCTGCCAGACTAAAGCCGTTTTAGTCACTTTTCCTCATTGACCTCCCTTCACAAACAGCAAAACCCTGCTCGCCCTGCTGCATACTGTTTGTACTCAAGATTCAACCTTCTCTATCTCCTTCTCTTTGTCCTTTTTTTCCTTCTTGCTCTTCTTCAGGAACGAAGGCGTACGGAACCCCTTCTTCTTCTTCTTGGACTTGGTTTGGCTCTCGGGGGTCTGGACCTCCTCACTTTTCTCTTTTGTTGTTATAGAGATCTCCACACTTTCTGATGTGCTCATGCTCAGTTTGGATACATCGATGCTCAGGTCTTCATCTACATCCGTCAAGTGGTCCTTCCCATTAAGAATAATGTCTGTGAAAGATAAAAGCAGTGTGTTTGAATCAAAATTGAAATTGTGACCTACTTTTTTATTATACCCATAGAGTTTATTGTGACAAACAGAAAAATAAATCAAGGAAATGCACGGTGTATTACCTTTAGCTGGAGTCATTATAGGAGACAGTGAAAGGGAGATAGTGGAGCCATCAAATGTGGTCATTTCATCGGCATCTGTAGCATCATCCTCTTCTGTAGAGTAATATACAGTTTAGTACACTGTTTATTTTTGAGCCATTTTAAAACATGGGGCCATATTCCTAAAATTATCAACATTACCTGGTGAAAACTTTTTGAAGTATAGCCTACTACTACTACAAAAAGCATATTTACTCATTGTATGTTCAGTTTAGCGATAAATGCATTAGGAAACTTTGTAAGTCGTTTAAAACTGACTTAGTGTTATATCTAATTTAGTGTTACTCCAAAGGTACCATAGTAAGCATAAAATCTAGTCTACATCAAGGATATATTTTTGTAGAAGTTACTATGGCCTGTAAAGAGCAGATCATTTTTTATCTGATTCTGAATATTATTATTATTAAATTTGAAAAAGTACCTTCTTGGCCCAGCTTCTTCCTCTCCACCAGACTCTTGTATTCCTCCAGCACTTTCTCTGTCACCTCATTAAAGGGGTTTGGGGGAAGTGAGCGAACGTGTTCTTCGTCCTCATAAATGAAAGCCTAATAGTAACAAAGAGTAACATTAGAAGGATTTAGATACAAAATTGTATCTGGTTTATAATAGTTATGACATTAGTATATAAGTTACAAATCTACTCACCGGTCCTGGTATTGTGTCCACCACAATGTCGGCCAGTAACTGAGACTTTGGTCCAGCAGTCATTTGGTCACCCCTGTGTTGTTCTCGTATCTGCAGGAATTTAGGCAATAAACTTTGAATGGATTCATATTCTGGCTATAAACTAAAAATAAAATTTGTGTTAAAAATGCTGTTCTGTTAGTGTTGTCTGTCACTGTCTATTAACCCTTGTACACCATTTTTAAAAAGTTACATGGTTACTGTTAAGTCACATAAGCATCTTCGTCAAATGAATATGATGAAGTTGATTAAAAGCTTTATGCAAGAAATAAAAGTAGAAAAAATATTAATGTATACTATTTCTTGGTGTTTTGTGATGGGGACACTTTGGTCACTGAACAGGAGCAATGTAACATATTTAGTTACATTTAGAGAGTGTAAAAATGAAGTATTATTAGATTTGTGTCTAGAATATAAAATTTATTGATAAAATACACAAAAAGAAAAGAACTTCTGCAAAGTTATAAAAAAAAATAAAAATGGAAAAGGACACTTTTGTTCTCATTGGTACACAAGGGTTAACACTAAGGACCCAAAAGTGAGGAATGGGAGATTTTACCTGATATGTGTTTTTGATATGTGTGTTTGAGGAACAAATAGTAAAGTTTGGTTATGGTCAGTAAATACACTATGCTAGGATAAATGCAAGGACACAAACCTATGATGAAAAATACCAAGAAGTTAAATGGAATTATGGAGTACCCAAAATACTAAAAACATATGCAATAACTTCTCTGAATAATGCTAAAACAGAGCAGAGAATTTGGTTCCAAATTGTTTTGAAACTTCCAGTCCAGAAAGTACCACAAACGTTCTACTGACCCTGTTCCTCTTGTTCATGACCTCTGTGGGATCTGTGTTGAGCGGGACAAACTGGTTGGGGTCTTCAATCTTGATCGGGGTGCCACTGCTGTTGCCTGATTCTGCAGACTTCATCCACTACAAGTAAAAAAAGTCAGTTGCATTCCTTAAATTTTCCACAAGAGGGCAGACAAACATAAAGGAATAACATTGGCCTGAACTCCAACAGATTTTTAACTGCACTGCAAGGCTTTTAAAGGAAATGAACTGACCATAGTCCTGGTTCTTGGGCTGACGTCTCCATAGGGCGAGTGCTCCGGGACATTGACCCTCAGGTAACTGTTGGGAGAGTTAAGCCACCGAGTTCTTTCTCTCTGTTGCTTCTGTACAATAAACTTCAATGGACTTCGTAGACCCATATCGTCGTCTTCTGATGGGACAGCCGAGACAGTGGCGGGAATCTCCACGTCATTCTTTGAACGAGGCTTTTCACGAACAATAGGGTTTCTGTAAGAGTATCCCGTCCTGTATCCCTAGAAGACCGCAAAGGAAAATAAATATTATACTTTAATAACAATCTCAAGCAAGGCAGAAGTTCTTCCCGTTTCCATGATGTTCCCAAACAACCAGTTTTATATAAAACTAATAAATCCACTGTAAAAAGATACCTAATTTAGAGATACACAGGCCACCCAGAATACACTTACACAATACTAGTAAATATTTAAAAGCTGTATATACAAGCAGGATTTTTGCAGACGAGCCCCGTTTCCCAGGGAGAACTTTAAACTTTGATTTAAAAGTAGAGTACTGTTAACAATACATCAAAGACAGAGGGAAGCAACTCGAAAACTACTGATGGGAGCCTCATGAGCAGCGAGCATGTTCAAGTCGACCGTGCAGAACCATAATCAGAGCTGTGCCTACTGTGCTCTGACAGGGCAGAGTCAGTGTACTCGAAAAGTTTTTTTTACCATTAGAGTATGAGCATAAACTTAGATGTAATTATATTATTTTACATATAAATGGGACATAACATCAAGCCTATTTCTTTCTGTTATAATAATAAGACTGATGAAGTTGTTTATGTGTCTCTTCTGTTTTTTCTTATATTTTCTGTCCTGGTTATAATTATATTCTTCATAAAGACATTAGGCTGAAGAAATGTAGCCATTCTTTCAACATGTTGCTAATAATAGACAATTGTTTGGTTAGATCGTTTTAAATCTTCCTTAATTTATTTATTTGATATGGAGAGCACAATTACACTGGACAAACCAGATGCATTATTTAAGTGTTTTAGTGCATGTGCTAATTCTCAACAGCAGTCCATAGGAGGCTTTTGAAGAGGATTAGAACAGTATATCAGTGGCAAAAATGTTAAGTACAGCAAAAAAGGTTGAAATAGAAACCTATACAGTAACTTTACAGTAGGACAATAAAGAAAATAAGGCACATTTTCATATATTACCATTATCATGTGAACAGCTCTGTCGTGACCTCAGCCTCTGTTTTAGATCTCTATTAAAGATCTTAATGTCTTTAGTTGATTTCTTTCTTAGTTTGTTAGAATACTCGACACTTTGACAAACCACCGGTCACGAGTGTAGTAGCACTTGCTCTTAGTGCAGTGCTTGACTGTTATTATGAACATGCCAAGGCCAATTTTGGATCTTAGTGTAGTGTAGCTCTCACACAGAGATTGTGTGGTCTGTGTTGCCCGCAGCAGGCGTTACCATCTGGAAGCTATGATTGGGGGTTGGGTGGGTGGGCTATGATCACACAGAGCTAGCACAGCTGCAGCCCACTCCAGCCACAGTTGTTAGATAGTAGCTCACTCAAAGTGACCTGTTCTGACATCTTGTATATCCACACAACATGTCAAATGCTGGTCATTAGCAGTGTGGTTAGGACAGCAAGGCTAAACCAACAGAAATGCTGCAAAGCACAGAAATACTTAGAGTACTGCAGTACCACTAACAACTCGACATATCACTGTGGCTGAGGCTGGCTGGGAATCATTATGTCTCATAGTGTAGTGAAATTAAATCAACAGCATTTTCAATAAACACAATAATTTGTTGTATAAAGGCTCCTTGTATTTATAATCTAATACTTCCAGAGGAAGCCACTAAGACAGGAAACTTAAACAGAGCAGGGCAGAGGCTGGGGTTCACTCACCAGGTTGTCCAGCATCCTCATTAGGGACTCGAACTCCGCCTCACCCACTTTCCACTTGACCTCATTGTCCATGACCACACCGGCAGCCACCACGCCCTGAGTGAGGGGTTTGAACTTTGCTTTGTCCAGGAGCACAAGGTTGTCCACACCACCAGAACATGCCAAAGCACTGACCTAAAAGGACAAAAACACATGGAAACACTCCTTACACATTTTAAATGTAGTTTAATAACTCATACTTTATTATTTAAAAATGTGGTTGTATTACTGCTTAAAGTATTCATCGTGTTGTAAGTGTGCTGGAAAGAGTTGCCTATTGCAGATAAGGCAATCTGTTTAATCCCAGGCCAAAAACAGATCAAACACGGCACAGACACAGCTTGATATTAAAAAGCATAAGCCTGGCAGAAACAAAGCAACAGGAGAGTCTTAACAGCGCCACAGGGGTCTACCCAGCTCTGTGTACCTAAATACTCTAATACCACTCGTAAGTCCACAACTACAGCTTTAGTGCACCATTTACAACAAATGTATGATTTATTGGCAAAAAAGCTATAAACAGTTCATCTGTCATTAATAACAATATCCATATAATCAATATATTGTGCAGAGTTAAAAAATTGGCAAACCTGAACTTCACAGGCCTGTTGTGAGTGGTACAGGTAGTGAAAGGCTTCCTCCACAGTTTCTCCCAAAGCAAGCAACCCATGATTCCTCAGAATCATCACCTGAGAAACAACACAAACCAATTACATTCAGAACAAAATAAAAAAACAGAGGCATGGCTTTATAACTTTTGGTTTTGTTCATTAATTGCTCTTAAGTTCTGTAGGCATATCAATTCAGTCAGTAGACACTGTAAATTATAATTTTATGTGTTTTTTGATATGGTGTTGTTCAAATAATGTGACAATTGCAAAAATGATAATGAGAAAATATAATAAGAGTTTGCATAAAGATGACTATTATCTCCTGACAGAACTGTTCATGGTTTTCTGAAATGGCACTGCGTGTCATTATTTTCTATCTAATCTTTTTACAGGCCACAGATGATACATCTTTACTTATTATCCCATGTGACAGCGGCACTAAAGGAGTCTTTTGCTGTGACAGTACCTTGGCAGTAGGGCCCAGGGCTTTCTGAAACTCCACCTTCTCCTCTTTATTATCCAGGCTACCATGGTAACCAAAACAGCTCACGTCTCCCAGAAGCAAAGCCTCCTGGGAAATGGGCAGGATTCCACATTTCATCGAGGACACCTGTTAGCATGAGATAAAAACAACTCAGTCTGTGATCCACCAGCATTTAAATTGAGACACATTTAAGCTATCAGACATAAAAGCGTGTGATATTGATTATATGTAGAGCATTTACAGCTTTACTGGAAATAGTTACGTATTAAACGCTGCATGCAGAAGGCACCCTTTAATTTAGTGTTCGCCTTTGGTGCTACATAATTATTCAGCAGCAACTTTTTGTTATGATGAAGATAAACTTCCTTAGTGTTAGCTTTGGGAAACTTACAGCAGCTGTAGCAGGGGTTTGTAGGTGGATAATGCATCTCACGTCAGGCCGCATGGAGTATATTGCAGCATGAGGCCCAAATCCAAATTGATCAATAGAGAGCTCAGTAGAACCTTGATCGACCACATCACCAATAATGTTCACTTTCACCTACAAACAGAAAACACTAATTAACTCCAAATAAAGCACATATCAGTAGTGGTTATAATGCAAAGCTGAGAAAGAGGAAAGATTTCACAGCAACAACGCAATCAACAACAACAATAATAAACAATCCTTCACATTCTGTGTTAACACTACTATGGCCATGCAGGATAAATGTTTGTAAAGAAAAGGGGTCCCAGTCTCTGCCATCTTTTTAGTGTTAATCTTTGAGGACAAATCATACACAGGTTCACTCTTGGCTTTTGAACTGCCACCTGTCATAGTTTTGAAGTACTTTCTCTGTAAGCTGTTGCAGGCTGACAGCATAACCAAAAAAAAAACAAAAAAAAAAACGTTCCTCCTGTGTAAACAAAGGAGAAGATTACAGGCAGGAGAAAGCACGTTGACAAATTAATTCACTCCAGATTGTTTTGGAGGACCACGGGTGTGGAATAATGGAGATTTAAATTATCTAATAAATGTACTAAATTTACATAAATAAATGATTAAATGTATCTGTCATTATTGTATACTTTATTGCTTTGTCTTATCTATTGCAGTGTTACTGGATCAGCCCCAAATGTTGGCTCTGATTGAATACTGTTCAGCTCCTTATTGTAATCCTAATTAATGCTTTAATTATATAAAATAGTGAAAGAGAATTTAAAATATGGGTCATATTGAGTGTAGTCAAATATTGAAAAAAACAACAACAAAAAAACAAACAAACAAAAAACAAACAAACAAGGGGCACAGTAAAATGTTGGAGACTTATTTTTCAAACCTTTTCCAAGAAAAGGGGTTGAAAAATCATTGTACAACAACATAGTATGTCTTTTAAGATTGAGAATAAACAAGGCATTGTGCTTACCAAATTTGCAGCTGTGACCTCAGAAAAAGTCAAACCACGAGGACTGATGAGGACGTGGTCTTGCTCCTTACTGACACGCAACTAAACATAAAAAAACATCTTATGTTAATATGGTTGTTACAGTCAGTAAACATGGGGGTATAACAAATTCAAACTAGATATTATGACATTTCTGAGGACCTAATGCTTATGCAACATTAATTTGAAACTTTAAAGGTCAAACTAGACCATGGGGCTTGAAAATTACTTCTTCTAAAAAGTTAACTAAGCTCTTAAAGCAGGGAAACCCACTTCACCTATTCAAGGGTACAGGAAAATGGTAACAACAGAGGAACAGCCTTCACTCCGAACATCCTGAAAAATCAGCATGTGGGTTGATATAACTGACTTTCTAGGCTTGGTCTTTAGGGACAATCTTTATTTTACATCTTGACATCTCAGGTGTTCATCACATATTTCACTGCTGTGAATTGTTGCTATGGGAAAAGCATTCATATTCAAAAACCTGACAGCTCAGCGCTATAAATAATATATAGTTTTTATAAGAGGCATCCCCCTGCTTATCCCTTTCAGGGGGTACAGAAACACAGCCCACATAAACACAAATCTTTAGCATACACTAGGGCTGCACAATTAATGAAAATCGAATTGTAATCGCAATTTGAATTGTTGCAATTAGCAAATCACAAAGGCTGCAATTATTTAAGTGACATAATGTCCTCTGTAGAGAACAAAATATTCCTTCAGCAGAGCCTTAATATGTATAAATTGTGCAACAGCTGAAAGGCATTATTCCTTACAGTATATTCACAGCAGTACATTATACAGTATATTCACTTTTTAGCAGTGAATATTTTAGTCTCAAATGTCAATGCTCCATCAAATGCTTAAAATGTCAACTGTGAACTGAACATAGATATTAAAAAATATATCACAAATCTCATCGCAATCGTAATATATATCAGAAAAATTGCAATTTTATATTTTTTTTAGAATCGTTCAGTCCTGTCGTACACTAACAAATGCACTGGAGCATGGCCTCAGTTGTTGTACTTACAGTAATGTAGGAGCTTGCAAAACGAGCCCAGCTGAAGAGGTCAACAAGCCTGTAAAGACTGGCCAGCCTGCAGCGATTCTGTTTCTCCCCCTTAGCAAATGATGGAGACTCAATGCCATACAAGTCATTGATGGGGGTCACCATGCCTAAACCTGAAACCGCATAGAACATTAGAGATTACATTCCACACACGGACAGGCCTATTTTAAAGACCTATAGGAATGTTTACAAAATGCCAGCTAAAAACATCCTAGGAAGCTGGAGTCACTGCAGCTGGACTTTAAAAATGGCCTTTCTGAGAATTTCCAAGATAAAGGGGTGTATTTTTGGAGTGCCATACCATATAAGTCCTTTTAATAAACCGGGACCCAGAGTTTTACAGCCATTCCTGATCTAAACAGCAAGTGTTTTCTGTCTGACTTTCTTTTGGATTAAAATTGATGAGTTCAGCTCCGGAGCAACTTGTGACCTCTACTAAAACATAAAGCAGCATAACTGTCACGGCAGGCAGCAGCAATTAATTACCAGGGTTGGTCATGAGGGCTGTTTAATGAAAATATCGACAATGAGGGATACTATTACCAAGTTTGTGCCTTCTCTGCCATTTCGGTGTCACAAGAGTCTGAGAATTTAGCCTGTGACAATGACGATATTCAGTTTGGATACAGAAAACAGGCAGGGGCTACATGCTGAATAACAAATAGCGCTGTTGGGAGCTAGAAGGAGACAATCACATACACAAATACTCACTGATAGGCGAAGTCAAGGGGCCAGCTCCTCCCACAGTACTGGCCATGACCAGGTCAGCAATCTGTCTCAAAGCCAAGAGACCGGTTGGGGTGTTGCCTTTTGTAAACTGATCCTGAATTAGGCCTTCAAGTTCATCTTTAAACACCTTTAAACAACAAGAAAAAAAAAAAGTGTCTGGATTTAAGATGTGCAATAAAGAAGTTGGCACAAACCGTGACCGTTTATCCTAGCAACCTGCGCAAACAACCACAACCTCCAGCCTCTAAAACTTTCAAGGAGCTTATTACAAGTGTACACAAATCACTTAAGACTCCTGAAACTTCTTTGGCAGTGTGTGAAAGGGGCTCACTAAAAACAGAAAGCAAGGCGGGTGAATACAACCTGACTATCAATTTATGCCTTTTACATTAGGCAGTGAATTGTGTCTATGGTTTACAATAAAGCAGGACTATAATTTCGCGGCGCTGCGGCTAAGCTCCAGCATTCAGCTTCCTCCGAGCGCGGTTCCCATGGTGATGAAGTTCCACTTGTTGGACCCGTTATGCAATCAGAGATGAGTGTGGGCTCGTCTTATTTCCATACACTTCATAGGCATGTTTTTATTGAACCTCCTCATACAGTACAGTACATCATCTAACTCTATTTCACTCTACAATTTAGCATAATATAGGCCTATTGATAAGATGAGGTGTTGATCTGATCTCTCTGACTTATTTAATAATTGAATAAATGTGTCATAAATGAGCTTATCTATACACATTTATAGCAAAAAATTAATATATTCTGCTCACATTACAGCTGCCCTATATGTTTTAAACATTTCAAAGATCATAGCACAGCATTTAGCTGCTCCACAGGCTGAACTTGAACATTTAAAGTAGTTAAGTAAAGAATGTAGCTCTACATTTTATCAAAGCTGCAAGCAAATGATTTTTTTTTTTTTTGCAAATGGCCTTCAAATGAAAAAAGAAAATGCTATCTAAAAGGCATTTCAGTCAGTCCCTGAGTCTTGGCTTAAAAGCATTGCTATTACTCATAGGTGGTGAAAGCTTGTGTGTAGGAGGCTTGCTATGAGGAGCTGCAGGCTACATACTGGACTCTGGAGGATCTGTGTGACCCGCTTCTTTTGCTCCATCATGTTGAAGTCCTGCCTCAGGTCTGGGGACATAGTCCTGCTGCGGAGGTGTTCTGGGTCACCGTCGTCCGCTCGGTCCATGTGTCGCTCCTTGGAGTTGCTGCTGGACAGTGGGAGGGTCAGAGACGCCGCCGACGGTCTTACATCCACCAGACTCATGCTGCCAAGTAATTGTCACGAAGGCTGGAAGTCGCCCTTTAAAAGCTGTAAAAAATAAAAAGGGAAAACATCAGAGCTTATTTTGTATTCTGTCTGTCAAGCCAAAACGTGTTATTTGAACAGAAAAGATAGGGTGACTCATGTAATTACAGGAATGGAGACAAAAGAGAACAGAAGAACAATGTTATGATTGATGCTGCTTAGTGCAGAGCTGTTTATCTGCAGATGGATGGATAAGTTAGTCACAGATGCTGCGAGCAAAATGCACTTTCACAGCATGTTTATAGAAGTTTATAAACTTAACAACAGGAACATATATCTCCTCCTCAAACACACTCTTTACAACTCCTTCAAAGTTCTCCCCCCTTTGTAGATCCAAGCGCCCATTTTAACATTTTGTTCCCTTGCACTGGCCAATTTACATCTCACAGTGTGAAAACAGCCCCACTTTTCCTCAGAGGCCAAGAAACTAACTGTGAGTCCTCAGTAGTAAACAAAGGCAGGCCTCATGCAAATGTACTACATACTGTATTTGAAAAGCAGTTCGCACCTTTTGCACGTTTTTACCTGGATGTGTGGGTGGAGGGGCAGCAGCAACACGTAGATTTAAACCAAGAGACGACCTTTTATACAACATTTAAAATATTAAAAGGAATTTGCTAAAGATACATTTGCAAAAACGAAAAGCACAGTTCACTTCGCGTAATAATAAAAGTATATCTACAGCTCGAAACTAAACTTCGCGAGATTTCAGTAGACAATAAAAGCCGCCAAAGTAACACTGCAAATTATGTTTTTTTTACCTCGAAAAGGCACTTGATTATGTGCTGAAGTCCTTCCACACGATGCAAGGTCGACGACTTTCTCGGTCAGAAACTCCCACAAATGTAAGTAGCCTAAATAAATAAATAAAAAAAAAAAGCAGACGGATATTTTCCCCAGTCACATAGTTAAAAGGGTTCACACGGCGCGTACAGTTGCTACAGTATCCAGACCAGACTGCCCGCTGCGCCTAAGTACCGAGAGTTGAAGAAGAGGAGTGGAGAGTAGCTGCAGCAGCGAGCATGGTGAAGGAGGATGTGGGTGTGTTTGTGTGGGAAAAAGGAAAAGTGGCCATGTGACTTCACTTATCCACCCACCACCACCACTAGGCCTTATGTATTCAGCGGGACAAAGGGAATGGCCACTCCAGCTCTCTGTCTTTAGCTTCAGGCGCTCTTCTTGCAGTGTTAGCGTCACGTAGGCTTACGTTAGATACTCTATACGCATTTTACGCACCATGTGGAACTTGTTATAAGACTTGTACAGTTTTTCTAGTTCTAAAGCAAGTTTTCTCAGTCAATTCCCATCTGTTCCCTCCTCACTCTTTCTTTCTTTCTGTCTGTGTGATTCATTAACTCCTGCCACCCTATTTCATAAATAACCACCCTCGCTTGTTCCCACAGCCCCTAATGCACTTCATCAAAGCTATATCGCCCAGCTATGGCAAAACAAAGCACTTCAAAGTCTGCTCATGTGCTCCCCTCAAGAAGAAGTAGTCAGTCAGTGCCTGCCTGAGCTCAAAGTTTTCTCAAACAGCGGATGTTTGCTCAGAGAGAGAAATGTAATACAGATGCCCCTCTAAAAGACTATGCTGCTGTTTTAGATTTCACCCTTAGATCAACAGTTGCAGGCCATAATGCTACTTTTGTAGGGTATGTGCCATGTGACTTGAACCCATATGTTAAGTGCAATACAAGCCTAAATGTCAAGCACAATGTCACAGTTGGCGTTGAGGTTTTTTGAGTTCAATCAAGACCATTCAATAGTTTCATCCCTGAGGAAATACTGTGAGGATGGTAAAGTTTAAGTAGCCATTATGTTGTCTCTTCCCTCTTTTTCAGATTCTACCGCTAAACTGCTGCATGAAACAGTAAATTGGTAATAACCGCATCATATTAAAAGACCTAAATCTTCTAAGGAAATGGAGCTGGCTCTGCCCCTTCCTGTGGAGCACATCTGTATGGATGGATGGCCCAGTGCAGCTTACAGTCCAGATGCATGCAGGTATTTTGAAGTGAACCTTTGAATGTTGATTTCCTCTTCACTGAAGGACACTGTTTAAAGTAGCTGACCTTCGTTAAATGATTTATGGGATACTTATGGATGGTTGATGTAATAACTGCAGTCTGGATAGGCAGTCAGGGGTAATAAACAAAAAGTCTGTAGACTGTAATGCATAAATGAAGCTAGTGGACATTGGCAATATAAAGCTAATACCAAAATTGTTATTGATTGCAATCTAAGGAATGCTGTAAAATAAACTTGGCACTAATATGGAACAGCTTAACCCTTATTACACTTATAGAGTGGCCTTGGAAGCTTTAGGAAATAGTGTAGACCCATATCAATAAATAGCACCTATAGCAAAGATCAACAAATGTAAATTCTTTCTATATGATACACTGCTAAAGGTCCCCTATTATGCTAAATTGACTTTTTTTTAAGCTTTTAACCAAGTTAGAATGTTGTTTGCACCTCAAAGACATACCTAGAGTAGTATTTACTTTCATTCACACGTTTGAGTAATCCTTTATGCTGATGTCATCTCTTTTGCAAGAGCTCAAGCACTCTGTCTCACGGCTCTACGTAGACTTGTGAAACCAGGAAATGTGCATTTCTAAAAGCCCACACACTGTCACCGGACTCATTCAGCGCCATCACTACAAAACAGTCAGCGCATTTCTGTATCTGTTAGCATCTGGTTGCTAAAGGCGTAAAGTGATAGTCAGGTTGTATTCATCCTCCTGCTCTGTGTTTTTAGTGAGCCCCTTTCACACTTTGCTAAATACCCATTTTATGCTCTGTCCATTCCCCACTGTTACCAGCAGGGGGTGACAGAAACCTCATTAAAGTCAACGTAAAAAAAGGTCCCCAACAGAAGACTTTTCCCATACATAGACATTATTTTAAGTTATAAAATACTGAATGCAAAGGTATCCAACATGTTTTATGTTGTATCATTTTTTTCTGGCTGTGTAGCTTACGAGTTTTGTTCTCCTGTCTGCTTCACCAAAGTGGCATCAAATAGTCAACAACTATCTTCAGGTAAGTCCCCACTCCCCACATAACCGGATCACACCTCACATTTAAATGTCTGATGGTCAGCCAACAATACAAATTATATTTCTGGAGCACACAGACTGTGAGACAAAAATGCTTTTTATACACTGGAAAAATAATAAAGTTGAGACTCTGCAGATGTCTTCTGCTAATAACAGGGATCTCATCTTGCGACTTCCTCAACTCTAGCTAAACTAATATTCCCATAGTCACTAAACTATGCTGTCAGCCCCCACAGTTAATATTCATAAGTGCAAGCTATTGCCTTTTAATCAAAGATAGAAATCTCGATTTAGTGGGAAAAGATTTGGATAGAGAGGGATGGTCTCTATCCCTGTCTGACATAACAATTCCAGGAAGCAGAGTGTAGTCTGGGAGGCGGAGCACATTAGTGGACATATGGGTTGATGTAATGAAAAGCAGAAGTTTTTTGCTCTGGAGCAGTGTGACCCCCTGAAACCCTGCCTCCCTGTTTCTGGCTGTGTTCCCACTGAAACTACGGGCTTAAATGTCTGCATATACACACACACACACAGATGCATCACAGCGAGCCCTCCTCCTGATAAACCCCCGCATTCTTGCTGACTATTTGAACTTTTCAGCAAGGGCAGCCTATCTTGAAACCATTGACCAAATGTCAGATGTTATTAACGGACGTCTCATTCATACCGATTACTGCGGAGGATATCGATGTCCGCAGATAAAAGGCGAACTTTTGTCTTGTCACAAAAACCTGCAACTCCACGGGAAGCAACTTTCACACAAATACTGTTCACATAAATCAATAAGAAAGAAATGCACAACAAAAAAGGCATATAATTTTTTAAAATACACACACACAAAGAAACCACCATTAAAGTACAGTTATCGATCCGTAAAGTGATATCAGTGCATCCCCATTTTTTTGTGTGAACCCAAAATTCCTTTTCTTGGACTGAGAAATATCTGGCTTTGTATTGAATATGACACTTCAAGTCAAAATCATCACTTCTTCTTCAGTCTTACCTCTGTGGTGAACCCGCTGTCTAGAAAAATTTCTTGTTTTCAAAACACAGTTGACACAAAGTAGATTCTGATTAGTTTCATTCAAATAATAATAAAAGTTTGATGCTAAACCCAAACCTTTTAGTGACAACTGAGGACACAGTAGAGAATCCAGAGAGCAAAACAACTAGGATTTGGAGACTTTTATGGCAACGCTGCAGCACTGCCAAAAGTAGAAATGTTAATTTTGCGTGACGTTTTGCAGGACCACTATAATAACAGAGGAACTAAACAGAGACACAGATGCTATTTTCTGATATAACACACTTATTTATACTTGCTCCACATTTATTTATATTGTAGATTACTGTAATGAGATAAACAAATTCGTACACTTAAAGGGACTATATTATGGTGTTATTAGTTTTAATCCTAATCATACTCATTTTAAACCAACCTTGGTCACCTCAAAAAGCCCTTTTTACAACCTTTAATAACTATCTCACTAAAACAGAACATTTTTAACAAGTACTCTTTTGGTGCCATAAAGAAACAGGTGAGACCAGTAGAGTACAGGACAGTGCAGAATGTTGCAGTCTTTTGAACATAATTTAAGGAATAAAAGTAACTTTACTTCCTCAAACTCTTTGTATGATGCCATTTTACTACAAAATGAAAAATACAAAACAGCTGTGAGGAATCTGTGGAAACAGAGCTGTACATCATTGTTTGGATAAAT
Organism: Bostrychus sinensis; assembly: GCA_020698575.1. Taxonomy (NCBI): domain Eukaryota; kingdom Metazoa; phylum Chordata; class Actinopteri; order Gobiiformes; family Eleotridae; genus Bostrychus; species Bostrychus sinensis. Next base: position 12,657,878 of record CM036254.1, on the reverse strand, counting down.
AAATGATTGCAGACTGGATGTAGAGGGCTTGTTAATTGGTCAGTGCTTCCTGGAGTGGGTGGGGGTTGGTGGGAGGGATAGAGGTTCCTGCAACTGAGCATTTTTAGGCCTCAGAATGGCCGTGCCAGAGACTACAGGGTTACTTAAACACGAGTGAATGAAACAAAACACAACTCCAGACATGTTTTTGATGAGGGAACATTATACCATGGGAGTAAGCTTAGAAAAGTCAATTTGACATAATACAGCCCGTTTATTTATTTATTTTTTCCAAGTCAGTTACATTTCTCTGTCAGAACTTACATTTTCTATGCATTTGCCTTCAGCATGAGTAATATGTACATAGCACATTATATTCTCTGAACCTAGATCAATGCCAATCAAAGTGCTGAGACTGTCTCTAATCTTCACCAGCCTGGTAACTATGGAAACCTGTGTGCTTATGCCGTGTTTGTTAACAGCACGTCCACTTTTGTGTAAAAAAAAACTCTTATCAGCACAGAGTTAGACGGCAGAGCTCCAGCAGCCCTCCACTGCATGCTTATTCAGTGAGGGTAACATAAGCAAATACCTTCAGGTTACACCACCATTTGAATGATTGTATTTCCTTATAATTACACTACAAAGCAGTAGTTGATTCTTCACAAGCCAAAACAATCAACCAAGGATTTCCCCTAAGATTGAAATCACAACTGGATCCACTTTGACTGTGGAGAAGCATTAAATACTAGCAGACAGATTTCAGGATGTTACAGCCCTCTCTCCGATACTTGAGATATTTTGACACTGAACACCTATTTTTATCTCCATGACCTCTGAGCTTAAAGCATAATAAATAACTCTTTCTTACTGGTTCTGTGACACTTACGTTTGCTCAAAAACATTTGTTATGACCTAAGATTGAACTGATTAAGTTTGCTCCGCTAGAACATATTTTTATTATTAACGCTGGTGAACAGACTTATAAACATATATTTTTTCACTTGTTTTATTATTATATATACTATTTAGATCCCTTTTTGTCCACAAGTTAGGATTAGCCACCACCAGAAATACAAATGTGCATAAAGTGTGCATTGATGGTTTGGCAAATGGCAACAATGTGTGTGTATTGTGAGTGCCTTGGTATAAAACATTTTCAAGTGGATTGTTATTTAACTGATTTAGCAGTTACAGAATAAGCTAAAGCCTGCTAAACGTCACTTATGCTAGACAAACAGTTACAGAACCATTGCAGTGTATGTTTTGGGTTTATCCACCAAAGACCCCAAATCCTACCCTAAAATCGGGAATAAAAACAAACACAGAAAAAAAAAGACCGCTATCCTTTCAGAAGGCAGTCATACCAGTGTTTCCAAAGCTGTGATGTGTAGCAATATATACAATGTTAGTCAATAGTAAAATAGCTCTGTTTTCAGAATCATTCAGGTGACAAATAAATGTATACATTAAGTTTCTTAAAACAGCCTGCAATGTGCTGACTCGAGAGGAGTTCACTAGCACTGGTTCATCTGGGCCTTCTTAACAAAAGTCTGAAAGTATAATTATATATATAATCACCTAGGAAAAATTAAGTGTGCACATCTTTTAAAACATGTAATATTTTATTTAAACTGATCTTTCATCTTATTTACTGGTTTCCTGTTGCTGTCTTATAAAAATAAATGCTTTAAATGCTGCAGTTGTCCTCAAAATTCATTTGTAATTTATTTATTTACGCCACTCATTAAAGGGTCTGTCAGTACTCAGTTCAACAAGCATCAGTAGATCTCAATATATCACCTTATCTGGTTTTTGCTTTGTTTGAGCACTGACTTTTTAAGACATTTTTTTTTTATTTTTAGCACAAGAGACGATAAGGTTTCCTTAAATACTGTACAATTAATTGAGCATTTGCATCCCTTCCACCAAGAGAGGAAAACTGTCTCCACATTTTATTTCTGCTACACACGACCTCCATTGTTCTTGAAAACTTCTGTCTGAATTCGTGACTCTACAATGTGCTATAAATGGTCCTGCTCCACTCCCACAGCTGGATGGGTGGCAGCAGCCCAGGCCACTTTGAACCTGAAACAATTTACATTGTTACAGTTGGATGGATGCCGTCACAGCCTTCGGTTGTAGAAGTGCGTCAGTGCGTTCCTGCTCAAAATCACGCACACAACAACACTTGAGTGGTGTGGAATGAGACAGACTTTGTTTGTCTAAGTGGAGGAGTTGGCTGTTGTCTCTGCTGTGGTTGACTTTGGGATAGCCTCTGTGTTAAGAAACCGAGCTGTTAGTTTGTGGTACAATCAAATTAATGTCTGTGGTTATGGTTTAAATTAAGATGTAGAAACTATTTTATCCGAACCGAGTCCACATTGTGATAAAAGCTGTCAGAAAATCCAAATTTAGCTGTGTGGCAGTAATATAACAGTAACAGTAAAACTTAACCAAACGTAACAGCCATAAAACATAAACACTGCTAATTGCAAACTAACTGCTAACGCACAATTTCACCAGGGGAGAGCGTGTGGGTCATGACCTGCCTTTTTTAGTTTTATGGATGCCTATAATTCACATCACCGGCCATATACTATTATGAAATCCAGCACTGCCCCAGCCCACATCTTAAATCAACAAATGCTTGTTCAGAGTAATGTTTCTGGAGTCGTGACATTAAGTGAAAGCAGCTGTTTGGGGCTTTTGCAGTTGGGGTTGACGGTGCAGCTGCAGACAGGCCAGTTAGGCAATAAAGATCTGACACAATGTGAGTAAACTTTATGCTCTGATCTCTACAAAGCGCTGTAAATAACAGAGAAGTAGCAAAGTCGGAACATGATCAGTCAATGGTTCAAAAACTGTATTTGTGTCAGGCCTTCATCTGCTTCATCAACAAAAATAGCATGTAACTCCACAAAAACTTTCAAAGGCAACATGAAGAAATGATCCAATCCCTTTGATGCTTGCTGCTTGAATAGATAAAAAGGCAAAAAAGAATACAACTTACACTGTTGCCGGAGTGTTTGCGCTTTTCCTGCTGCAGAAGAATACTTCACGTTTTAACCTCAAACTCCCACAGATCCAGCCGTTCGTCCAGATAGCTGTTTACATTATCACTTTAAAGAGGGTCATCTGTTTTTTTCCCAGAAGAGAGCCAAATCTGCGCTTTCTCCCTCTGATCTCCCTAAAATTCCCTGAGCTCCTCTGTGACAGCGGCTGCCTAGTCTCAATGGAAAGCCGGGGAACTTGTCAGAGAGGAGGTTCTTCTGAGGAGACCACGCTCTGCAGCAGATGGAACTGGAATGGACCGAAAATGGAAAAAAAAAAAAAAAAAAAGGGAGGGCGAAACATCCACCCCCGGCGTCTAAATATAAAAAAATAAAATAAAGGCCTCACGTTCTGGTCACAGTTTGTTTCTAAGACTTCTAAATCTCAACCAACTCTGTACATTTGATAGTCAGATTTTCCCTCTGCATACTGTGTGTTCATGTTCTAAATTTTTCCTGTCAGAGAGGACATGGTGCACAGTGAATGTTTGCCCACTATCACCTCCTCCCACGTATTCTCTCAGATAGCATGAGTGGGATATTCTGCTCTCCCTTTTCTCTGCATAGACTCGATTCTCTTTGCAGCAAAAATGCACCATTAAAGCGCAGAAGGCAAAAGCATAAAGATAATTACATGCTATCATGATGACAAAGGTTGTACTGTGAACGAGGGCATATTCAAAATGGTGATCTCAAGGTAAACTGAATGTGTGGGAATGAAAAAAGGATAAGCAAATAAGTTGGACGAAGAGAGTGGAATAAAACAGCTTTTCTGTTCGTATTCAAACTTTTAATGAGTCCACACTGCCTTGCTTTGATTTCTGTAATGCAATATTTTAATGTTATCATCCCCACAAACAGACATTATCTCTTTAGTGAAAATGACCATCTGCTTTGGATAAAAAAAACCTACAGGAAACTCACATGTGAGCATTTTTTATTTGAGTTGGCATTAGCTTATGAGTTAAATTTAGACATTTACTTGGTTTCCCACCCACTATGTTTTTGTTGTCTTTGCAAAGGCTGATAAAACATTCATTTCCTGAGCTCTCTGCAATCGCTTGGACCACACCCCGGCGGACCGTCCTGGTCAAAGAGCACACGCAGTGAGGTCAGGGGTCACGGTTCACTGAGGACCAGTTAGCAGAGTAAACATTCAACCTGTGAGTGTCTGGAAGTGTTCCCCACACTGCAATAACTCTCGCTTATTGATTTTTTGATTGATTTCTTTGCCACACACATAGAAAGAGAACCAGGAAGCTATTATGAACAAGAAGTAGGGAGGTTTAGAAAATGATGGTAAAATATTCAAGCTCATCAAACAAAACAAAAAAACCTGCGCTACACTGCCATCTAGTGAGGACAGCGTGACATGTGCACTAATGTATGACAACTGTCACCTCTCCTCATGTCACAAGCTCTTGAGAGTTGTGTTGTATATTCTGTTTTTAGACAGGGCTCAGCCAGCTATCAAGAAATGAGGAAAATAAGGAGCTCGGGGCAGAGGAGGCACAGCATGTGACAGTGAGGCTGGTAGCAGTGGGCTGGAGGTTTGGTGATTCAGAGCAGGCCACAACAACATGTCAGTGAGTAACAATATACACAGAGGACAGCGGAAAGACATTTATAGCTTTGTTAGCATTTCAAACACATTTTTAATATTTTCATTTTGAATGTTGAAGTACTTTAATTGAATTTGTTGTGTGTAATTACTTTCAATAGCTATGTCCTTTAATAAATAGTTAAAATATGTTCACTATCACAAATTGGGCTCAACAAAAATAACTTATCAAATACCTGTATACATGTCAGGCGTGTTGGTGTAACAGTTGCAAAATAAATATCGCGCATATAGTGTTACATAAGCTGCCAGCATGTTTTCCAAATGCAGTAAAGAGGTGTCAGTCAGTCAGTCAAATGTAGATGTTATTGAATCTTTTCCAACTATATTTCTTAAGTAGGTTGTTTTATCAATGCTGGTTTAATTTCTGCAAAAAGAAGGAATAAAGTATGGTTCTGTGTGCAAACTTTTATAAGGCCTTTATCTCTGAAGATGCCATTAAGAATAATAGATTCTAGCATCACTCCAAGGAAGAAAAGAGGTGTCAAATGCACAACATGTAAAATGCAAAAGGCTTTCTAACAGGGGCTTGTCAGATCACCTCAAACTTGAAGAGCACTTGAAAGTATGTAACCTATCACACATACCTCAGAAAAGCTTGAATGTGCACCATGTCACCTTTATCTACAAGCAGCTCCGAAATCATTTTATTTCAGATAGTATCGCCGTAGCAAGGCCTGGGACAAATGAGCTGCCACTTGTCAGGGAAACTCTGGCTTCTTCTTCTTCTTCGTCGTCGTTTTCTGCCTTGAGCTGCTTTTACTGAGGCACCAACACAAGCCGCGCTATCGTGTTTGACTCTGTTCTTGTTACTTAGCACAGAGCCCAACACTTTGTAAATAAATCAAAGCCTTTCCCGGAGGGCTACAAGGCTACGGTCTTTGTATTCAGGAGCCTTTGCAGCTTGCCGTTGTTGTGTTGTGCTCTTGTCATTCAAAGACTTGCCGGAACATTTGCTTTGGTCATTTAGCCCCTTGTCTCCTAGCACAGATAGGATGAAATAGTTAGTGGCTGGACTATTCTCAGCTCCTAGCACCTTCTTACTGAAACATAGCCCGTGCCCTCTTTACTGCGGAGAGAAAGAAGGCTGTGGCTGTGATGTAAAAAAAAAAAAAAAAAAAAAGAAGGCCCAAATGGGGTTTCACTCGCTGGATAAAGGACACATACTGTCAGAGCGTATTTCCAAGCACTCAAAGAAGCTGTCTCAGGCGCAGAGCAATTAACTGTTGTTGTGGTCTATGGTGAAGCCAACTGGGATGCACTGCGCTCTTAATTATAGAAAGATCTTGTTCTTTATTGATATTATCATAAGTGATAGCATAATACTTGCCCTTCATTTTGTCATCTTTTTCTTTCATACATCACCTTAAGTTGCACAATGTCACGATCAGATTGGCTAAGATTCATTAGCTGTCCATTTCGTGTAATATGACAGCAGATGGCTTTGTGATATCAATATCTGGTAGAGGACACTCTTAAAATGATCCTAGTGGCAGCTATGTAATATCTTTTTGTCATGTTATAATGAAGATAAAAATAGCCCTGAGATTCTTGAAACAATTATGATGCTGTCATTGTGAACCATACCAATGCACTAAGACAGGTTTATTCTTAAGGACATGTGGCACTTACAGTCACTCTATCTTGCCTTTGAACTGCCTTAAAAGCTCTTGAATTTGATGCCCACTCCACGTCAGAAGCAGCCCTCAGACTCTTCACCTTATTTCAAAGTGGACCCCTCAATGCGTGCACAAAAACAAAGCAGCCCACCCTCATAGATCATCCCCTACACTGCACCACAGATTCTGACTATGCTGATGAGCCTCAATATCTCCTGAGGTGACTCTAAAACCTTAATTACCCCAGGAAGGAGCAGCACACAGATATATCTAAGACATCTTCTCACCCGGTGCCGAGCTGTTTCACAATCCCGGTAAGGCAATTATGACTTCTGCTTAGACTCACGAAGCACGGCTATGGGGAAGGGAAAAGAAACCTTATTAAAATGAAAAGCATTAAAAGCATATCCCCCTTCTGTGATCATCATTTTCTTGTCCCGCTGTTTCTTAAACCTGGCTAAAGCCCAGGCTAGAGGTAGAGAGGTAGCAGACTATTTTGAAGTATCAAAGTGAGGAGTGTGCCAAAATGAACCTGCCAACAATAATACGCCGAGACATCACTCCTGTGATTTCGATGTTAAATTAATTCCACGACCCTGCAAACAGACCCCTAGGCTTTGGAATCCAGCCTTTACCTTCCTTATCGTTATAGATTAGAAACAATAACTGGCTAATGTTGGAAATCCCAGTTCTGGAGCACTACCAAAATGTAATCAATTGTTCTTTGGCCCGTGGCCTACCTGTCCAGCTAATTCTATGTAAATCTGTATATTTGAAAGTGTAATAAACAAAAATAGTCCAAGACCTCACTAATGTAGGTGATTGAAGATGAATATTTAACACAAGCTAAAGAACTTTTCTAGGTCAGTAAATTGTTTCTAACTTTAAGTTCTAAGAAATAATTATGTTTCCATTTTCCTTGCTGAAAACAAGAAAGTATGTCATTAAAAGTTGCACCGACTGACTTTTAATGACTGAGACGATGATCTCGATGATTGCTCCTCCTCCTCTGAGATCTGTGGTACTTTGAAATGCAATCTAAGTGATTGCAAAAAACTTTCTAGTATAAGAAAAAAATGAGTGAAATATTAACATGCATATTTTTATCTGTCCCTGGAGTGTCCCTGAACTGTTCTGATATTTACTGGATGTTTCTTTTTGTCTGAAGGATTTTTGTTACAAAACACCATGCTGTGTTATTTATAAAACACACTGGCCTGGTAAATGCGCCATTTAAACTGAGAAAAGAACAGAGACAGTTTTCAATAATGCCCCAGTTAAACCAGTTTTATTTTTTCCTGTCCCCTTGCCAAACCCTTCTCCAACTACACAGTTACCTTTCATGCTTTTATTTTATTGAAAATGTAAAATTGGCACCATGGTCTAGCTCTTTTGGTAGAGCATGCGGCACAGCTCGCCTCAGTGTCGACGGTTTCAGTCCTGATTTGCTGAGTGTCTCTCTCTGCTCTCTCCCTCATGATTTCCTGTCATTTCTTCACTGTCCTATCTGATTTTGCCTTGAAAGGCCAAAAAATTATTTAAAAATGTAAAACTGCACAACTTTGCCAGATAAATCTAACAAGTTATGACATCAAACCACAGTTAGTTGGTCAGAGCTGTACCTCAACCTCTAGTGCTTGGTTAACTGTTCAAACATTGGACTTCTACAGTTGTCTCTAATTAAACATCTTGTGAAAGTATTGCCAATCCTTCCAAATTTACATTCCACTTGGCTTCCTCTTTTTGATTTGTTCTTCTTTTTCTTATTGCTGTTTCTCTGTAGCCAGCACTGGAACAGACACTTTCTTTAAACCGTACAGCCAATGGGAACATCCCTTTCTACAGTGTGCCGCATATTAATTGTTAATACTAAAGCCTGCATGAGGACTTGTCTATTTTTTCTCAAAATATGCTTTATGCGAATAAAGAGTTTTCCTAAAATTCAGAAAAAAATATTATTTTCTGTTTAAGTATAAAATGTGATTCTTGTTTGTAACCTCCAAACTTTAAAATCTAATTCCTTTCCACCTTCTTCAAGTGGCAATTACTGTAAAATCTTGTGGCATTGTTGAATGGTTAACCACCAGCTCAGTTTTTCAAGTGACACATCATCCACTCAGGTACACGTGTCCGTTTGGAGGCACATGTCCCGATCCCTGGACGGTGCTTGATGTGATTACCATTGAATACTTGAGACTTTTCACTGTGTAGGAAGACATAATGTCATTGGAGCACAAACGCTCTGCGTTAAGTGAAGGGGGCACAGATGGCTTCTCAAAACCTCATTTAATGCTGCATTTTGTCTTTTCTTCAACAGACAGATACTTACTAGTGAATTATGGTCACATTATGCTTGGCTGAGTGTCATATAAGGGCAAATAGTAGTGAATAAACAAGGTCTGTTAATTATTTTCTATAGTTTTTTTGTCTTTCTATAGTCCACAGGGACTAGTTATGTAAGAGTTATTTACACAAATCATTAGCCATCTATTACTCATCACTCTCTTTAAGATGGTGATTGATATTTCTGGTACCTCCAAAGAAGTAGCTTGTTTGAACATAACAACAGGCCATTTCTTTTTTAGTGTGGTTGGGTTGGCCTCTAGCACGGTTTGGCTTGAGTTTTCACCTGCGCTGTGTTTGTGACAACATCTGACACATCACTAGTGACACGACACAAGTTGTGTTTGAGATATTAATTGACATGAACCACACATTTTTGTGTTATTATTTACAATAAGGAAGTATATGAATCCTTGTTGAAAAAAGCCATAATGTTACAATAAACAAAGTGGCCCTCAAATTATTTTTTAGTACATTTCGGTAGTTTAAATTCAGAAAGAGCACCACCAGTTCTCTTCCTACGTTTTATAAACTTCCTGTTTATTGTTACAGGTAATATATCAGATAATACAATGTAGACAGCAATTCAATGTTAAAGAGCTGTTGCTAATAAATGCTTCCTCTTTTGTTGTTTGTTCTTTTTTCTTGGAATGTAAGTCTTTATCAACTGAATACGAAAAGCTACATTTGAGAAAATGTACTATTCTTTTCTCTTCATTTTAGTTTTATTGAGTACTTTTTAATCAGCAGACTGTAAGGTGCCAAAATAATTAAATAGTAGAGAATGGTGCTCATATTTAGGACAATTTGTACCCTTTTGGCAAAGCAATACTGACCTGATTTGTACTGTTACAGCTTCACTAAAACAGAACTTGTGTTATTTTAGTTGCATGCATTTGTTTTCATTACCATTTAATGAAATGAAAATTGTTGTGTCACTAAAAACAGTTCATGCTGCAGTGCAGTTTTAACTTCCCAATGGGAAATCTCACTGTTTGTCCTTGTGTGAAAAGGTTTGGTTTAGGATCATTGTTCCATCCGCAGGCTAAGTTAAGGGTGTAATACTGTTTGCTGTTGTGTACTCTTTGCATTGTTAAATATGAAAGCAGAGGAGGAATTATATACATTTTTGAAGATACAGTGTAGTGAACACAGTCCTCTGGGTTTAAACTTCACTTCACTTATCCAGCCACAGCTGACAGTTTCCACTTACAGTTCATCTCTGGCAGCAGTGTTGCACCCACTCGAGAAAATGAGAGAAAAGCCCTAATGATTTTACTTTACGTTGAAGGCATTGTTAAACCAAGTGTGAAACCATTCCATATCAATATCTGGAGGCTTTTCATTATGTGAAGGGGATGTTGATGAAGTTAAATTGTCCATAATGGAGCAAAACAGCTGTTAAACGCAGGATAAATGGCTGGATGTAAGGTTATATAACAGCAATAGCATGAGGTATGTTTCGCCAAACAGAAAAAGTAGTCTGATAATGGATCTGCAACATCTCAGCAAAAGAAGATGTTGCATTATCAGACAATGCTCAGTCATCCTGTACAGACAATCTGTCTGCTTTCTGGGACATTAACAGGTTATTTGTATTCATCAGCGCTTGAGAGATGGGATGTAAGAGAATAACAGCAGGATGCAAACTTTTCAGAAAACCATTTTCTGAACTTAAAATACAATTCTGTCAAAACTATATTCACTTCCTCTCTCAAGATCTGAATAAATATACAAATATTTATTGTTTTTCCTTCTAGCTTTAATTTAGAAATGTATCAAGGCTGCTGCCAGACCAATGTGCTAATAAAGCCTGTTTGTTGCTTCACAGTCACATTCAAATAAAGGATTTAGGTTGAGGAAGTTAGATGAATACAAATTTTGCATCTCTTTTGTGATTGTAGAATCATTTTGACTTGCTTTTTCAGGTTTCTATTTGGTTTAACAAATTAAGCTACAGTCAGATGAAGCAAGCGACGCCTTAAGATGTCTACATTTGTAAACTCACTGGTTGTTTTTCCAGGGTACTGTCACATAGTGAGGTATGTACTAAAGAAACTCAGTACGTCTCCAAGGACAGCAGTGTTTTCATGATTAAAAGTCATCAGTTAAAGTTATACTATATTGATATTTGAGTTTCCAGTAACTTGCTTCTATTACTGTTGTTTGACTTTTCACTTAAATTGTGTCACTGATAAGCAGTAAATCTGCTAGCAAATGGTGTTTGAAGAGACATTAGACCCACAACCCACTTGGGTCTTATCGTTTTTTTTTTTTTGTTTGTTTGTTTGTTTTTTTTTGTTTTTTTGGCATCCCCCCTCCAGCCCTGTTCAGCATCCATCTTTCTGCTCCAAACATACTTGCACACAACTAAAATTGCCTTGTGTGTTGAAGCTGGTGATGTGGTCCACATGTGTTCTTTTAGGATCTGGTATGAAGTGGCACTTTTTAAACCCCACATATCCTGAACAATGTTTTTAGTGCATTAGACCTCTAGCTCTAAGTTCAGCGTCAGGACAGTGCTGACCCAAAACTAGCTTATAAATATTGTGGGTTCAGTGTGCACAGATCTTTAAATTTGATTTTAAAAAAAATAGATACTTTCTTTTATAAAACACTGAGCTTTATTTAAAAAAAATGGCAGTAGAAAATAAGAAATAGATAGTTCACAATATATTCATTTTATTATTAATCACAACGCACATATTAAAATAAAAATATTAAACGAGGGGCACTTTTATATTTGCAAAACATATCTTTGTGTACTGCAAATATAAAAGCGCTCGCTGACTCGCGCAAAAAATACTGCTTCGATTTAGTTCCATGTGAGTCCTCATACCGGATACGCACTGGCACTCGTTAATCAACACTCCTTTTCTATTTGAAAGCGGCTCCTGGCTGAAAACACATGCATATGTTGGCAGTAAATACATACAGTTCTCTGCTCTGTGACACTTACGGACACAGCAGAATGTCCGAATCTAAGGTCAAAGTAGTTCGGGCTAACGTCTTCATCTCCATCCCATTTTGTAATGCACACGTTTTTATACTGCGGTCAATGAGGTGCACTGCTCCGCGTTAATGTATTAGATGGAAAAAAAATATCCTCAACCATGATTATGAAGCCACCATCTTTTCCCCGTTTTACCAAATGTTTCTCTTATGCAGCATTTTAACAAGTTAACGAGACTGACGTTATTTTACAGCGGACCGTTCCTACCTGATGCTAAGATAGCAGTTAAAGCTAATGCTGCAGGTTGCATACAAAAGTGCTTGAACATAGCCTAAAGTGTCTGGGCATTTACATTTTCTCTCAAACGGACATTTAAAAGTTAAATCAGTGTTACGTGCGCAGGTTTGGCAAGAAAAAAAGATAAAGTCTTACCTTTTTTTCTTTCAAAACAATAGGCTTTGCCTCAGCCTTGTTTGAGTGATCTCCCTCACTTGCCCCAAGCACCTTCTACAGTAAATAGTGCCGCTGTACCATGGACGGCATGAACACAAAAACTAGAGTCCTTCAGTGGTTGTCCGGACATGTGCCTGAGCAAAAAGCGGCATTGTCTAAAACACTCAAAAATCAGCCCAATATATCGGCCAACCGATATATAGGTCGATCTCTAGAACATATAACAGGCATACACACATACAACATAGCACAAAAACAACAGCAATACAATACATTAAAGAGAAGCATTTAAAAGGCTAATTGCACTTGAGACAAAGGACTTTTTAAACCTGTTGGTCCTGCACCTTGGCACATTATAACGCCGTTTAGATGGCAGAGAATTCCTCCCAAAGGGGGTGGGAGGGTTCAGCAGTAAAGGGGTTTGCCTTTTTGGCTGATCTGATCTTTTATACCTCGTTCAAGTCATTTAAAATAGTCTTTCAGGTTCACTATTCCATTGAGGCGATTTTCATTGAGCTTTGACATAATCATCTTCACATACATACATTTTAGTTTCATATGAATCAGACTACTGTTGTGTTTCTTTTCCAAAAGCATTTAATAAAGCTGGCCCTGAAGAGACACTATAGAAAGAAAATAAGCCCTCTGTTTTATTTGTACACTACATTCTGCAGCAGCCTCTGTACTTTCTCTCCAAGATGAAAAAAGTCTTGTTAAAGTGGCTCTAACCCGAGCTGATCTCTTACTTATAATTCATAGTAATAAATGTAAGCGATATAAAATCTAAAAGCCCTTTTGGGTTTTTGAAATATTGCCAGGGGTTGGGTGCAGTACCTGGTGCTTTTAGTTGCCATTGTCATTATCACAGAGGAGTATGGTCAAATGAAAGAATTAAGGTCAAGGCTTTGGTATCAAGGCTCTGATTCATGTTACCCTGCTGTCCCGGGATTTGAACTGTAGCTCTTTGAAGACCAGCTTCAATCATTTTAATGAGTTCATGCTATGGCTGCTGACTGAGACGTCCCCTATGTCACTGCTGGGTCTGCATTAAATATATTCCATTGTTGTAAGCATTGATTTTTTTATCCTTTTGATACATTTATTTTTAATGAGTCAAGTCGGCTCCCTGCTCCACAGTGACTGAAAATGACACATACACAGCGGGGTCCCAATTGGAGCTCTAACACCCCACACTGGGATGCAAAGGTCAAAGGAGAGGACGTGTTAACCCCAATCCTAAGAGCACTTGCATTGTAAAAGTCTCAAAATGTCCAGTCCTTGTCCCCACATGAAAGGGACTAGCAGCATTGACTGTTTAGGTAATAAAGGATGATGGCAAAATAGTCTGGTTTGAATGAAATTTTGCTAAAGAAGTAATTATTAGTTTTTGGTGTGCATCCAGAGCTCTGTAACACTGCAAAATAGGATACTGCAGTCAATCTAACCACAAGGGCCATGTAAAGGAACAAAAACATAGTTTGAGTTGGAGTTAACTCAAAGTTTGAATATGAACCTGAGTAATGTCTATTAAGACCTCTGTTAATGCCCTGTTTCCTCTGCCGCAGACCAGCGCTGAGGCGTTTAGTTGGTAGTACCACTTCCACAAGGCCATAAAACCAAAACAAACAAAAAAAAAGTGCAAATATACTCTATGAGGTCGTTCAATATATTTAGCTGTTTTTTTGTTTTGTTTTTTTTGACAATTGGCCATCGGGTGACTCTTGCACTTTTATACCAGTTTTAAGTCGGGGACATGTCTGGGCGACCATGTGACTGAAGGACCCCAGTTTCCCCAATCATTTTGTAGCAGTCTGGGCTCTTACACTGCACTTCATAGGAAACATCCAAAATCGCTTTATCTCAGCCTGAAAAGCTCAAAACACCAACAAAAAGATTTTTATTGTTTCTTTGACATAGAATCTCGTAGAACAAAAAAGTCCAAATTAATTTTGTAGCTCTCACCAAGCTCTATCTACACAGCAAGTTTGATTGAGATTGCCTTATTGGTTTCTCAGTAAACATTAACTTTAACTATTCTCACTGTCCAATTCTAACACATTTGTTTCAGTTTTAATAAGCATTACTAAAACAAATAGCTATAATAAATTCATTTCTTACATAAAATTAATCAAATCAGTCTTACATATCAGCCGCCAAAAAATACAGCAGTGTTTATCGGCCATCAGCTACTCTCATCGTTATTGTCATTGGCCATAGAAAAGCCCACATCAGTCTGTTTGTTTAAAGGGATTGTGGGCTAATAACAGTGACAGAACCATATTTATGTAAAGAACTATCTCGTTAAGTTGGAAGTGTAGTTGTTACACAGTCCCTAATTGGACAGTAGAGCAGGGCCATGTGTTTAAGAGTGAGTCACTATTAACTTAGTTGTGAGATTTGAGTGAAGCCCACTGTCAAGGTGCTACTCTACTGATGGAAAATGAACTGTGTCGCATGGCGCTGTCAGTTTCTGCCATGATCCCTTCAAAACAAGTGGTTATTTAGTTCAATTTTAAATATGACTTATGACTTTGGGCATGTCAGCATGTGTCTACTGGAAGACCCACATACAGTATGGTGCTGACGATGCAAGATGGGAAAACCATATGCTATTTTAATTAAACAGAGCAATCTTAATTACATACAGCATGAGCCGAATGAAGTTAATTATGAAGAGAATATAAAGCAGAAACAGTTCACAGTGTGCTTGTATATATAATTAAAACATTTACATTTTCACCCTGAATACATTCACAAAATAGAAACAAACTTCCTTAATTCTGCTCTGCACAAAGCTTCATTTTTTGCATTCAATTGGCCTGGTTATTGTCCCGTCCTGACTTAAAGTATGACATGACAGCTGCTGTGACTGATAGTTTTATGAGCAGAATTAATGACTTAGCCACCTTTAAATGACTTTATCAAAACCACCACAGGCCTTGGATCTCACAAACAAATGAATCAATTTTCAGTGCGCCACAGTGCAATTAAACCATCGTTAGGGCTCTAATTTGCAAAAATAATGAGATCAGAACCTTAAGAAACTTCACTTTTGATGGATCTCTTGATGTCAGGGCATGCTTTGATTATGAAATGGGCTTCACGTTTTAGAGAGCGACACCAGTTTTGTTTTGTGTTTTCTGTTTTCATAAAAGAGATGTTTGTGATGATTGTAGAACAAGTCAGACAGTGAATCTTTTTGTTGCTTAAACACACCCATGTGAACGTCATCTTTTATTTATAAAGCCAGAAAGTATGCCACAGAGAAGACTAGGCTCCCTACGTCAAGCATCAAAAAACTGGTGGTTCTCAGTAAAAGTTTCAGCTCCTTTCAGAATACAGACTTCAGACATGTTGCCTTTAATTATTTCATTTCAAATTTAAAGTTTTCACATTTATACCGCAAAACAGCAATACTTTCATGTGCTCCAATGACAACCCCCCACTGGACATTAGACCTTTACTCAGAACACATGAGAAAGATTGGCTTCAAAAGCCACCTCCAGATTTCTCTTTACATCAGGTTCTGTTTTAAAACACAAATAAGCCACATGGAAACACACACATTACATGCTGTTTTTGGGAGGTGGGAGGAAACAAAGAGAAAAGTGTTATTGTGTCAAGTAACAGTATCATACCATGCCTAAAAATGCCATCAGTATGCCATTTGTAATGATAGCTGCATAAGTGTAAGGTTCTGGCTCAATATCCACATGTCTTATTCATGTCTAAAGGTGCATGGTCTTTCTCAAATGCACTGTAGTAGTATTCATAGTATTCAAGGAACTGAAGCAGAAAAAAACTTATTGAAAATAAATAAAACATCAGAATTTGGATACAGTTTTCAGGAAATATCACAAATGGGCCAAGAAAGAAATGGCTAGTTTTTGATGTTGATGCTAAAAACTGAGCGGACAATTCTGTATCAATAAACAGTAACTCATCCCTGGCCCAGGCCTTACTCTGCCCACTGCCAGGGACTGAAAAATGCTGGAAAAGTGGGCAGAAACCAGGCAGACACAGAGGGGAGAGCTGAGGGTGGAGATAACAAGGTCAAATACAACGTCACATTTGTCTATCTCCAACTATTGAGCAGAAGTATCCACCGTTTAACCTTAGGAGGACAGCACTCTGATGGTTTTCACCACAAAATGTGAATTTAGACAGTGTAAGATACAACTATAAATGGTGAGATGTACCACTGAAGCCCTGTTTGTACTGCTGACCAGTTAAAAAGGGTTTAGGGTCCAAAAATACTAACTCCAGCCATAAGGGTTCAGTAAAGGAACACGATTAGTTTTAGTGGATTTTGTTACCACAGTCAAATACAAGTAGGCTTTGTGGCTCAACCGAATTTACCCCCGAATTTGAAGATCCCTGATTCAACGCCAGGTCCATTGCACATTTGATTTCACATTTTATTTTAGTCACTATTAACTTAATACACATGTTGCTCATTGCTCCAGCAAATACAGTTTTGTATCACAAATGAAACGCAGGAAACATCCTTCACTGAAGTTAGGTCTGAATCATTGGAAATATTTACTAGGGAACTGGGACACCCTACATGTGGATCAGAAAGGATAAATGGGCCAAGCCAGGAACCAAACCAGACCCACTCTAACATACTTTATGCACTACAGCTCATGAATTGTTTATCAGCAGATGTTTTGAATGTCTTGGTGCAGATCATTTTAGGGACATTGACAAAATATTTCTTTGAAAAGTACTGAAATATAAATATAATGTTGTTTTTGATAGGCAGATTAATGCTCAAATTAGTTTAAAGATTAGGATTTAGTAAAGGGCAAATCATGATACCAAAATTTATAGTATGTGCCGCATATGTGGCATAGTTGGTAGAGCATGCTGCACATATACAGAACGACACCGGCTTGCCTCGGTGCCATGGGCTCGAGTCCGGACTCTGATGATTTACCGAATGTCTTGCTCTGCTCTTTCCTACATTGAGTTCCTGTCACTGCTCCACTGTTCTATCTAAAAAAGGTAAAAAGAGAATCCAAAATATCTTAAATATCTCAAAAGATCTAAAAATTAAGGTAGGCATCGGTTCACAATCACTTGTTTATTGTCCGTGCACATATGTACTGAATGGTGTCTCTCCAATTCCTTATTTGTAAGTTTGCTCCAAACTGTGCAGCTTTGATGCCTGAAATCTTCCCAATGCTGTCACATCAGAAATGTTCTGAGAGACCACGGCGCTCTGATGGCTTCCCCAGTGAAGCGCTTGTAGCTCATTTGTGACATGTTCCTCATCTCATTCTTTCTCAACAAACTGCTACAACAGCAGACGATAAGGCCATGCAGTCAAATAAAATATCAAGGTTATCACACTAACGCCTAACACTGATCCATAAATAGCGCGTGTGCTGACGTCACGGTACGAGTTCTCGCCGCGATTAATTTGAACCTGCATGCGGTCTGTGAATACGTTCCTGATGATGGCCCTGACAAGTCTCTTCTCTTCTCACACCTTTGATACAAACTGAGCTAAGAAGTCTGGGAGCCTTTGTGCGTGCGTCTTATTGAGGTAAATCTCAAGAGGAGACGCAGTATGTTTCGCTATGACAGTCGAGCCTGGGACGCCCATGTCTCACACTCCTTTTTTTTTTTTAACCTTTCTTTTTTTTCCCATTTCTTGGCTATAGAGAATCAGCAGCGCCATCCCAATTAGCAGATTTGAGTCGAGGTGTTGTGACAGCCACCGAATACAATTTACAGTTGTTAGAGCTCATCTGAAATCACTGTCAGGGATGAACAACTGTAATATTGAGCGTGATAATAATAATAATAATCCCAGAACAATGGGCTTGGGGAATTGTGATTGATTGAACATTTGGGGATCGAAGGTGTTCTAATCCTGGAGGTACATCTGTCCAAGCTGCTTAAATACCTTTCCCCAAATCAAGTCTGTTGCCAGAGCAGTCTCTCATCAAACCTACTTATTGTAATCTGCAAGGAGACCTGAATAGCAGCTTAGCACAAGGAGCAAGACAAAAGAAGATGGCATATTTCCTGCATAGTTCCTGGAAATAAAATGTGGTGCCGTTTGTTATTATCAACCACAAGACAATGAGCAATGTAAAAATGAAAAGTAAAACTCCCAAACTCACATAGTCTATTTGCTAAAATTCGAACATAATGTTTGTAATACAGCCCAAAATTTGGACATTTTATATTTTATTCACAGTAGAACAAAATCACAACATATGAGGCGTTGAAACTGAGAAAAGGGGGCCACAGTGGCAGAGTGGTTAGTGCTCTTGCCTCCCAACAGTGAGATCATGTGTTCCATCCTTGGGCCGTCCTCCTTGTGTTACCGTGTGTTCTCTGGCTTCCTCCAACCGTCCAAAGACATGCATGTATTAGGTGAACTGATGACTCTAAATCACCCCTAGTGAATGTCTGTCTGTGTATGTTAACCCTGCTACTAGCTGTGCTCATCTGTCTACAGTTTACCCAGCCTAAGGCCCAAAGATACTGGGATAAATTAATAAAAAAATAATAGGTATTTTTCAATTTGATGGCAGTGACGTCTCAAAAAGTTTAAGACAGGGCAACAGCAGCCAGCAAAAGAAACTTATTATTTGGCAACAGGTAAGTAACATAACTGTATCACTTTAAAAAAAAATGGTTATGAGAGATTTGTGGATAATTGCATTTTTTTATTTTACATTTTACATAGAACTTTTTGTAGAACTAGGGGTTGTGGAAATGTCTTTTCATATTCTTCTAAAGTTATCATATCAATCTCAACAAGAATCAGCAAGAACCTCTTTCTTCCTGAGTGCTACAGCTGACCCACACCACTATTACATAAGAGATTGATCCCCAGCTTTATGGAGCGTACTGTGGCACAGAACGCATCACATCCAGTCTCCAGAATCACAATTGAAAAGATTTAGAAGTATCAATATCTAATGCTAACTTTAATCTTAAATGACAGCTCTCAGTAAGTGCCATTATGTGAAAGCCGCTCAAATAACTCCATTGATTAAATTTGTCTTTTCAAATGGCAGCCCTCCTTCCTCTAAGTATATTTCTTTTATACTGAAGGGAAGGAGTCAATATGTGGCTTTCTGTTCTATTGTTCTCACTTCATGCTTCTACTTTTTCCTAACTCATGTCTTGATAGTGACATGGGCAGATACAGAGAGTGTGTCAATAGAATGCACACTGACATTATTTCAATAGAGATACGGCCTCGGCCATGCTGTGGAATAGATCCATTTCATTTAGCTCCGTGTACCAGTTTATCTCAGTTCCATGCATCCAGAGACTTCTGGAGACTGGTAGCCTACAGATCCTAGGTGCCAAAATATTGGTAACATGATGAGCGGTGTCCACCATTAGGGCGTGTGAAACATGCTGCAGTGCAGACAAGCTGCCAGTATGGTTTATAGAAGTGGAAATAGCAGTGGAAATAAGGGACTGACCTATATGGAAAAGTGTGCATTTAGAGCTTGTGAATTCAAAGCCTCATAAGTGAAGATTGACAGGACACTTGGTTTCAGTGCTTTGGGATTCTCAGAGAAGCGCTGCCAAGCGCTGTACCCTTGTCCCACAGTGCAGTGCAGGGTCAGCACCGGAGGTGGCCACATCAGCTGGATATAAAACGGCCTGTAAATCAGCCATGATCTGGGACAGTGCCTGTGTGTGAGTGGAAATGAGGATAAAATTTTTTACATTTCAGTAGGCCCTCTTAGATATCATGACGGCACAGTGCATGCATGATCAAGCAGCGCCGCTGTGCTGGCGGGCGTCTGGTGCTCTTTGTGCACTAGTGGAAGTTGATGTTTGCGTCGTGCCAACATTTGCATGTGGGAGTGTGTTGTGCGCACAGGTCACCCTGAAGCTGCCAGACCAGATGTGCAGGAGTCTGGATTGTGTGGAGTGATGAGTGGCTCCCTCGCTGACTCTGCAGACTTGGAACAATGCACACAGGTCTCTCCAACTAATGAGCTCTCTATATAGAGAGCACAGAGAGAGCCTCCGCTCCGCTTACAGTTTCAATCAGGTCTCTATATCTGGGGAGGGAGCTTTTTATGCTGGTACTGGCGCTGGACCAAAGAACTTGATACAAAATGCAAATCAGCATCGAGTACCTGAGGTGGCTCCAGTTTGTTTGTGTCACAAGGTGGAGAGTGACAGGTTCTTTGGATCAGGAATGCAGAGGCAGCAGGGCTATTTTTGCTGGAGACTTTTGTATGCTATAGGAGACTCCCATTCGTAGGACTGTTATATGGGCGTTTTTATTTCAGGTCCTCTGCCAGTGTTGGTGACAATAACAAAACAAACAATAACACTTTGGAATAATGTCATGAATATATCTGTATAAACACACTGTAATATATTTATACTTCTACAAAAAGCAGGTCTTTTTTTTTTCCAAGTTTACAAGTTTGTTGTGCTGGGAAGCTACACTTCCCCACGGGCTGTTTAAAACAGACTCAACAAATATAGGTTACAGGGGCTTGGAGAGTGACGCAGTCCCCCTTGAGGCAAGTGTCCAGACTTTTTTTTATGGAAAAATGACTCTACATTATTCATTCCACCTCTAATGTCTTTGTTTTACAAAAGTGCTTTAAGCAGAACACGATGACCTTAAATCTCAATGCTAAGATGCAATAGGTGCTATAAAAACATGAGATAAAGCACTCTCATAGTCCAACGTAACATCCAAAAATAGCTGTATTTCCTGTGGAAATATACTACAAAGATGCTAACAGTTTCTCATCATTATTAGAAGCACCCAGAAGCATGGGGGACCTTCCCATCATCACTACTAGAATAAAAAAAGCACATAAAAGGAATGTGGTCTTCCGTTTGCTAAATCAGTCTCTAATGAGTCAGGGAACAATTGTGTTAACCAAGGGTAAATATTTTTACCTGCTTATGCTTTTTAACCTCAAGGGAGACAATAGAAAACACCATGTGTTTTGGACTTCTGGCTAAATTAGGAATTATCCCAAAGTTGGTAATGATGAGATTTTCTGCACATCAGGCAGTTTGGAATGCAAATGTACTTTTATACTACCAATCACAGCCTGGTAGCAATTTCATAAAATATTCATTTTCAGGAACCTTATTCTGTGGTGGTGCAAAATCCTCAGCCTCTGATGGAGAAGTACAAAGATAGACTCACATTGCCTACAGTGTTACTCTGCCACATCATGTACCTGTCAGGGAAATTACAAAGACTCATGAGTTCCTATTACTTTCTAAATGCCTAACCTTTCTGTCTTAGGTTTGTGTTTCTCTGCCAGCGCTAAATATAAGAGATGCCCTCTAGTATCTTACAAGCCTGCTGTTTTGATCTTTGAGGTTGTGATATAAGCTTTGGTTAATAATTGATGTCTGGAAGGATGTCTCTCCCTAACTCCTTCACAGGACTCAAAAATGACACTCCTGAAAATAAGAGGGGTCTGGTGTGGGATGAAATACTTCACTTTGTGAATTACTGATGCTCTGTGTGGGAGTTCCCACCCCCTGCCTCACTTGTTATTGTGCAAAGTTCTGTATTTTTAAGTTGGCCCTGGCCTTTTGAGTCGAACAAGGAGGCTGGACTGACCTCATTAGTGACTCTTAGCTAGCACATGAAGCCGGTGATCTGTGTCTTCAAGTTTCTGTCGGGATGCTAAACAACAGAAATGACCTTCACTATTTCTCATGTGTCTACTCATGGCTAATTAAGACTGAGGAAAAGGGTCTCTGATACAACTTTTGGGAAGGTGAGACATGAGAACAGCATGTTGCTGCCTGAAATCTCTGCTTCGGCCAAAAGGAGCATTACACACAAGTTGGCATTTGGCCTCCCTGAGCACCTCATCTATTAAACAAGATAGAAGATGTGAGGATTGATATGAAGTGATGTGTCTAATGAAGTCAGAGTGATGGGTTTAGATATATGTCATTCTGGAGCTTACAAAAGGTAAAAATGCAAAGGATAAAAACTTGAAACTATCAGTGTAACATAATTTGCATTGTGTAAAGGCAGGGGAAATCTTCAAACAGCAAATCAGTTACTCTGTTACAACATACAGTACATACTGTAACAAAAAAAACAAACAAAAAACACATGGGATCATCTGCACTCAACTGAATGAGTTTTTGATCTAATGTTCATCAAAATGCTTTATTGCTATCACCTGTAAAATAAAAAATCAGGGTGGTGTAATATATTCTCATGTAGTCTGCTCTACTGTGATTTCTTTGGACTATATGGTTACTAGTTGCCATTACTTTATAGCCACATACATTAACATAAGGTGTTTCAAACCTAAATACATGCAACTAATCTGAATCTGACATTGGAGTTGTTTTTTTTAACAATTTTTATAAACAAAACTTTCCAACTCATTAAATCATAGGGCATGCACATAAAAAAACATATACAGTAGTTGCCCTTTTAATAGACCACATATACATCATGTAATTAATACTAAACAAACAAATGCGCATACAATATACATAATCGAAACTTTGTGGATAAGTTTGTTTTCAGTCTTATGAAAGAACTTCAACAACTTTTAACTATTTCTGGAGATTCAGGGCATTGTTATGAGAACAATTCAACAATTTAATAAGCTTCCCAGATATTAATGTTTACTGCCATGGTGCGGACGACTGCTTCCTCTGACCAAAAACTCTCCCAGGAAATTCAAATTTTTATGCGAGCCGTGGACATTATCAAAGCCATTGCATCCAAGTCAGACCCAACCTGTTCACACTGTAAATCAACACCTGGACAACACCACAATGCAAACACACACACAAACATAGATTGTTTGGTTGGGTCTAATGTAAAGCGTCAGAATAGATGTAAACACCAGACTAAATGCATATTTCTCATTGAGGTAGAACGCCTATCCTATTGTGGTGGAATCCGTGAGCTGAAATGGCGCGGACAGATCAATCCAGCTGTGTCAGAACATTGCCAATAAAGTTGCTTGCGAGATTTTAAATGTTTGTCTGTTTTCTTCATCCATAGCCCTGCAGTATACAAAGCAGAAGCTACAACAGCAACTTTCTTACATATCATTATTCCCACTGACTTTCTCTGGACACAAAATCCTAACAAATGTATTAATTGTTGGTTCGTCTCTAGTCTAATTGGATCTGAGAGAGCTGGTTGGTAATCCTGGCAGACACGAACATTTGCAGTACAACGAACATTGTTGCTGTGAATAATGGATGTCTGCAATATGGAACCATTTGGCGGCTGTTGTTGTCCGGGCTAAGTGCTTATTAGGAACCGCATTACCTGCAACTACTAGGTTGTTTTTTACTCTTTCCTGGATTCCTAATTTGGATACGTTGCTTGTGTTGTAAACATATAGCACTTCTGCAAGTGAGAAAAGGAAGTGGCATTTGGACAATGCCAACATCTTATCACTTCTTATTGTCTTTACTGGAAAAGAAATATTTATGTTTGGCAGAAGTACTTTAATGGCTGATCTAAATTAATATGAATCTAATCATTAATCTTAATAAAATGTCAGACAGTCCAGCTAGAAAAAAACCCAAGTGGCTCAAAGACGGTTTCAAAACAGATCTATTTCAAAACAAATTGTAATGAGTTTAAATAGTATTTTTTCATATACACTATTAATATATTTTAAACTTCACTTTACCACTTCACTCCAGTGCCTTGCCTATAAGCAGTTTTTCTTGAATATTGTTTTTTTTTTTTTTTTAATTGAGTAGTAATAGACATACAATAGTGATATTACAACTCACATTCGGTTCTCAGATGAGGCTGGCTGCCTTTACCAGAGCATTAAAAAGGGAACAGAATACATAACTCTTTAAGATACAATGAACATATTATGCTGTGTTTAAAAAAATAATCCTTGACTGTAAGAGTTTTCTGGAATGAGATGGGCTGGCAGTAGCAGCAAGAGGCTCATGGGTTTGATTCCCAGACTGGACGGAGCCTTTCTGTGTGGAGTTTACATGTTCTCCCTGTGTCTGCGTAGCTTTCCTCCAGTTGCTCCGGTTTCCCCTACCACTTAAAAACATGTGGGTTTGGTTGGTTCATAGTGGCGCTGCATTCAGTCGCAGCCGCTCAGGACTAACCCTTCATCTGACCATTGACACAATTTCGCTGTACACTTTGTAGGTATAATGACAATAAAGAATTTTACTTATGTAGTTAACATAAGATATCCAACTAGATGCAGTATCATATCCTCTGCTGTGTCACCTGTTTCTGTGAAGGCCAACCACTATCAGCTATAAATTCCCAGTGATCACAATGAGATTTTTCTGGAAAACTTCAGGCAGCAGAGTGACCTGGATCTGAATCAAGTTTGGTTTGCTCTTGGCCTTTATTCACTCGTTCTCCCTTCAGCTCCTATCTATCAATTGTCTCTTTGTCAGTATAGTCCTAATAAGCCCTATACACTCTGGGCAAAAAAAATCTATAAGAAACCTTTGATTCAAATTACACCACACTAGTTTGCCTGCCATCACTTTGGTCAGAATATGTGTCGTGGGCACAAGAAGACAAAATCTACTCAGGTAAATGTACAGTTACTTAAGTCATGTGAAAATACGCAAAGAGCAGAGATGACTCAAGTATGTTGTTTGTCAGATGAATGAGCAAACCCCATTACTTCTGTTATGTATTTTAGCACCATTGGCTCACAGCCACTGTACTGTCTATATTTAAAAATGTCCTTTTTTTCCCCACAAATGTGCCTACATAAAGGTAGGAGTCTGTTTCATGAAGTACAACAATTGTCAAAGAAAGTTACTAAAATTACTTATGACACTATGTAGCCATACTGCAGACAGAAACTGTATATATTATGTACTGAAATATGGCTGTTAGACAGTGGAGAATTACTTGAGCCAGGTGCATTGTATATTTAAGGTTTTCTTTATTTGTCATGTCAGAGAGCCACAAAAATCTTGGCTACACATTTCAGTCATTTTGAGGTCTTGTATTTTATAGTATAAACCACAGCTAGAAAAAGTACTAATAACTGTACTCAACTAAAAGTACTCTTACTTAAAATTAGTAACAATAAAAGTAAACAAAGTAAGTTAGTTACTTACTTTTTGAAGTTGTTTGTTATTTTTTGTTTTGGTTCTAAAACTACATCTTGGATCATTCATTCATTCATTCATTCATTTTCTACCGCTTTTTCCCGTTAGGGGTCGCGGGTGACTGGAGCCTATCCCAGTAACTTTGGGGCCGAAGGCGGGGTACACCCTGGACAGGGGCCAGCTTGTCGCAGCATCTTGGATCATCCAATTAGAAAAGAGACCATTGTTTTTAGACTGCAGTACCGTTTTCAAACCACTATGAACAAATGCTGCTTACAGTACTTTTAAAAGTTACTTCTGGGGTGACATGGAGGTTCCCCTGTAAAACCCAAGCACACACACAAGCAACCTGACGCCAACTCAGTTTGTCCCAGGTCATTCCCATCTCCCCCCCTGCTTTCCTGTCCATCAACTTCACTGTCTCTGTCAAATAATATCCAAAAAAGACCCAAAATATATATAAAGAAGTTACTTCTTTCCTTTTAGCTTTTTCCTTGTGTCACCACTGCAAATCATCTGCCCCTAGTGTGCTGGGATTTATATTATAAATGTTTTTATATATTATATTTGGCATAGGTCTTTATGCCCAAGAGGGTGCTGACCCTGATGCATAACCCTCTCCAGTTTTTTGGACTTAGGACCAGCAGAAAAATATTCTGGCTTGTGACCGCTTGTGGCTGGATAACTTAAATATTTAAAATGTGTTTTCTTTAAAGAATGCAAAAAAATACAACATTCCTTTCCATATGTGTCTGTCTTGTAAGAGAAAAGGGAGCCATAAATTTTCCATCGGTCCAAGTTTAATGCTCTACAGCCATAATATTATGTAGGCAATCTATGAGATTTATTTATTAATGTGTGCAATGCTCCTATGTGCAATACTACTTGCCTGGAGTCCTTGGTAACGTAAATAGTCATATTTACTCCAAACTTTTCAAACTAATTAAACCCAAAACAACCTCTACAAGTTTTCCTGCTTTTGCAGAAAGGACCCTTGGCCAGGTCAGATTGTTAATGAGCAGAGATAGTAGTCAGCCTGCAGCTTATAGAAGTCATATTAGTAAGTATACAGTGAAAATGTTCTTATATCAACAACAAGAAATAGTATAGAGGGGATGTCCAGACATTATTTTGAAGATTCAGATTCAGTCAGATTTGAGAATGTGAACATACCCAAAGTCTCTTCTGATGTTTCATCATTGTATTATTATTATTTTTGATTACTCTTACTATTATAATTTCTTAAGTTAAATTCATAACATATAAATTAAAGTTTTGTAAAGGAAAAACAACAACACTCATAAATGTCTATTACTAGTATGTTTATTTACAATAGTGACTATAAATAGTTAAGAGTTATTCATTAGATTTCAGACTCACCAATGAAAAGATCATATATTGCGTGAGAGCACGAATATATAGACAAAGCTACTAAAAGGCTGTTTTTGGTACTGTTTGGTCATTTTATGATGGAACCTAAGGGGCCAATAAAATCGTATGCATTGACTGCTCCCCAGGCCACACTTTGGACATGTCTGGTGTAGACTTTCTGTGGAAGTTAGCATTTTAAATCTTATGCTGCTGTTAGATTAAGTATTTTTTTTTATGCAGAAACTTTATTTAGTGGCAAAACATATAATTTGAAAACTACTGACTGATGTTTCTCAGAGAGACCTCACATGTAAAAGATGAAGGTCGATGAATTCAAGTGCAGTTTCTCAGAAAGACAGGTGAAACTTGCTTCCATATTAAGATCAGTAATAAAAGCAATGACTTACTTAGATTTAGTATGCAGAGGAGTGTGTACAGGATTTGTGGGACCAAATGGATACGGCTCGCAGCATTTCACTGGGGTCACAGCACTTAACCCCTGCCGCCTGTATAGCGTTTCGGCGCATCTCTCAATAATGTAATTGAAATCATTATTTGAAAAGGCGATTTTCCCTGATGGTGCCCTAAAGGTGTGTTTTGCACTAATTGAAGTGGATGATTTAGGTGTCCATCATTAAATTGAGCTCCACCACCACAACCTCCTAAACCTTCTGTCACTGAAGCATCACTGATCCGGAGACACACTTGCATAAAGTACAGATAATAAGCACCCATTTATTTGCATTTGGGAGGAAATGAATGGATTTGTATTCAACTGAGGCTGAAAGGAAACAGTCTTTTTGTGGTTTTGGTGATATTGGTGTGGTATTTTCAGTGCTAAGCCTCAGCATTAAAGGCAGATGTTGGCTTTTCAGTAGAAGTAGAATGATGACATAATGTATTGAATGACTAATATCTAAAGGGTCTTTGGTCTTTATTAACAGTCTCAGAATAATCAGGGCAGTTATGAAAGTGAACTGGCATTGAAGTAGGTCTAATGTGAGTGAGGTAAAGGCTACATATGCTTTATTCTCTTTGTGTTTATTTTAAAAGGAACTGAATAATCCAACAATTCAGCTGCTTCATCAGATGTCATTTTGTTAGCTAGACTACCATGTAAGTCACATATTTTTTATTATGCATTACAGAGTAGGTTTACATGCAGACTTTATTCTGACTATGGCCATTGATTGATTAAGCCTCTAAACTGAAATTATCACTTTGTCTGAGTTTACATGCGGGAGAGTGGACCAAACTACTATCTCCCCAGCCTCTGCTCTGACCAAAGCCAGCAAGTGTTTGGGTGGTAACAGGGGTGGACTGATAATCTGGCATACCGGGCAAAATCCAGGTGGCCAGATGGTCCACCTTTTTTTTTTTTTTTTTTTTTTTTTTTTCATTTACTTAGTTTAAGTTAGGGCGCACTCACACTAAGGGCCATTCGAACCGTGCTGTGCCCAGGTATGACTGGGAAGGGGTCTGAATCCCCCGCCGGCCCGCGCTCTCACCTGCACAAACGGCCCGGTTACGTCATCAGCTTTGAGGGCGACAGGCTGCTACTTCATCGTAGTGCGCGGTTTGTTTACAAGTCAAGCGAGCCGCTAACACTTTTAAAACAGGTGTAGTGGAAAACGTGAGACCAGCAGCATGAAGTGTCTGTGCTATTGTGATTCTGCTTTCAGTCTCGTTCGTGAGACGCGGTCCTTCTGTCACATGTTTTGGAATAAACCACATACGAGGAGCAGCGAAGGCACCGCAGACGATGAGAGAGGCTACTGTCTGTTCTCTTCTTCCTAAAGGTGAGCGCAAGACAGTGGTGTTGTTACGAGTGTTGATAATGGAGTTTATTCACTTTTTACTGAGAGAAGAACACTTGCGTACATGATAGAGCTCGTAGTCTGCGTGCGCGCATGCATGAGGAACCACACCGTGGCCCACCTTCTCCAACCGTGCCGTGGCCCACCTCCTCCAACCGTGCAAAAGTCCTGAAGCGTACCGCGCCTGGGCGCGCTGCGGAGCACTCACATTAGGCAACTGTGCCGTGCTTTAGGGGCATTCCAGACTCCCGCCAGTTTCCATAGTGTTGAGCGTGGAAAGATGGAGAAATCAAAGTGGAAAGGGGGTGCGGAGAGGTTGCGAGAAAAGAAATTAAAGAATCTCACAGCAGACACTGCAAAATGTGCCAAAATCACACACTTATTCACCAGAGGGGCTGCTGTAGCCCCCACGTCCTCTGTGACGGTGCAGGTTGAAGGTGAAGCCAGCAGCAGCGGACAGGGAGAGGAGCAGCCAGGGGGAACCCGAGGGACAGAGTGAGCGGGGAAGTGTAGCACAGTAGGTAAGCAGCCAGGAAAGACATACATAAATTAGTAGTCAGTTGTGCTCCGGTAATTATGAGTGACCTGTGTTAAGCCAAAAATACCCGGCCCGTTTTTTTGGCCCAGCCCAGCCCTGGGTGTTAACCAGTATATTATGCTATGTTTGTAGCACTAAATGTTGGTGTAGGTTCGCAGTCATCCAGGAAAATTCAGTAAAAAAGGTTAAATAAGAAGGTAATTCGGACAAGGTTTTATTAGAAATGACTAAGTCCTTTGGCTGAAGTGTGTGATATGTCAGGGAAGCCGATGTAGCAGTCAGAAAAATTAGAAAAAAGAAAAAAAAAACAGACAAGGCCAAAGTTTAAAAACTAAATGCAAAAACGGCTAGCAGGCAGCACATCACCTCTCACTCTGATGGCAGCAGCCTTTTATAGTAGGCCTCATCAATTAAGCCACAGCTAAACTGGAGCACAGGTAAGTACAGGTCAGTATTTTTATTTCTAAAAACTAAACACAATACACAACACTACAGTGACAAAATACATTTTCAATAGTTCATGCAAAAATACAATCATTATTAAATTAGCAATGAAGTGGATTAACACTTAGACTAGATACATGTGAATAAAAACTTGAAACACCTCTCTTCCCTAAACCACACCTAAAGACTCAGGAAGACAAAGGTAAGTACAACACCACGGCACACCATTACTGAAAAAAAATTACACATTACTTATATTTCCCACTTTGGCCTGATGTCAACCTTTGCTCCTGAGCACAATTAACAACAGATTAACAATTAACAATGTAGCAGTAAACGCTAATAAACTCAGCTAAACAACTTGGTAATAATCGTTTTATTTATAGCTATAATAAGCTACGGCATAAGCTATGGCAGTCAGCCTTTCTCTTTAAATGTTTACACAACAGACAAACAAACTAGCCAGTGGTAGAGTAGCCAGGATTATGTTTCTATGTCGGTCTAACAATGTTCTCAATACTGGACTTCAGGTTGCTCTTTTGTTTACTGTGTTCTGCTTACATGTAGTTTGAAAGTCCAATTATAATCAGACAAAGGGAATAATTTGGTTTTCTCTGCATGTCCAAGTATTGACAGTTTTTGTATTAGTTTAGTATCAGATATTACCAGAGGTGGACTGTAACTTTATACTTTCACTCAATTTACTCAAGTATTTTATTAAAGTCATGTACATTCTAACTATTTTACACAATTAATTGAGTAAATGTTTGAGGAAAAACCTTACTTTTACTAAATTCTTAAAAATTTCTTAAAGAGTGTTTGTTTTTTTTACCTTGGAAACACAATGAGTAGCATATTTGCCTCACAACGAGAAGGTCCAAGGTTATATTGCAGGTATGTTGCGTTTAGGGATGTTAGGAATAACCAATTTTACTATTATTTGATTTTACTATTAAAAATGTCACAGTAGGATAATTGTAAGAATTTTAGAAGATAACATTCCTTTCCAGTTCTTAGTAGATTTTTATAAGGTCCTTCAGCTAATCAGTAAAATTAAAAAGGAATATCAGAGACTGGGTTAGGGAGGTGATAGTGGAGGAAAAAGTAAACAACAATTCATTAAAAGTTTGGTTAAAAGTCCAAAATTTAGCATTTCATTATAAAAAAAAGTCTTTCCTTTTGTGATGTTAATAATTGTGAAAACCGTTGTGACATCCCTGGGTACGTTGTATTAGTAGGAGTACAAGCAGTAGGGTTAGTAGCAGTAGTAGTAATGGTAGTGGAGGTAGTAGTAGCAAATGTAATAGCACCATGATTTTATTGTTCAATTGCAAAAAAGTCCTTTGTACTTTTAAAGACTACTAGGGTTAAGGTCACTTAACTTCTTAGCCCCTCTTAGGAAATGAATGCTCCCATTCACAATCCCCACTCTAATGTAGCCAACCTCCTGCTTTTATTTTATATAAACTTTTCTTGCATTTTTTCACTGATAATTCTCAAATAAAAAGTAATTGTTATTGTTTTTTTTTTTCAATGCGAAGCCACAGCACTGAAGGCAGATCTTAGCTTCTCAGTAGCAGCAGGACAACGCACTGCATGACTAATGTCTAAATGGTTTGGTCCTTTTTCTTTTTCTTTTTTTTTTTTTTAGCACTTACGAGTATCCGAATAATCAGTGCAGTTGTGAAAGTGAACTGGGATTGAAGAAGGTCTAATTTCTGCCGCGCCACTTCTTCTTCTTTTCTCAGTATTTTAATTAAAAAAGACATTGAAGAATCCAACATTGGCTGAAATGGCTCCACTACGGCGCTGTGTGCCTTTCACAGTTTCTGCTCACAAGTTCCCATCATAAAAGTATGAGCTGGGGGAACGTCACACAGTTTGTATTCAGCGTGCGTGACAGCCGGCAAAGCAGCAATCTTGTCTGTGGAAAAGACAATAATTCCACTTGGCGACCATGTTGTGCACACAAATGTGATCTTCCACATCAGCCCTGAAGTTTGTCACCTTGGAACGAGAAAATTTTAAATGTGTGAAAAAAAAAAAAGCTGCTTTTTGAATGTTTTTGACTCTTAAGAAATCTTCCAGTTTCTTTGTTCTGTTGTTCCGGCATTGTGTGTTTTGCAAAATTTATTTTTACATGTGATTTCTTTTTAAACTAGGAGAAAATCTATTATTCTTTTGACACTGATTTTTTGAGATAAGACACAACTTTCTTCCTTCTATAGTTTTAAATATGCATAAATCTCCTGTTCAATAAAAACTTTCATCTTTTATCTACCTTAGAGAGTTTTAGTTTTCCTTTGAAGGATACTGCAGACAAGGCAAATTAAACAGCTTCAAAATCAAAAGTGTGTATTTTGTTAGTGACTATCAAGGACCATGTATATGAATATAAAATGGTGCATATGAATAAATTGATACATGTGGATACTGTATTCTGGCAGATGAATGCCTCACAGCAACCGTGTAATTAAAAACTCTGCCTTTCTGTTGTGGTGTATTCAAAAGTGAGTATCATTATCAAGTTAGACCCTGAAAACATTCTTCTTCTGCTGCTTCATTTAACCACACTATGTATAGCTGCTAACTTAACAGATAGTTACCATAGTCACTTCAACTGAGATACACTATATAGTATATACTGTATACACTTTTATACAAGAGGAGCATGGAGCAAACTAATATGAGCTGTACTGGTAATTTTGAGTATGGGTACAGTTGTTCTGACTGGTCTCACACAATTTTAAACCTGATCAGTTTATTGTGACACACTTTAGTAGATAACTAATTGTTAATTAATTTACTTTCTGAATATACTAACTTTAATGTACATGTATTTTAAATCTGTTTTACCATTTCATATGCTAAAATATAAGCTTAACATTGAAACTATATTCAACTGTCTCGCAACCCACCAGTTGAGAATCACTGTTCTAATACATTACATTTTGAGCATGTGTTAGCAGGGCTGGTTAAAATTTTGCCTGAGCCAAACACACACAATACTCTTGTAAATTCTTGGTCAACCAATGAAAGCTTTCACTTAACTTAGCCCCTTAATGCTGCAGTAATAGGCTTCCCAAACTCCACCAACAACCGCACAACCTGCCTGTTTTCACTGTAAAACTCAATCACAAAGAAAATTGCCACTGGAGCCTCTTCTGTTACGGCAAACTAAAGTTTTTCGCTCACCTTAAACTTCTAGCTTCTTGATAATACTGCCTAAAATTGCATTTTTCTGTCATAATATGCAGGTCTTTTCAACCTGTACCTCTGCCTACAAATAAACAGGCTGTACATGTTGTGATATTTCAATTGTTGCTTTTCATGCCTTTGTTAGACAGAGTAGAAAAGAAACAAGAGGGTGACCTGGTGCACACTGACCTGCACTGTAACAGGTAAGCCAACAGGTTGCCCCAGATAGGTAATTTATTTTTACATTTAGATATCCAAAACTGCTGGAAGGAGTGAGAACAAAACAAAAAGGGGGAAACTAAGACGTTCAATTTGTAACAATGTTGGTCAAAATTATGGTAAACATACATCATTCCATATCAAATAGCTGGCCTGTGCAATATTATAATACCAAATACTTTTTTCTAAACATAGCCCTAACAGTGACATATTGTTTACCTTTCAAGTACCAAGTAGGAAGCAATGGGATCACATGGACCAATAGGATTTTTTATTCTAGACATACTACAAGACACTATAAACACTAGCTTTTATTTTAAAAAATAAAACGACAGAAAAGGTGTGTGCAATGTTGGCAATAATATAACACTATAGCATAACTAGTGAGTACAAGCAAAAATTTCACTTTCAGTGTTTTTGTAGTCGGCCGATTAGCATTCCTGCATAACACCAAGCCTGTGTCATTGCGCTTGTCTCTTTCTCTAAATGGGGACTGTAGTGAATATTACACATCTGTGGAACATGAAACAAAGCCAAGAGTTGAACCCACAACCCAGGTCCCTACCACGTATGTTGCATGCACTCTTCTAGGTGACTCACAGATTTCCTGCATCAGTGTGGGTAAGCCAAAAAATTGTGATTCTAAGTCCGAATCAACAATGCTAGTAAAAGTTTTGCAGGTGTCAGACACACGCCGCACTTTGTTTAAGGAGTACTCTTGCCCCGTAATGAAGCCACTGCTCTTTAGCTTTGCATTACAGTCAAGACTGGAGCTTTTTAGCCAATGTTCCCCATGATTGAAATTCTCAGTCAGCCATCAATCTGCATTATAGACTGGTTTCCCCTTGTCTGGTGGGGGCTAACTGAAACAGATTGAGACAGCTCTTGCTCACTGCATCACTAATGGCTGCCAATGAAAGACGTCTCTGTGCCGTTGACCCGTATGTGGAACAGGAGCACGTCCCGGCTCGGAGCGATGGGGAGAACACAGCTCGATACAGGGAGTCTCTTCGGCATCAGTCACCAGTCAACAGCATCGTCATCCTATTGACTAAACGCTGCCCAGAAATAGAATCTAATCACAGGGTTTGGACAGGCTCTGGTTCCCCTAATGGTTTACCATTAACTGACTGGAACAAAGCCCAAAGTGTAGTGAAATATCACAATGTATTCCAGTGGTGTATGGGAATAATGGCTTCTCGATTATTGCCATGGCGATGCGGACACCTGCGGGCTCATGTTGTATGAATCATTTCAGAGATAGAGGACTTACTTTAGCTTTAAATGCACCCCATTCATCCAGTGTCCAACCACCCCATTACCAGCCAGTGGAGAGGACACCGAAACAAGCTGAAAGTTTTGAATTTGAATTTCCTACGCTCAGCTGTGTTGGTTTGATAAAGAGACCACCATGGACAGAGGTATGCTTTTATGCTTTCACAAACAGACTTGGAAAATAAACACTTTAGTAGACAAAATGTAGATCACAGAGTCAGGAAATGTGCTTGACAAAAGATTTGTTCAAGATGTTTTTTTTTTTATCAAAACATAAACAGCACTGACACTATACATATGACATGTTAGGAGTCTTTAGTAGGACTATCAATCCACACAACAGTTTTGTTTATTAACAAAAGCCCCAGAGCTGCTTCTAAGTACTTTATACATCAAGAAATAATATTAGTTAATAATAAAAATACTCATTATTAATTTGGCAAGACCTGTACACTTTAGTGGTAAGTAAAAACCACAAAAGCACAAACACAAACAAATGCATGTGAATAAATTTTTTCCCACAACCAACCTGCTTGTCTGGGAACCTTGTTACTTGATATTAAAGTGTGTTGTAATGACAACATTATAGCAACATTATACAATGCAAAATATATGTCATTGCTCCTGTTTGCTTCTCCAAACTATGTATGGGCTGACAAACAGATAAATAAAAAAATTTGGCTAGACTCAACTTGTGAACGAGCTAGCTCACATTTTATTTATGCCTGCTGTCCTGTCAATGCTCAGATTTCACAAAATATGTTTAAGTAGTAAGTAAGTACATTGGGGATACTGAGCTCAAACTGATGGTACTGGTAAAAAGTTGCATGTCAATATGAGCTTCAGGCCTAGTTGTCACCTTGCCAGAAACACACACATTCTGACAGTTTAGAAAGTTAGACAAGACTGACAGATTTCCACAAGTTCAGCTTCCTAGCATCTGGTAGTGTTCCTTTGTTGTACCACAGCACAGACAAGAGATGTGGACCAGTAGCCAATTGTCAAGAGAGTTATTCATGTCAAAAACATACCTGGAGTTGTGTTTTGCTTCATTCATGCATGTTTAACTAATCCTCTATTCTCTGGCACGGCTGTACTGAGCCCTCAAAACGCTCAGTTGCACGAAACCTCTGCCTCTCCCGCAACCCCCCGCCCACTCCAGGAAGCACTGACCAATTAACAAGCCCTATACATCCACTCTGCTTTCATTCACTTGTCCAAAAAGCAATGTACAGCTCTGTTTCCACTGATTCATCACAGCTTTTTTTCGTCTTGTAGTAAAATGACATCATACAAAAAGTTTTGGGAAGTGAAGTTCCTTTTATTTTTAAAAGGCCCTACTCCAATACTTGCACTTGTGCACTTAAGCCCTTTAAATGCGCGTTCACACTGAGGGGCGCAAATGCGTAGTGTGTCCCAGTTCTCTTCAACGTTTGGAACCGCACTTCATCATGCACTTCACTGCGCACTTCCAGTGAGTGTGGATATCAGAATGGATTACCCATAATGCATTTCATTGGGATGTTTTTAAAGATGCGGCGTTTGTTTCTTAGCAATTTGAGCGCTAACTGGCAAAAATGAAAAGTAACACTGTTATGAAGAGAAGACTGTAATATCCATTATAAGTTAGTTAGTGTTACCTCCTTTATACTGCAGTTTATGCAGATGTTGGATTGAATGTGCGTCCATGAGACAGGTTGGTTGTTCTGCTGTGATTTAATCATATGTTTGTCAAGTTATTTTAGTTCTTTACTGTGAATTTCAAGCTAATTTGTTCATTAGCCTTTGGTAGCAATTTTGGCTAAGCTATGCTAAGTTTTACTTGAGTTAGTGAATTTATATCATATTTAGTTGTATTTTTTTAATATTGTTTGGGTACTTTATTATTGTCTGAGTACTTTATTTCCACAAGACAAGCATTTTTTGATGTGTGGAATAAGTGATTGTGATAAGCCTTATGCTGACCTGTTAACTGGGTAATTGCCTTAAGGCCTGATGCCTAATAGTAAAGCCGTGCAGGTGTAGTATTAGTTAAACTGTATTCTATTGTCTTATTATTTGTATTGTACAATTTGTAAGTGATGTTATAGTTTATTTTTGTTTATTTCTAGAACCACACACACACACACACACACACATCAATGTATAAATCTACCAATTAAAACAACACTGAAGATCATCAACTGGCTCATTCTTTGCTTGGGGGTCATACAGGCATTTAACCAGTGCACGCGCCGCGATCATCACCATAGTGAACCAGACATTAGTAGTACAGTCTTTAACACAAACACATTAACAGCTCAACTGATGGAAATCTTAATGAATGCGCCTAATGTCCAGGTAACAACATTGTTAAAATGTTAGACACATCTGATCTTTCTGTGGCAAAATTATTCACTTTTCAACTGTTATTAACTTTCTGATAAATCCAGCAGCAGTTTAGCAAATGCACTGCTAAAAGACAGCTCTGTTTATTCTATTAAATGTTTTTACCTGGTGACTTTCATAGCACGAGTGTCCAAGAAGTGTGGACTGTCCCAATTCTACTTTTTAACCCCCCTGCACCCTTGTGCACTCAAGCACTTCATGCACTTTCAGAAAATGTGCACTTGTAGTGAGTAGTGCAGATATTGGGACAGGGCCAAATTATGTTCAAAAGGTTGCACCAGAGCTGAACTCTGCTGCCCTCTGCTGGTCTCTTCACTCGTTTCTTTATGGCACCCACACAGTACTTATTAAAAACGTTCTCAACGTGAAATGTGGTTCTAGAGGTGACCAAGATTGATGCAAAATAATGTTTATCACCTTTAAAGATTTACAAATATATTGATGCTTTTTAATAAAAAAAATTGAAACAGGTTTCTTTAAAAGCTACAATTTAACACCCAGCCCTCTATTATTATTCACCAATATGACAAAAAATCAATAAAGATGCAGAGTGGGTTTGTGCTGAAACTTAATAGTCCATGTATGGGATCCTGAAAAATGAAATTTGTTGGTGACTTGAGGTGATGGTTTGGTATCTGTCTGCAGTGGAGCCCACTCCCAACCATCCCTCAGGCTGGCCACAACAAAGTCATTACCTGCGTGCCATAATTGACAGTGAACACAGGCAATCCTGTTAATTGATTACCCAAGCCTCTGCTAATGGAAAATGCAAAGGCTCATTGTGCCTCCCATAAAGGCCCTGTCAGGAACATTTCCACGCAAAGACAACCACAGGCTGCACCTTTAATGTTTCTGGAGTTTTCTCTGAGGGCCACCCTGATGAGGAGACTTCTCTAATTCGATGCATAATTACCCCCAAGATGATGATGGATTCAAATCTGTCATAGTTACGCATCACAAATGGCTGATCAAAAAGTACCATAAGGAGCCATAGGGGACCACGTGTCTGCACAGAAATATAAGCAGGACTTTAATTAAGTGCACGGCCAGTCGCCTTTTGATCCGCGTTGCGCTGAGGATGCGGGGATGTACTCGGGCCCCTCTCTCCCCTCACGAGCAGGATTCAGCCTCCAGCTCCTCCTCTCGTTTGCATCAGTTCTTGGGAACACTTGTCCGCGCGCTGCTGCCTCTTCCCTCTGCTGCTGCTCCTGCTCCCGCCTAACCTACCCACAGCGCGTTCACTTTTGTTCCCCCCATGCCATGACTGACAACCGCTCCAAGTGTCAAATGATGTGTTTTTATTATCGCGTATGAAGTGGGAAGATATCGGAGAATGGAGACGCGCCCAAGTCACTGGTTTATCTTCGTTTTCTCTGAGTGGATTTGGCTCTTCACCCTAACTTCACTCCTGGGCGTATCAAAGGCTGAGGTGAGGTGCATTCCCTCGTGTCAATCACCGCTTAATCACTGCGCTCCCACAGGAACTGTCCGCATTGGATTTGGTTAGTTTTGACGAGTTACAAAGTGATGAAATTGATGGATCTATGGAAGCGTTGCATGGAAGCAAGTGCGCAAACGGAGGGGAAGAGGACGAGATCAATGCGGATTTAAACCAAGAAAGTTCATCCAAAGTACAGGGACAGTCGGGGGAGAGCAACTGCGCACAAAACGGCGCATTGAACGAACAAGAAAAACTTCTAAAAGTGGCTACACCAAGTCATTCAAGTGCGTTGGACCGCGGCGACTTAACCAAAAATAGCAGCGGGGACGATGGGAAAAGTAACGCGGATGATTTGGAGCGGAGTGATGTGACTGAAA
The DNA here is from genome assembly GCA_020698575.1 of Bostrychus sinensis. Classification (NCBI taxonomy): domain Eukaryota; kingdom Metazoa; phylum Chordata; class Actinopteri; order Gobiiformes; family Eleotridae; genus Bostrychus; species Bostrychus sinensis. The sequence continues at coordinate 12,619,715 of CM036254.1, read as the reverse complement.
ACGAGGACAAGGTTGTGGCCAGTTTGAGCCAGAGCCGTGGACGCGGTGCCAGGAGCGCAGAGACCTGGTCCGAATTCCGCGGAAAGGACACGGGGGGAGATGCTGCTGCTGCGTTTGAGGAGCCGGAGGAGTTTCAGCTCACACACACGACATTCGCGCTGACCGGAGACACGGCTCACAATCAGGCGGTGGTGCACTGGTCTGGACAGAACAGCAGCGTAAGTTGTTCAAAAGATTTCTCTACCTTTTTTTAATCTAGCGTCCTGATTTACGCACGGATTTGTTTTTGACGCAGTGTGGTCTCTGAAATGGTTAAGGGGTAAATTGAAGTTTCTCCTGGGATTTGAGTCATTAGTAGCCCTTAAAGATGGCTTGACGTAATGAGACGTAATGGAGATTAAATGTGAAAGGCTCAAAGGTGGCTGAGTTAAAGGGCTGCAGTTGTGGTGGGTCTCTGCTTTCTTGCCCCCTCACATCCTGTTCATTGCTTCTCCTGTCTGTCTCTCTCTGTCTCACTCACACACTCACACATCTCAAATCCTAACCTATCCCTAACCTCGAACAGCTCAGCACTTTATATAAATAATATACATGACGGGAAACCAGTGATACTTCTCAACACTACACATAACACTAATAAAGCTCTAAGCTTATTTATCACTGAACGTTATGTTCCTATAGTGTTACTAATAAAGGAATAGTCTGTGTAGTCTTCTCCAACCTTAGATTTTCATATCTCACCCCATTTTGATTCATATTGAAGCATAATAATCATTTATCCATTTGCCTCCCTTGATGGTTAATTATGGGAGCCTCCTACTTCCAATTTTTACAATCAGTTTTGGGAGATTTTAAATAATTTTTGCAGCAGCTGGTGCCTGAATTTTTGTCAGACTTTGCTGAAATAAAAGCCCTTTTAAGTGTATCTGTTTTATTCTTTTATATCTGTTTTATTGTGTGCGCTGTTTCAAAATATAAGAAAAGCGTAAGTAAAAAGGGTGGAAAAAAACACAACACATTTTTTTATCATAATCTGATTTATACACAATATAGTGCCTTGTTAAAAAAAGTATAGTTTTTATGAATGTCTGCCTTTGCAACACTGCAAAAATCCTGAATGCATAATATATTAAATACATGGTCACACACAGGCATTAAATTTCTTCTAGTTTATAACCTCTGCATCCCATAACCTCATCTGAACCTTAACCTGCGTCTAACCCGCAGCACTTTCTATTAAAATTTTAGCTCAAGAGGACCCACCAGTTCCCAGTATTTTTTGGACCTTTGTAGCGACCCCCAGAACACAATAATAATTCACTTAAAACTACGTAAAAACATCAACATTTCCAAATAGCATTACAGGTAATCTTTAGGTGTACATATATATATCATATTGAGATAAATACTGTAGATAGCAATACACACTTGCATTTGTTAACCCTGCTATTAGCTTTTCTAAGCCCTCCTTGACCTAACCTTACCCTTAAAGCAGCCATACCTTCATATTTAATCATTTCCATAATGAGGACCTGCATACCCATACCAGTCTGAGGTGTGAAGTCTTCATAACATTATAAATACATGACCACACACTTACATGAATTTCCCAGCTGATCATCCCCAATGCTCCTCCTAACCATAAACCTTCAATTATTCAAGTTTTGCAAACCTCCCAAGTCCTTATATTTTGGCTGTGGAGCCTTAGGTCCCCATTATGCATTAAAAACATGGCACACACACTCCCACACAAAGTGCACTGTCCATCAATCCATCTACAATATCTATTGGTATTCACACCAGAGGCTTTGGTTTGTGTGCATTTCTTAGAAACAGGATAGCGATGCTGAAAAGGTTAGCACACTGTCTGCTCTTCACTGTCCAGCCTTTTTGAAAAGTTATTACTGAACGATTACTGAACTGTCATGATTCAAATGGTCATAATTATAACTTCAAATAACAGGAATTCAAAGCAGTAGAAAATGATGAAAAGGGTGATTGACATTTGTAAAACAACAAAGGTCAATAAGGACCAACAGAAATGATTGCCTTAAAATTACACTGTTAAACATACTGGATAATGCTATATAATCTAGGGAAGTTGCATTGCCATGGTCTTGTGACTATAAATTCCCAGAGGAAACAAACTGAACACTGCTGGAGAGGTGTGTGTGTGGAGAATGTATTATTATTATTATTATTATTATTATTATTATTATTATTATTATTATTATTATTATTATTATTATTTAAAGACAGTTATGAATAGAAATAATGTTTGTTTTTAAATTTGAACTCATAATTGTACTATTTTTCCATTGGGTTTGTTCAAAGACAACAAATTGTCCAAGCAGCCTGGCCAGCCATCCTAATTGTTTTCCTATAGCTACTTTACAATGAATTAGTCTAATCCCTGTCCATTAGAGTTTGATTTCCAGTTGGTAAAACAAATGGATGCATATTAAATACAATTGGATAGACATTTAACTAAACCAGATACAAAGCTCCTGAGAAAAAAACTGATGCAGTTTGAAAAACAGGCAATCAATGGGTTAAACAAAGCAGTGGATAAAACCTGCTTTAGTTCAGATAAATGGTTATGATGGTAAATGATGGGAGATGGCTTGTGTGTGAGGGGTTCCAGACCCGTGTGAATGGGTATTGCTGGCCAGGCTAACAACTATGTAAAGGACAGAAAGTAAACACAGCTGGAGTGAAATGCACTTATCTTTCTCTTTAAAAATAAATTCTATTTTAAAGTGTTAAATATATTTTAGGCCTTTTTTTGTTCTTTATTGAATAGTGCAGTCGGGAAGTGGCAGGAAATCATGGGGAGAGACATTCAGCAAAGTGTCAAAGTCTGGACTTTGAGGCAGGCTGTGGTTGAGTAATTGTATTTGCCTATATGTGCCACAGCTCTACCAACTGAGCTAGCAGCTAGAATCAGTTCTTATACATTCTTGTGAATTATTTTGTTTATGATTTATGATGAGGACATTTATAAACTTTTGGTTTTAGTATGTTTTGGTTCTGAATTTTTAAAGTGAACTTATGGTCTTACATAGTTCCATTGGTTTTGTACAGAAAACAGTTTGTCTTAAGAGCTCTACTTGTAGTAAATCAAGTTTCAACATGGGAAATCACTAGAGAGTCAACGAGAGTTTGTGATTTCAAGCTATACTGGAGACGCTTAGAGGTTAAGGATGATGTAAAAAATAAAATAAAAAAAACAATATATTCAAAATGTATGAGCCTGTCCTTGTGAGTGCTTCTTTTTGTTAGATAGAAATCCTATAGCAGCAGAATTTGTTATCATCTGTGGGCCCTCAATGGACCTGTCTGACCAGTGAAAAGGTGCATTACAGTGTGAATCTGGTAAAAGCAGCATTTTTGTTATCTCGACTTGAGTGGGGCCACATTTGGGGAATATTTGAGGTAAAACGAATGTAGTGGATGTGCAATGTGTCAAAAGTAAAAGGCACGATGAAATATAACACACATTTCAAATGTTTTGTCCATTGACTCAGAATGTTTCCTTGACACCTCTTTTTAGCTTTGGTGAAACAATTTTTAACAGAAACGTATAAAATGTAACCCCAACACAGAGTGGTTACAAAAAAGTTGTGTACTTAGTGTTCTCTCTCAGAGGTTTGACCGTACCAATGTGAAACTATGACCGGTCAAATCTAAGAGGGTTATTTCATGTTTTAGAATAAAAAGTAGTGCTCTGCTCTGCTTCCGATTCACAGCCATTTATTTGCTTGTTGCTAGATAATGGTCAGATTTCAATCACATTTTCAGGATATGTCTCTAATGGGCATATAAAGGAATTATTTTTTTAGGCGGAATCCATAGTTAGAACAATAGAGCATTTACCCCTGAGCTACAAGATTCCTGATTTGAGTCCTGTTTTGTGCGCTTTATCTTTACCTTTGTAAAATTGGGAAAATGTCATCTACATTTGATTCATGAAAACACTGAGATTGTCAATAATCCATGTGCACCGTTTGCTACTCACAGCTTCGTGCAGTACCACTGTGATTTGTCATCATATTTCCTACTAACAGCATGTCAAGTTTTGTAAATCCCCCTTTGTAACATCCTGCCTGATGGCACATAGTTTCATTTGACAAAAAAACGATATGTGTGTTGTGTTCCCACTTCCTCCACATGGTGCGTCTTATCTGCCAGTGTAGGTGCGTGCCAGGTGGCCATTAAGAAAGCTTGTCGTTTTTCCAGCTGGTCTATTTTCTGTAAATAGGAATATGTTTTTAAAATGGTTTGTCAAATTCTTCTTTTTTTTTTCCTATTAAAAATGAATGTAGTGTGCTTGTTTCGAGGAGATTTGCAAAAGGCGCCAGACAGTCACACATCATTAGGCAACATTATCTTACATTGATAGCAGACTGAATGATGAGACGGAGACAATTTGTATAATCTATAAAAGATGGATTGTTTGTGAAATAAAGTGCTAATGCGTCATGCCTGTATTGCTCTATAAATGTCTGACTTCTTAACGTGAGTCATTGCGTGTGTGGGGAAAAAAAAATCACTTTTTTCTCACACTGCACATGTTGTTTATGTCATGCCTGCATATTAATAGGAGTGGCCAAAAACCTTTTAACATTTAGCGCTAATTCTTTTAGTAGGAAATGTTATATTTAAGGATGATCTACGGCCCTTGCAACCAATTTGCGAGGAAAGTCTCGGCTTGTTATTGAGCACTATTGACATTTATTCTCCCCAAGTTATTTGTGAAAGCCTGTCGGTGGATGTAACTTTTCCACTCTATCCTCTTCTTAATTATCTTGGCCTAAAACAAAGTTGCACTGTCATTCCAGCATTGAGTCATGAATAACATCAAGGAGAATGCAAAAGATGGCTCCATCAATCTGTTGCTCCAATCCTGATTTATTTACATTGGCTATACTTTGCAACAGCTTAACATTATGTGTCTTCTTACTGCATTTGGCTGCTTTCAAACTTAGTAATTACCCTGCACTGCAACCTTCTAGAGAAAAAAAAATGCTTATAAATAAAAATTATATAAGGAGATAGATGTCTTTTCAATATTGCAGAGCTTATCATCGGATACTTTTGCATATTCTCATGTAGCCTAACCTATTGATTGGATGACTTGTTGAAATGCAACCTTTCCTATTATAGATAGAAGCAGTGCATGGAGACACAACCTAATTTACACAAATGGTAATTGTTATAGCTGGAAGACCTGCTTTTTTAGCTAAACGTCAATAGTCATTAAAAGATTTTGGTTTTGTACTGTCACCCCCTTCTTAATCAATTCACACTCAAGAAAATTACACCAACACTTTACCTACGTCCATTTAAGCTGAGGTGGAAGAAGTACTGACAATCTGTACCTAAATAAAAGTACTGTTACTTCAATTTAAATTATGTATTTCAAAATTTAATAGGCTAAATTATGCAAACTTGACTTTTCTGAGCTTTCCACCATGTTAAAATATTGTTCCCTCATCAAAAACATACCTGGAGTTGTGTTTTGTTTCATTCACGCCTGTTTGAGTAATCCTCTATTCTTTTACATTGAATGTGTGAGAGGCCAAAGCGACACCTGACCACGCCCCTCCTGAATCTTTGTCCTGTCCTGCTCAGGAAGCACTGCTACAGCGCACATCTCCCCTGCAGCAACCAAACAAACCCACCCCGAAATGCAGTGAACAACACTCAAGACACACTTCTCCACTGACATTTTTTGTTGGGACACACTGAAGGGGTGTGACACCAGCAGGACAGCAGGGAGGGAGGGCCCTTAAAGTGACAGGGACCTAATCAGAGCGTTTCTCACAAAGTCAAATGATGAGTTTCTTCAATAATTATTGCGTTTTCTGAGCAACAAAACTTAACACGCAGATCTAGATGTGTCCTAAATTATTTTAAAAGGCACACAAAAAAGCATAATATAGCCTCTTTAAGAGAGAAGTAAAAATACTTACAAATTACATCTGTTTTTTCCCCAAACTCTTCTTTTTCTCCCTGAGCCAGTATCCTAGAACCTTCCATTTGCAAGTCAAGTGTGCTTTGTGCACTTTGACTCTGAGAAAAATGCTGTACTTTTCACCTCTTTGAATTAAAAATTATACTGTCATAAGTAAAAATATATTTTAGAAAATGTATTCAGAAATTCCTTGAGTTAAACTATCTTGTTTTAATAATAATGGCTTTTCAAGGTACCCAGAGCGCCTTCTAACCAAGTTCATTATTCATTCAGTCCTCACTCACACAGGGCAACTTCTCTGAATAGAATAGAATAGAATAGAATAGATAGAGATTTAAAGATGCACTAAAACAAAAAAGCTCTTGTCACAGATGCCTTAGGGCGGACTGATGGAGATGTGGCCTACGGCAATCTTCGACCACCACCAAAGTGTCGCGCGGAAGGACACAACAGCAGTATGCAGCAGGGATCGATCAGCCAACCTTTTGTTTAGTGAATAAAAAGTTGCAACCTTTGACTTTTTACACACAGTGTAAGTTTCAGCAAGGTGCTCTACTTTTCTTCCCGTGTCCTTCCTTCATAGACATGCATAGAAACTGCCTGTAGGAGCAAATGCCATTGTAACTATTTGTATGGGCGTGGGTTTAGGACCATTTCTTCGCTTGTCACCCAAATGCATCCCGGATCGACATCAGCCCCCTGTGACCTTGGACACATCTGTTATATTGTTTCTGCCCCATCTAACAGATTTAAATGCATTGCATAGAGGGCCCCAGACTTAAAACTGTCCACTGCACAAGGATATATAATGCTGCTTGTGGTTTATGAGACAACACAAGAATTATGCAGGAAGATTTAGAGGCCGGTTTGAGGAAGCCCAATAATAGTGTGAATTATTAAGTGAATTCATTTTTCATTTAAGTCAGTTTCATAAAACAGCAACACTTTGAACCTATTGTGACTTTTTCCCTAGTAATTTATTGTCCACAAATAGATTTTCTGCATCATGCATCATGGATCAGTGTTTTAGAAAATCCATATATCTAAATTCCTGATTCACAATGTATACATATAGACTTTTAAGCTCAAATGATGCATGCCATTTGTTGTTTTAACCACAAACATAAACTTAAAACAAACAAATTAATAGCTTATTGCCCTTTTCTCACAATGTTAAAGACCTGGACTCATACAAAGGATCGTCTAGTTCAGGGGTAAATGATCCAACCATTAGTTCAACATCTTTTTACATCTTTTCAATAGTAAAAAGTCCTCTAAAACTGTCTATTTACTAGAGGGCGACAGTAGCTCAGTAGGTAAAGCCATTTGTTCACTAACCAGAAGGTTGGCGGTGGTTCAAACCAAAGTCCCACCGTTGCATACTGCTGAATGTGTGTGCTTGTGCTTGTGAAAATGATGAAAAACGCGATATAATTGTGGACGTAAAACCCTTGTGGCAGGCTAAATATCTGTCCCTGTATTAAATTAAATTAAATTAAATTAAATCTGGCTCCACATGAATCCGAGCATTACTGTTTGAGTTCTCTATCCAACAAACTAACATGAATGAAAACATGAAAACAACTCAGTGGCGGAAGTAATAAATCACTTTGTAGTTCACACTGGCTGCGTTGCAGTACGTCTCCGTGTCCGGCACGCCGACAGAAATACATATTGAGTCTATTTTTGATGGATGCCAGAGCCATCATGCATAAAGTAGAACAAAGCAGATTAAGGCAGACAGGTCAGAGTCAGACCCGGGGCCAATGAAGAGGATCTGGTCAATTTCAAATTAAAAAGGCACCTGTAGCCACTCACTCACATCCCAATGTAAACATTACGTCTTAACTAGGGACACAGGGTCACAGATGAGAGCAGACAGCATTAAACATGAGTAAAAAGAAAGTGTTTATAAATGTAGCATGCATACCCAGGGCTGAAGCACAAAAGTCACGGAAATACTATCCAAATGAACAGGAGATTGTGGTCTGAGGCAAACATGGCTTTTGTTTATGTGTAGCTCTCATTATATATTATTGTTATCACGTGAACTCATAACTTCAGCTGAAAATTCGTTCTTCCCAGCTGGCTCTGGTCAGAGAAGTGCTGCACTCGCAACGTACTCGGTGTGAACTGGCGTCTGTCAGAATACTTTATCAAAGATGTACTGCACAGGCAGCGCGTTCACTGTGAGTCTGGCGTTAGAGTTGCTAACCTATTGTAAGGGCTTTTTGTGTGTTTTGTAGAGCTTACACTTGCACCTGCTTTCAAAAGATATTCAGTACTTCCAACCTCTAGTTTTGGCAACCCTGGGTGAAAGACTCTGGTTAGACTTTAGTCCTGATGAGCAGCTCGGCGCCTGTTGGTAACTGCTCTCATCTAAGCTGGAGCCAAGCCATGTACGCAGTCAGGGGATCCATCCCATGCAAAGTTGCCTCTATGACTCACCAACTGCGCAGTGCATCAGTACTTCTAGGCATTTGCTTTGTGCTCTCTTCTCTTTCCTCGGGGAATCAAACACATCTGAGTGTTCGCAAAGAACCTGTCACATTTTATATTGAGCAGCAGTTCTTTCGGCAAGTTTCTTCTCTAGATCGAGTTAGGTCTATAATACAATATATATAAGGAGTATAGTGACGTTTGCTCATGTTTGGCTTGTCCCCTGCGTCTCTAAACAACTAATAAGCGTTATAGTCATTAACAACTGGCATCTAGTTAGCTGTGCTCAGAAATAAAAACATATAATTGGTCCTCTGAGAAAAACAATTGATGCAGAGCGGTGTATATAGGCTGGTGTTAAATGGGCCTAAAGATTTAGAAGCGTTCTCATGGAGGCAGCGTGTGAACATTTCTTCAGTGAATGGTAGGGCTATATTTGATTAAGGGGATTTGACAAAATTAAATGTCAAGCCTGAATTTAGTGCATTTTTTTTTTTCTTTAAAAGATTGCATTGGACAAATACTCTCTCACATTACAACCACTATCTGAATGCAACAGATGCCAACAGGACTTTTAAGCAGCTGTGTGAATACTCCGCCAAGTATTGTATATGCTTAAGTATATCCTTTAGCTGGCCTTACATATAAAAAGTATGAAAGAAATGTGATATATTCTACAAGACATAAATGGCAGCCCTACCACAAGAATTTCTTACTCTGCAAATACAGTGTTTAAGTCAGACCAGAAGTCCAAAAGTTCTAGCTTAAGTTCAACTTCATATGGACTCAAATATAATAACATAATAACATTCCTCTATATGTGGTAAAGGTACATTTTTTGCTCTACATAACTACATAGCTTTTGTGGGGTTATAATGACTGTAGGTTTATAGGTTCACATTTAATGTACCATCAATGAATGACCTAAAGATTGACCAGTTAGCTTTTCTTTTATCAGCATTAATACTTGAAATATAGGTCTTCTCAATGTACACACTTTTTATTGATATAAGAAATGTGTACATTGAGAAGAACTACATTTATGTATTATTTTGCATGTTAATGGCTGTTATGTGTTGTACTTGTTCTTTATTTTTGATAGAAACTGTAGCCTTTATATAAAAGAAGCTCTAAACCACATGAAGTCAGCGTTGGTGATATTAAAGCCCAGCTATGTTTAAAGTGGAGTGATCTGATCCCATCATTACATAATATTTCTTGGACATTTAGATGAAACTAGACTCATCTCACACTACACACATCTTGTACAAGTGCAAATCAGAAAAAGGTGGGATACTGTGTAATATATCAATAAAAACAGAATACAATGGTTTGAAAATCTCATAACTATATTTTATTCACAATAGCCACAACAACCATTTTATCAGGTGTTGAAACTGAGATACTGTATTTTATCAATTCATCAAAAATAATAGCTCATTTTAATTTGATAGCAGTATGTCTCCAAAGAGTTGGAATGAGGCAAAAAAAGTGTGAAATGAAAGTTTTACTATAATAAAAAACAGCTGGAGTGAACATTTTGCCTTTGGGTTTCTGCATAGACATTTTTTCTTTTCTAAAGATTGAGACCAATGGACTAAAAAAAATACTGCAATGAAGCCTCAAACCTACCTCTGCAGATCTGGTAGTTCTGTATTTCGCCTACCATAGTTGAGAATATACATGACATGCTGTCATATGTATATTATAGCCTCCATCTCAGTGGCCTACACCCATGATATTTTGCTTATATACTTAAAGAAAGTATATAAGGTTCCAGTGTTCAATAAAAAAGGATTAGCAGTAGGAGTTGAGTCCCGCTCTCCAACATTTTGCTTATGTGGGCATGCCTCCCGGCCGTAAATTTGATAGTCTGTTGGTTCGCACCCTCTGTAGTTGGAGCTGTCAGTGCACCCTCGCCTTTGGGTGTCCGTGATGGGCAGACTTTGGAGAAGAGCGCTCGCCCGAGGATTGTCTCCTATAGAGCGAACATTAGGCATCACACATTAGTATTATAAATAAATTCATGAAATACATAGCAATAAGAATGGCACCACCTCGCCCGGCGCTAAGACAAAGAATGTGTTTTTTTAGACCGATGCGTGAATGTGGATTCGCCTACATTAGGTGGATAAACAGGAGCCTGAAAGCTCAGCACTGTTCACAAACTCCTGGCAGTGTGAGATCAGCTCTGCCAAGCCACCAAGCCGTCCTGTGGTGAGGTTCTATAACGCCTCGAGATCCTGCAGCGCCCGTGTTTTATCAGCGAGCTGCGGGCCCCTCCTGGCTTTCTTTTCTTCTTCCACCGTCTTCTGAGCAGCCATAAAAAAAATCTGCTGCAGATGTTATTTCAGGGCAGGATAAAGTTAATTTGGATAGAACAATGCATAATGAGGGTTCACTTTTATCCTCTACACACACACATCTTTGTGTTCCCTCAATTAAGTGTCCAAACCCAAGTTTTGTTGCACAGCCCCAAATTTGATTATTTGCATCTCTATCTGTAATTATTGTTCCCTGACAGCTGAAAAATCATCCAGTAGCTTGTGCGAAAAGGATTTTTTAAAATTACTTTCCATGAAGAATACTTGTATTATAAACTTGGTCTTTTTTGTGAAATGCCCCCAGTGCTCTATCTAAAAATCTGACTCACATGCTTTTTTAGATTTCTTTTTAAAAATAATTGCTCAGTTGTTAGTTCACTTTGTAATGAGAACAATTGCCACTTGCACCATTATTTTGCCTAAGGGAGTGTCCAGAATGCTTTTGGTTTTGACAGCATATTCCTGTTGTAGCTTGATTTTTTCATATGACAATGACTCTGCCTGAACCCCCCTTGATATTATTCATATTTTGCTTTGTTGCAAGACTTCTTTCATAACAAAGGTACTTAAGAAACTCTAAAATGCAACCAATCAATGACTTGATTTACTCCTTCTCACTCAACAAATTGTTCTTAGAAGTGAGATGTTGCATTTTAGTGACCCCTGGTTGAAAAAATGCTACATGTAATTTCACACCTCTTGGATCAAAAGAAATCCTATTACTGTATAAACTAAATTTTAAGTCAATGTGTGTTCAGAAACAAAGCTGATGACTTCTCTGGCTGTGCTCAGTTTGTCCTCTCAGTATTCATTCACTCCAAAAGCAACATAAGATTAAAAAGAAGAGCAGCTGTTCATTTTTTTGTGGATTTTTGCTTGACACACAAATAAAGTAAGCAGCGCAAATCAAGCAACTCGAATGTAGGTTTGAGTTGATCAAATGTCCAGAAGGAACAGTTTTAGGCAAAAATATTTGAGCTTGGACCTCCTTTATCTTTCTGTCAGCCAACAGGAATAACAGGTAATGGAACTTCCAGTGGGTCCTTAAAAGCTTTTTAGTTCAAAACATTTTATGGTGTGACTTTACACCTGTGGAAGCACACTTTTGACTAATGTGTTCCACTTAATTTAACATTGCTAATGCATCTTTAATAACAAAAAAAAAAAAAAAAAAAAAAAAAAAAAAAAATCTGTTGCTGTTGACCCCACTGATGTCCTTGGGAAGCCTGTGTCCGTGCTAAACAACGTTCTGTTACCAGAGGAGTGACGCTGTCAAGCCTCGGGAACCAAAGTGTAAATTATATGAAAACATGAATTTCCTTGACAAAACATTTTTAATGTTTTTATATATGCCGTATACACTTGTTACACTAAGGCAGCCATTCCCAAAGTCTTGCAGTCTTGCAGCTCCTTTGAAATCTGAATATCCCATCCCCCTCCAACAATAAAATTTCACTCTATTCAAAGGACTATGTCATATTTTCCGCCATAGATTTCTATTAAAAAACATTAAAATAACAGTAACACTTTAAAATAACTCACACTATTAAGCATTATTTAAGTATTAGCTTAGCGTTAGTAACCAGTTAACTGAACGTCAACATTTATAAGCAACACTGAGTTATAAACATTGTTATTAATGTTTAATTCTTTAGGATCCTGCTCATGTAAATCACGGCACAACTAAGAACATCAGTGGTAATTCAGGATCTAAAAACTACTTAATTTATAGTAATTATTTTTAATTATATGTATATTAATGCTTTATATCTGCTTCATACTTGCAAGTTATTCTAAAGTGTTACCAAAAACACAGACTGTTGGCTAAAAAAGCTTCAAAGTAGTATTTTAAACAACTATATAACTGTACTTAATATTTATTCATTTACACCTCAATTTTTTTTTTTTTTATGTACCTAATGTAGACAACCTCTGGGGTTGCCTGGAAAATCCAGAATGATATGTCTCTGTATTATTATACAGAGAAATATCAGTCTGGTCACCATGTTCTCCGCCGTGGTTGGATTCAAATCCCAACCGTACCATGCATTTTGATTCATTTCGTTTATTTAAGTCACGTGTTCTTCGCGAGCAGCGTCCTCAACAACAACAATCAAGATGGCGCACCGAGGAACCGAGAGTTTGTTTCATTCAGCGGTAAATTTAATTTTAAATGACCAAAAACATATCGAGTCATTAAAACCACAGCAGCTTATAGCACTAGAAGCCTTTATTTAAAAAAAGATGTTTTCACGTTGCTCACTTTCTTGTAGCTTTGTTAACGTCACATCTGCCATTTTCTGATTGGCTTACTTCGCTGTCAGTTTACTCGGGTTTGCTCCGCTCTAGAAATTGAATTGATTCAATGGCGACCAGACTCATCCGCTGGGGGTACAGTACCTTCATAGCCAACCAGGGAGCCCCGGACCTCACTTTGGGAACTACTGCACTAAGGCTTGAAAATGCAGTATCATTAACACATTTTATGGCAGCAGCACAAAGCATTTGGGCACGAGACATGTTCATGACAAACCTGCTGAAGTTTAAATCAAGGGTCAGAGTGAAGAAAAAAGGTGCTCTAAGTGACTCCAGAGTTACCATAGGACACTTTATCATATAGACCTTGCTTGTATCAGTTATTCGAGTTACTGTTGCCTTTCCCTGACCTCTGGCATCAACAAGGCATTTTTAAGTGCTGTTCCTTTTTCTATCAGCATTTTCTGAAATACCATGCTGCTTCCACTTAAATCACCTTTCTTATTTATTCTGATGCTCAGTTTGAACTTAAGCAGGTTTGTATATCTCTTGCCTAATGCGCTGTGTTGCTCCATGTGATTTATTCATTACATATTTGCATTTAGAGACAAAAGAACAGGTGTAGCTCATATTGTGGCCAGTCAGTGCCTCTTCGAATATGATACAACTAAGTGTGGTTGCTTTTCCAACATACAATATTTAAAGTTTTCAGTAAAAACAATATTGCACATAACTTGCAAAAAGAAAAAAAAACAAACTCCCCTCTAGCTGTCTAATCTGCCCTGCATTGATCAGACCCCCTCCTTGTGCACACTGAGGCTTCTCTGCTCAGCGGGCTAGACAACCAAAGTGGCCCAGCTTTCATTTATCCCGAAAAAGTAAATGATACAACAGCATAAGCCCGAAAGGAAAGGGAGATGTTTCAGACGACTTCTCAACCAAACTATTTTTCCCCTCTCTGGGCCGTTGTGTCTGACATGAGTATCCCAATAAGTCAGACACTCGCCGTTCTGCTTGAAAGCTACAGCCGTATTATGAAGTGTGTGCTTACCATCCATTTAAAAACTCTCGCTATTTGATGTTCACAGATCAATGGTGTTAGACGCTGCCGAGGTAACAGATGCTGCTATCACTGACACCATATCCCAGTACTTTTGGTATTATACGTCTAGCTGAATCATTTAATACAGCAAAGCGCTAAAAGAAACCACTAATGATACAGTTTATAAACCATTTTTTCTTTCTTTATACCTCTCAGTTGTACATTAATAGCAGGTTACAAAAGGACAACTCGGCATGATATTGGGAAGTTGCTTTTATTATTTATGATTGCAGTGACCTGTTATCCATAGGGGAGCCAACAGAACTGACTTCAAACATCCACTGCCTCGGCACAACATCTGGCCTACGAGGAAATGTTGCCTTTGTTAATAAGCACATTGGAATTGATGTGGCAGACAAAAGGCCCTGTACATTACGCGTTTCACTGCAGTGGTATTGAAGTACACCAGGATGCGTCCATACCTGCGGGCGCTTGTAGCTGGAACCGTAAACACTTTGATGGGAATAGACTCGGGGTCCACACTAAAGGTGTTAAACAATGCTCTTTAATGTGATGATGTGAGGGCTCATATTCACAAAGCACACTGGCTCAATAAAAGAAGTCATTTAGTGAGAGTTTCAGGGATTTTGTTTCATTTATGGAAATTAATACCAGGCTAAATGCCATTAATTTGATGTCACATGCTTAAATTCACATAAACATAGCATATCAGTGCTACCAAAGACTATTAATAATTATATATATATATATATATATATATATATATATATATATATATATATATATATATCTGGAGTGTACTGCTGTGACTAGCCCAGGATGTACCCCGCCTAAGGCCAAAAGTTACTGGGATAGGCTCCAGTACCCGCGACCCCTAACGAGAAGAAGCGGAAGAAGACGAATGAATGAATTAATGTACTGCTGTGTAATTGCTCACTATAGTAGCACATTTACAACACAACAGGTCACCATTTTCCACCAAACAGTATTGATTTTGAGTGCACATGAACAGAATACAGCAGCAGGAACACCAAACTAACATATTTTTCAATCAGCGCCTTGAGTGGACCAACAGCAGCGTTTCCTTTTGCACAAGAGTAAATAGCCTAAGTCCTAGTCCTAAGAAGCTAAAATTGGACTTTCTACATTGTAAATGAGACCTTACCATGTGCATGAGCTAGATTTACATGAAATGTGAATCCACAAAAGTACTGATAATTAATTAACTCATTTTTGCCAGTCCCAAGCCTGAATAAATAGTAAGTTGCATCAGGAAGAAGATCCGTTATAAAAAAAAACACAAAAAAAAATAAAAAAAAACAAAAAAAAAACATGCCAGATTTAAGTATGCAAACCACTATAGATGATTTGCTGTGGTGGCTTCAGACAGGAGCAACCAATGAAATTTGTTCTTTAAAAATCTGTTTTGTCAGAACCACTGCTGCTACAACCATTCATAGAACTGACAGTGATGGAAATGTTTTAGGTTTGACAAGAACGTAGCCATTTTTCTGTTACTAATGTAAACACAATGTTCCTCTTATTAGATAAAATGATAGGTTCATCCCGTCACTCACCTGAAGCTGAAGGGGTAGTTCATGTTTACCAATTTTACCACTTAAATCATAGAAGAAGAAAAAAACTTTGTAAAAGGTGCTACTATTTTACACGCAGTACCTAAAAAAATTCAAAAGTGTCATAAAATCAGTCAACTCTGTAAGGCTGTAACAAACATTGTACTTTTTGTCTCTAGAAAAACAACGTGAAACTTCAAATCCTAAACAAACTTTGCTGCAGTCATCATGGGAAAAGGGTGGACAGATCACCAGTGTTTCCAGCGTTGAATTTGTCATTGTTATTAATATTCCTCTGTGTAACTGTTGTAACAATTGATTTCATAGAATCATCCATCTGTTTAATTGCTCTGGCTAAATGTGGCGACAGCTTTATTGATGAGGCGACTTCACTCCCACAGCTGATACGGCCAGATCAACCACTTAGAGAAAGCTGGAACAAACTGCACAACGTCTTTACTTTCATTTGTCTCAGGTCTTCCCCACACTTTTTTTTTTTTTTACCCCCTTCCCATTTTTCTCTTCCCTTATCCATACAACACCTTCATTTCACGGCAGTAATCTCTCCACTCTAAGCTCTTTAAGTCACCATTAAGCCTCCATCCTTTCTTACATAATGATCAAATTCATCCCAGTCCATTTACCTCCAAGGTTTAAGATTTACACAGGATTAGAGGTTAAAAAATCAATTTGCTTGCTCTTGGATGTCAAGTAATCCACTTTGGAGATACGCCGTTGCTATTTCTATCCGATGTCTTTAACGCCACAGAGTTGCGGACATGTTGTGCGACCTGCTGTTGAGACTTAAAGAGAATAATATGCTATTATATATGGCGTTTTAATTCGAATTCACAAGGGAAGTCACACCTCATATCAGCTTCGATGGATAATCATTAAAGATTTCTTTGTCCATTAGTTTTAATAGCAGCGTAATGACTTTTGCGACATGTTGAACTTCAAACAGCAATTTAAAAGAAAAAATCTACAAAGTGAATACGGTATTAGCATATTGATGTGTTAATTGCAGCTATGGCGCTTCATTTTATACACTTTGTATCTCTCCGAATGCAAAAAACTTTCCTAGCCAGCAAATTGGTGGATGCAAATTATATCCGACTGTAATCTTGGAATCTCACCAAGTAAATGCATAAAGTTAATTGCCATACAGCGGAAGGGATATAATTTGTTCTAATTTTCCGACTGCTGTGGGTTGTTTTATTGTCTATGACGGTGTCCATAAGGGTACGACATTTGGAAAGTATAAAGGCCGTTTTATTGGAAGACTATAAATCTTTGGAAGACGAGACGCTCGCTTCTGCCGTTAAAAAGTACCAGGGATATTTTTAGATCTCATATAAAGGATTCCATATATTCAGCACAAAGCCGCAGAGGTGAGGTAGCCTTAGTCAGCCTATTTACTGAAGAGCCAAATAATTAGTAAATAAACGGCAAGAATAAAATGTATTTATTGCCGGGTTACTTTATGAGAAACTTAAATAGGCGAGATGATATTTTATATGTCCATTCATTACAGTTACATTTATTAGGGCATAATGTTGTACAAGGTTAACAGTTAAAGAAGCGTAACACAGCCATCTAGACCAATCAAGGCCAGCTGTTGTGTAAGGCTGTTCTTACAATAAAGTACACATGTACTTCAGCTTAATGACTGCTAGAACATGCTCATAAACTAAAGATAAGATCATTTTTTTAATTTTTCAGTTTTCATGCACCCAAGGTAACCATACATATTCACTTCCCCTTGTTTGATCCTCTATTTACTGCACTGTTACTTTTTGTTCCCCTCTTTCTCTATACAGCACTGTTTGGATATAAAGTATTTAGATGTAAATAGCAATGAAATTAGTAAATTGTAAAATTAGAGCAAACTGCATTATGCTCAGTTTAAGGTAAGACACACAAACATGTCTGCTTGTTGCCAGTAGCCTGGCGAGCCAGACTCTCCCACTTGCTTTTCGCAGGCAGGACAGTCTTGTTCCCCTCTCAGGGTGGAGCTTTTCTCCAGTTCAATTTGGAAAAGGCCAATCACAGTCGTTTATCTGCAGCACGTCTTCCAAAAGTGGGAGAGCTAACCAAGGTAGCGCTAGCTACCATGCTAATTTAATAACTTCTCTGAATCTCTTAATGGCGTTTAGTGCTTTTCTTTGTCACCTGTTTGTTCTGCTGAAGTCTGCGGTATTGTTCAGTCCTCTGTGGGATTTTTATTTCTTTGTCTTGTTGCCAACAGTTAAGTCTCATTGACGTCCAACGTAATGAACGCGTAAAAAAAAACACGACTTTTTCAACAAATCTTTGTGCAACTGGCTTCTGCTGCTGTCCCTGTTCAGAAATAAGAGCTGATCATAATACACCGTATTCTGGTGTTTTAGGAGAAAAACAAAAACGTCAGGGTTCCATGTTTGTTTGGGTCAACAGTGCACAGCTTATGTCCCACCCTGCATGTTTCTGATTGGTTACTCCACCTTTCATTGTTCCGCCTCAGAAACAAAATGTTACCGAAGAGGTTCCAGACTAAGTTCTTTGTAAAAAAAAAGGAAGTTTATCTGGCAGTCCAGGCTGCCAGTACAATAAAGCATAAAAAAAAAAAAGTTTTTGCCCTTACGTTTTAAGCCCCACACCTCATCCCAACAACAACATGGCAACATCTTTCCTTTTTATTTTATAAAAAAAAATAAACCAAACCAAAACTCCCACCACAAAATTGTTTAGGGCCTTACGTTAAATTTCTTGCTATGAATTCAGCAATAGATTGATGCAAGCTCACTCTTATTTCACACTTATACAAGCTTTGTGTAAACGGCATACCAGTATTTATTTGCTTTTCTTTTTTTAAATGTTTTGTTTTCTTTTTACTGTTTTTGCTGTGTACACAAGGCTGGAGCTGCTAATTTCTTGGCAGCTTTTGTTTCAATGTTGACAAGTCTGTGTAGCCCAACCAGCCCTCATGTAAGCATGTGACTGCCCAAAGCATCTGGTATGTACTGAACAATCCCATCTATTATAATCCCTAATTTTCTATCCTACAGTTTAATATGGCTATTACATGTTCAGTGTGCATAATTGTACATAGTACTAGTGTACAAATATTTAAGTGCTCTGTATTTTTATTCAGACCTCCATAGAAAGAGCATCAAGGTATGACTTAAAACTTGTCATCTTTGAAAAACGAAATCTGCCACCCATAGCATGACTCACCCGAAGTGCCAGCCTATTGGCACTTTATGACCCATGCTACAATGGTGATATTGAAGTGGAGGAAACAGCCACCATAGGAACAAAAAGTAAATTGGTTCTACACAGCAATTAAAACAAAAGCAAAAGAGAAAGTTCACCATGAGAAATAGAAGAAAAAGCAAAGTGAAGTTTGATTCTCTGAGCTGTAGTAATCCTAAATCTAAGAGCAGGGGACCAATATGAACTTTTAAAAAGCTTTAAAAATGCATTGACACTAATACATTGAATACATTAAAGTAGAACAAGGAGAAATGTATTTGCTTCAGGGTGAAATTAACCTTCATAAGAAAGAAAATGCTAAAAAGTTAATGTACAGAGCAGTTCCAATATTAGGAAGATATACTTAAGGTTGACAGGTTTATTAGAAAAGGAATATGAGAACTTGGAAATGTACTAGCTCACCACACTGCAGATACCACGAACTGTAACAAGGAGAAGCAAAAGAGTTGGGTGTGAAACTCATGACAGGGCACATACTGCTTTGAAATTGGTCAAATGTGTTTTTTGTTAGTTCTATGATGATAGTTATCATATCATTTCATATTGTGTCTGCAAACCTGTTAGCCCATTTAATATGAAAAACTCCAGATTTTGGTTCAAAATGTGCTTTTTCAATTACAGACACACATATCCAAATATATGCAAACCAGACAGCCTCCTCAGATACAATCTTTTATAATGCATTTAGGAGGCAGCCCGTTCACAACTTGCATTGAGGCTGACTACATTTCCACTAATTACTGCTACTTTCCTGAACAATCAAGCAACAAGAGATCACAAGCCTGTGTATTACTTGTGCCAGTCTCAAGCTCAGATAAATGGAGAGGGTTGCAACAGGAAGAACACCTGCACTGATTTATCATGGGTTTTCATGATAAATCAGCATATATTACTGCATACTGAACCAACTAAAATGGGTGTTTCAAGTCGTCTTTCACTAAAAACAATCTTACCCACCAACCATAAACATTTATCTGAAATGTGTTGGGTTTATCGCAATCGTTTGTTTTTCGGATCCATTAAATGCCTTTCCATTTGCATTTAATTTGTGTCTGATGTTCCACCTTTTAAAAATCTAACTTGAACCAAATATTTTCTTTGTACAGGATATAAAAGCTTACAAACTCACCAAGGTAGAATATGCTACCAGGTGTGAAAGGTATGAAGGACTTGCACATTCCTTAAAAAATAAACCGCAGCCATCTTGAGTTTTATGAGGAGTGTGTTAAGTTTACCCCCCGCTGCTGAAGTACATCAGGAGTTAATCAAAGCTAGTACACTTATTGACATAGTGATTGCCTGTAATTATAAAAGTAGTTGTTGTTTCTTTGTCGACCAAAGTGGTGCACTGCCAAGCCAGTGAAAAGTGGAGAATGTCATTACAAAAGCACTGTCTACGTCAACCATTTTGGACAATGATTTACTACATTTCTGCTGTCTCATCTGTCCATATCGTCTGTAGAAGCCAAGACATTTAAAACTGCTTAATGGGCATCATTGATTTTGAAGCTAGTGCCCAGTGACAGCCATGACCAGGGGCATTTCTTTTAGACTCTCTATTTCAGTGTTCAGACGATAATATCTAAGGAACAACCTTGAGGGAACTTCTGCAGATTTAGCACAAACAAACAAAGACACTTAGAAGATTCCTTTGTCCAATATTAATGAAACACATACATACCATATTTTGTCTAAAATGAAAGTAACAACGTGTCAATGTATAAAACATGTTAGTATTGATTTTGTTTGGATATAAATGTACTAATTAAGGACTAAGATGACCATAGATGACAGATGATGTTATTATAGTGGCTTGAGTTTCTAGATTTCATCTAATACTCCTGTTATTGTCGGTGTTGTCATATACTATATGTCTACTGTATACATTATGCCCATCAATATTTATAATAATCAATATTTCTTTGCATTAAGCAACATGGAAGAGAATCAATCAATATTTGACCTCTTTCAGACCTAGTAAAGAAAATCTGGGCTAACACTGAAAGCATCCTGAGAGACTGGCTCCATGGACACAGTTTGAGGTGGCCTGGCCTTCATGTATCCAGTTATATTCAGATCTCTGTGGAGGAGTGAAGAGAAAGTGTGCCAGCTTAGACTAAAAAAACATTACAACGGCCTCAGTACTCAACTTTTAATTTATTTGGTATTTGTTACTGTGAGACAGCGCTGTTCAAACATCATATGTGTTTATTTACACTGCAAAGCTGCTGCTTTGCATCTGTTGTTCACTGTAAAAATATAATAAAGAAGTAAACAAATATTAAAGTTTGTTTTAATGCAGATGTAATGCAGATTCAGGATGAAGCATGTAACTATCAGATAGATGTAATTCTTTTACTTTTAACTAATTAACTAAGGCCTAGTCCACACAGAGGCATATCCAGAGAGGTTATTATCATACAGGTGTTTCATCCACATGGATCCAGCGCTTAATTTTTTAAAATTGAGTGAATGGACAGATTTCAAAATGCTATTTACATGCTTTCCTATTTACAACACATAGCCTACGTATCTTTTCTAATACGATGACACTGTTGCCCCATCTGTCCCTAAACCTGCATGCGATAAACTCCATCAACAACATCAACAACAATGGCGTCTAACGGTGTTGCGTTTGAGCTGCAGACGCTATACAGTGTTTTTTTGGCTTTTACAGCTAAATGTTATGCTCCTCTTGCTAGAGACTAAGGTCCCCTCGCACATTCATCTTCACCGCCATGTTCTTATGTTTACATCACACAAGTTTTCTGCTAATGCCCCATGTGTTTTTGTCTGTTTTTGGGGTCTTTCTGTGGCAGTGTTACAGCACCACTAACACAGGCCTGGCATATAGTGTATACCCTAATATGTGAGTGACAGAGGTGAAAGTAAGAAGTTAGAAATTCTCAAATCAGCCTAATTTGGACAATTTTCTAGTACATGTTTAGGACTGTAATTTTACATGTTGTTAGATATAACTTAAGCCAAGTAATCTGTTATCTACTTCGCTACATAAAAAAAAAAAAAAAAAAATCACATTATTGAGTAGTTTCCTGCTTTGATTTATCTGTTCTCCGTTGATCAATTTTACTGTAGTCTTGTTTTAGCCCCTCGTAAAACTACTCAATCTTGGCTAAATTATAAGTACAGCTCTGTATTTAAATGATTTATATAACAGCTGATGTTAAAGGGCATTTGGTTTGGCCCTCAGCTGGGTACAGTTGATGCTTAAGTTAGATTTCAATGTCAATGAACATCAATGGATAAAAAGTCACTCATGAGTAGTTTTAATGAGAGTATTTTTAACACTATTATTTTTTGCCATGTAACAGCACTTTTTACAGTACAAATTTCCAGTATTCTTTCCACCTCTGGTAAATGAAATACATTATAATATATGGACAATTATAGAGGCGTACTGCAGATATGGCTGGGAGTAGACAGTTCAACAAAACTGAGGTCTAGACAATCTCAGAAAAGACATAAAATTATTTTTATTCTGCCATTCCCTGGGGATGTGAATGTCTGGAGACTCACATGTCTGTGTCTTTTCGACAACTCTTTCTACACCGGGGCATGTCAATTTAGTGAAAACTACATTTCACCCACAATGCAGTTCTCTCTCTTTTTTTAAAAAAAAAAGTCTGGTCAGAAAGTGGTAAACTGCAACTTTCGTTATTGCTGGAGGCTGACTCTAACTCTGTTTAACTCTAGGCTAGCGAAAGTTGTTTGTGCTCAATCTGGCCACTGTGTCATTTGGTTTTATAATATACATAATAACTTTTATTATGTTATGTTTTACCTCATTTCTATCTTTAAAAGCTTCAGCTTTATTTTCTCAGTTGTTTGTGCACCTTATAAATCAGACATAAAGCTCCAACATTATGGCTCTAGTCAAGTCTCCTTAAAGCACTGCATCAACTGTCTGCGTTTCTGATTTGTCACTTAGCGCAAATGTCTCCGAAATGTTGTTTTTCAGAACGCTATTCAGAATCAATCTCTCCTATAGCATTTAGTGGCGATGACCTCCGCTGTGGTAATTTGTCGACAGCTGGTATGTGCTAATTTGTCTTCCAGAGTTACATTTTGATTGCCAGTGTATTTAATGATGTTTTATTTAACAACCAAGTGCTCTTAGGTGACCCAAATTTTTTCTCCCCTCATCTTTTGTATATATTGCAAGTTCTGCTCCACTGAAGCAATTACATCCAAGAACAGCTTTTATGTGGAGAGAAAGATATTTCAATTTGATGAAAAGCTTCAAATTGAATAGTTAGAAATGTCTAAAAGAGATCTAAAAAGTTTGAAGTCCTTGTTTACATGATTGAGTTCTGACTCGTTACTGGCTATGCTACCCCCAACGCTCATAAGGCGCAGTAATGAGAAGATGCGCTGCACACGATGCTTTGGTGAGGCCTCCCAGGAGATTTATATGATCTGCAAGTTTTATGATTGCAGAGTACAGGCTGGGTATTGCTTCAACAATTAATTTGTGTTAAGGGTGAAAGGAGTGATGGGAAGTGCATATTGCTGTGACTCACACTGGCCACAGCAACATTTAATACAATTTTTTAAAATAGTTTTCATCTAACTTAATTTCTGTAAACAAGGGTTGATAAATATTAGCATATCTACAGTATGTGCATGAATGTATGGTTAGTTATAGAGGTCGACTAATATATTGGCCCCATTTTTGCTTTTTTTCAGACATCAGCTGATTCTTGGTCTTTTATGCCAGTTTGTTGTCAGGCACATGTTCGCGCAACCATGTGACTGGAGGACCCCAGCTTCCCCAACCATCTTGTAGCAGTCTGGACATCTTACTCTGCAGTTCATAGAAAACATCCAAAGTAGCTTTATCTCAGCCTGAAGAGCTCAAAATGGCAATAAAAAACATTTTGTTGTAGAGCAATGCATTTTGTAGGTCTTCTCAAAAAACTCATCTTAACTGTTCTCACTGCCAATTCATTAGAGGCCACTGTGGCAGCTCTGCTACAGAGCTGTGAGATTTGGGCTTAAGATGCTTTGGGACATCCTGAGAGGCCAGCTCAGAGCATCCCCAGCCATCTTTTAGCAGTTTGGATATTAGATACTGTGTAGTTCAAACTGTAGGAAACGTCCAAAATTGCCTGAAAAGCTCAAAACGGCAACTGAAAAGATTTTGCTCATTTCTCTGGAAGAGAACCTCGTAGAACAAAAAAACAAAACAAAAAACAAACAAAAAAAAATCTTTAACTGTTCTCACGGTCCAATTCACATTTGTTTCTGTTTTAATAAGCATTACTAAAACAAACAGTTATATTTTATTAATTTTTTTCATAAAATTAAGGACCGGCATCGCCCATAGAAAAAACCCTATTGTTTAACCTCTAGTTACATACACCAGTCAGTCATAAAATTAGTAAGCCTAGTATGAAGCCCCATATGCAACAAACTGCAATGCACTGTCTATTCCGACACCTTTTCTATCAGAACAAGCATTAACTTCTTCAGTAATATGATCCACAGGACACACAGGACCACTGTTTGATCTCCACATGTTTCATCTGTCGCTGGTTCAACATCGTTCCTTCCTTGGACCACTTTTTATAGATACTGACCACTGCAGTTTAGGAAAACGCCATAAGAGCTCCGGTTTTGTAGATGCTCTGACCCAGTTGTCTAGCCACCACATTGTTCTTATGCTTGCCCAATTTTCCTGCTTTAAATGCATAAACTAAAAATGAATTTGCTGCATATTATATTCCACTCACTAACAGATGCCACACTGAAGAACTAATCTGTGTTATTCACTTCACCTGTCAGTGGTCATGATGTTATGCCTAATCGATGTATCTTATGTGCATGAATGACTGTATAGTTAGATATATGCATAGATTATCCGGGGCCGGGTCGCGGAGGCAGCAGTCTAAGCAGGGACACCCAGCCATCCCTCTCCCCGGACACTTCCTCCAGCTCCTCAGGAGGAACCCCAAGGCGTTCCCAGGCCAGCCGAGAGACATAGTCCCTCCAGCGTGTCCTAGGTCTTCCCCGGGGCCTCCTCCCGGTGGGACATGCCCGGAACACCTCCCCAGGGAGGCGTCCAGGAGGCATCCGGAACAGATGCCCGAGCCACCTCAGCTGGCTCCTCTCGATGTGGAGGAGCAGCGGCTCTACTCCGAGCTCCTCCCGGGTAACCGAGCTCCTCACCCTATCTCTAAGGGAGCGCCCAGCCACCCTGCGGAGGAAACTCATTTCGGCCGCTTGTATCCGGGATCTTGTCCTTTCGGTCATGACCCAAAGCTCATGACCATAGGTGAGAGTAGGAACGTAGATCGACCGGTAAATCGAGAGCTTCGCCTTTCGACTCAGCTCTTTCTTCACCACAACAGACCGATACAACGACCGCATTACTGCAGACGCTGCACCGATCCGCCTGTCGATCTCACGCTATGCATAGATTCACATGGAAAATGAGCAAGTAGATATGTCAACACTGACAGACCAATAATATCTGGAATAATTTAACAGACATAATATGGATTTTTAACATACATGACATTGATGAAGATAGCTTTTCTGTTTGTGGACGTCATGAATGATAGATAGCAGGCTTGTTTATTTATTGAGTGTTGCCTGTGTTTGAAAGTAATAGTGTTATACATGTGTGCTCAGCTTTTCCCGTAAAAATATGCACAAGGCTCACAGCAAACGAGCCGCCCTAGCTGTTTTGATATGTCGTCTGAGTTTTGGGCCTTTAAAAACTCACTGTCTGTCGGGGACTTTAAAAGACATCAACATGGATGCTTGTGCTGTTTGTTTCTCCAAGTGACATTTTATTGCTGCAGTGTTTTACACAGATGACAGAGTCAGTCTAACCTTTTTATCTGTTTTCATAGGTGATCCTCATGTTGACAAAATACTACTGACTTCAACACTGGCAGAGTAACAGAGAGCTCTTTATGGAGGTAAGAATTTTGCTTTTTGCTATGATGGAGTATAGATGTCATTATTGTGTGTGTACAGAGATATGAGCACCACAGCGCAACAAAAGATGCAGTATAATGTAATGGTAATGTTGAGTGCCTGTGCATTTCCCAAATGTCATTAACAAAGTGAGAGGAAAAGAAGCTACAATAAGGACTCAGGCATTCGGAATATGAATGTTTCAATACATGGTATAAATAGTAGATTTGTCTCATGGCCCACTGTTTCTCAGCAAGAAGAAGGCTTATTCCACTATGTGCTAAATGAGCCATGTGGCCATGCCAGCCATACCCAAATCCACAAACCAAAATGCCCATCACAGCATTTTCTCCTTGATATAAACTCTGGGTCAACTAACTGGTAGGCTTTTCTTCATAATCTTTAGAAAATACAGAACTTATTTCTATAAAATAAATGCACTATATTTCCAAAAGTATTAGTTCACCTGCCTTTACACACGTTACATAAACTTAAGTGACACCCCATTCTTAATCCACAGGGTTTAAAATGACGTTACCCCACCCTTTGCATCTATCTACATCAGACATCTATGTGTCTGATGTTGGACGAGAAGGCCTGGCTCGCAGTCTTCGCTCTAATTCATCCCAAAGGGTTTTCTGTCAGGTTGAGGTCAGGACTCTGTGCAGGACAGTCAACTTCTTCTACACCAAACTCGCTCATCCAAACTGTTCCCACAAAGTTTGGAGCATGGAATTGCCCAAAATCTCTTGGTGCTGAAGCATTCAGAGTTCCTTTCACTGGAACTTAGGGCCCAAGCCCAGCTCCTAAAAACAACCCCGCACCATAATCCCAATTCAGTTATTTGAGTGAATACTTTTGGAAATATAGTGTATCTAGAAGTCTGGTCAGGCCATCAGTAGATTTACTGTATATTTATGTTTACAATGTAGACTAATACTATGTTAAATGCATAAGAGTAAAAACTGAATCATTTGGCAAATGGGTTTTGTAAATTAACTATGTTTTACTTTCTTGGAATATGATTAAGCCAATGTTATCAACTTAAAAGAGCTATATTATTCCTTTATTTCTCATTTAAAACAAACATTATGTGACTAAAAGAAAGCTTTCCCAATCATTACTTTACTACTGCCATAAAGAAACAGATAAAGAGACCAGCAGAGGGCAGCAGAGTGCATTTCTGTTATAGTCTTTTGAACAGAAACAGAAAAGAGCTTTTTTTATTGAACTTATTGTATGATGCCATTTTACTACAAAATGAAAAGTGTAGCTGCAAGGAATCAGTGATAAATTAATGAGAGCAAACTGGATTCAGAGTGCTTGTTAATTGGTCAGTGCTTCCTAGAGGGGACAGAGGTTGGTGGAATACAGGATTACTCAAACAGGCGTGAATGAAACAAAACAGGTATGTTTTTGATGAGGGAACAACATTAACATGGTGGAAAGCTCAAAAAAGTCAGTTTTGCATAATATAGCCCCTCTAAGCTTATGAGAGTTTGGTTTAGGTGATTTTTTAATTCTGCTTTAATTGAAATGCACAAAAATGATGTTAGTCTTTCTGTTTTCCTAACTCAAACAATCCCTTTTCTTCTCTAAAATTACATCTATTAAAATTTGAATATTTTTGTTACCTCGAAGCATGACTAAAAATAATAACAGCTTTAATAACATCCTATCTTCTCACCAAGCATCCCACATGTGATATTCTTGTTTTTTCTGATAATTAAAAAAATACCCATTCATCTAGTAAATTGCCTCATGACTTTTGCTGTTGCAATTTTCTGCTTGCTTGAAATGCTTAATGATACTATCAGAATCTTAACTAGTAGGTGCCGCTCTCCTCTGGTGTTGTTCTCAAACTGTTTATTGTCGTGTAATTGAATCTTAGGTCAACCGATTACGGGACCACGTACGAGAAACTAAATGAAAGAGTTGGGCTGAAGACCGTACTGAGCTACTTGTACGTGAGCCCCAACAACAAGAGAAAGGTAGGTGTCATATTGCAGTGAGGATTAGCATAATTATTTTCCAGAAAGCCATAGCAATTCGAGTGTTTTGGTGCCTCTGACAGTGTCCCGCATATATAACTGTATAGCAGACACTTGTTTCCACACAGTGTCTCTGCAGGAGCCAGTTCTGCTTTGTCTATTCCTCGGCAGTGTATTGCACAAGCACACTTAAGCCCCGAGGAATGAATGCTGTCAAGGTGGGCCACTGATTCTCCCTGCTCTCTCGTCTGCTCTCTCCTATCAGATCATGTTACTGACCGACTCGGAGGTGGAGAGTAGCCTGCTCATTAGTCTCGACGAGGGGGCGTCCTATCAGAAACACAGCTTAGCCTTTGATATCCTCAGCTTGCTTTTCCACCCCGAGCAGGAGGACTGGATCCTGGCGTACAGTCACGACCAGAAGGTAACATGTGGCTGTCAAATGGAGTCAGGGACAAAGCGGTCACATGCTACTTCATGCTTGTTTTGTCTAAAAACATTAAGTGGGACTGGGAAACAGGACCGTGGTGCTTACGCTCCTGGATGCTTGACTCCTATTCGAACAGGGTTTCCATGTGTCCTTGAAAAATCTAGAAAATTGTTTTGTCATCATAAACACTGGTGTTTAGGTGGACGAAAAAATGGCTACCCCGCTGTGTTTATGCTGTGAGTGGTGCCAAACAGTTGGGGCTTGCAATGTAAAGTTTTTGTCCAGCTTACTACAGTTGGTTCTTCCTGGAGTCTCTGACTTCTTCCCATCACCCACCACCCCATTCTTTAAAAACACTATGTATTTAGCAAACTACCTTTTACTGGCCATTTGTAGTAAACATTATTATCTGTCAATATATGTCTCTAAGAGTTAGCTTTGCAATTTACTGGCAATTGTTCACAGTGTACCCCGGGATAGGCTAAAGCCCCCATGTCCTGAACGGATGAATGATTCAGTTTTGCTATTGATAAGTATCTAGTCCAGCAGTTCTCAAGCTTTTCACACCAAGTCTACCTCAGGAAATATTTGGCTTTCACAGTCTTTTTTGGACTAAAATGAGCCTGGATCTTGCCTAACCCAGGCCTAAATCAAAGGAAAAAGAATTAACATAAAAATGAATTACTAAATAAAAACAGTTCAAGGACTAAACCAGGTCCAAACCAGAGCTAAACTAGGTTTCAGTGAGGTCTAAACCAGGACTAAACCAAGTATAAAGAGGTCTAAACCAGGACTCAGCAAGAACTAAACAAAAACTAAATCAAGAACAAATCAGGAACTAAATCAGGAAAAAAAATTGGCTCTAAATCAGGACTTAGAACTGCTAAAGACTCCTGAGTATTACCAGAAGAAGCCTGTACCACAGTTTGAAAACCATCAAGTCAATATGAAGTCAACCAATAAATCTCAGAGATTAGGCGAGCAGAGACAGTCAGCTTGCTTATTTTTCTGAATTATATATGATACTACATTGAATATTAAATCCTCTCTGGTGACTTTGGGTAAGTTATTTCTTCAGCCAGATTCTCTGCAATCTATTTCACCGATGCTTTAAAAAGTTTAGCTGTACTTAATGGACCATTGGTGTTATAAGCTACATTCACTGTGTTAACATTGTGTCCGCCTCCCAACTTTGTAAATGCTTCACAAACTCCACTTTCCAAAAATGGTAATAACCTCTGATGTGATAAACTCAGTTTGCTGACTCTTTCACCTTCGCTGACCCACTGCAAATTTATATTATAAGTCACATTGAATGACATTAAATCGGTGTGGTGTTTTTTGCTTGAAAATGCACATAAGCAGGTTGTTGCGGGCATCCCTTTTGATCACGCTTTCAGGACAAGCAAAGACATGTGCCATTTAAGGTGAGGCTGAAATTGCAAAAAACAAGTTATAAGGCCTGACTGTACAGGTTCTAATAGATATACCCCAGACAGCATTGGAGAAAGTTACCAATCCGCACACACTCCAAGGAATAGCTCACCACCTCCATTACTCTCAGTGGTAACCCTGCTGTCTGCTTTACTCAACACCCCAGACATCAAACCTGGCCTCCCTCACAGTGCGCTATTGGAAGACTTGATTTTGAGAGAGAAAAGCAGTCAAGGTCTCCGTAGTGAGATAAATGTTCCAGGGAGCAAGATGAAAGCCAACTCCAGATAGCCTTGGACGGGTCAAAATAAAGATGCTTGAGAGAAGAAGTTTGCCTCTGGGTCATTTTATTGCAAAGCTTCAATCCACATATGCTTTGGCTTCTTATTCCTTTTATCATGGCTTGATTAAAATTAATCATAGCTGGCTTTCATTTTCCATGTATTGATTGTCTGTCATGGCTGTTTTTTGTTTTGTTTTTTTTGGGTTTTTTTGCGAACTCGTAAGCTCTTAAGAGAAGTCTAAATGATGTGGCTAATCCTTGTAAAGCCCTGTGCTTAAGATGATCATTATGGCGAGATGACAGGCTTTCTGAATGTTTGGACACGAGTCTAAAAGGGACACTAAAAGCTTTGTGGGAAAGAAAAGCAGCACAATGGCAGTTAAGTAAGTGATTAAACTGGGATCCTGCTGAGTTACTGTCGTAGCAGTAAGCTTTGATTTCATTACACATGGTATAATTTGTATGATGAAATCTCATATTTTGTCCTTCTGAGGTCTCTCAAAGGATTATTTATTCTGTACTATTCATGAAATGCCTTCTGCTTTCACTGAACCTTATGTACTTGCTCCCATTGCACCTAAATTTAACATCTTATTTTTCTTTTGCAGCTTTATGTCTCGGTTGAGTTTGGGAGAAGATGGCAGCTTGTGCATGATAATGTAGTGCCCAACAGATTCTATTGGTAAGTCATTGATTTCTACTTCTTTCTAGGGAATAACCTGCTACACTGCTATACTTTAACATAACCTCAAAATATTATAAATAATTGAAGCATAGAGAATGACTTGACATTAATAAAGCAAGTGTATTTGTTTTGGAATCACTCTTGTTACTCTAAGGATATTTACCGAGTGCACTTGTCTGGAGATGCTTTCAGATTAGGCCCACAGGCAAGATTAGTTTAGATTTCTCTAGTAGTCTGCAAGTGGTTTACACTTATTTCTAGCATTTCCCCTTTTCTGGTTTAGTTTAGTGTTTGACTTTACCTGAATTCATCCCTGTTTGATCTGGCTTCCCTTGGCAAAGCAAAAAAAAAACAAACAAAAAAAAAACATGTAAGAACTTTTAATATTTATATTGCAATTTACATTAGAGCAATACTCCATCACCTATAGAGTAGGATTAGAGCCATGTGTCAACTCTGCTCAGTGTCACAACAGAGTCCAACACCGAGACAAACAAACCACCAAACAGCTTCCCAGCGCCAAAACCCTAAGAGCTGACCTTAGAGTTGTATCTCAGAGTTCTCTCACAGTTCTCCCCATCTCCTGAATGCATCTCTAATATTTCTGCTCCTTTCTCTGTGCTTCCCTTGTCTCTGTTCCTGTTTGTATTTCTGTGCCATTTCTCTTTGTGAGCAAGCGGAGACAGAGATGGGATAGACACTTTCTGTTTTATCATCAGACATTCATTCATGTTGACAAGAAAAGGCTTGCTGCAAACTCACGTGGGGCTGTTATGTTTCAATATGAATTTTGTAAACATCAGATGTGTGGAGAATTATGTTGATTTGATGCTAATTCACTATGAGATACATCATGTTAATTGTAAGTGTTGTTTATAGCCTGGTATTAGTGTTTGATGCAGAGGCAAGTGCTTACACTAGGAATGCAGTGACTTAATGTAACCGCTTGTGCTTGATGGCTGTAATAACAAATTTTCTTAGATTTGTTTATTTGGTGTGTGTTTTTAGGTTATTATTACTGTCCTTGTATAAAATAAATATTATCTTTAAGCTGTGACATTGCAGCTATTTCCAACTTATTGAAGGCTGTAAGATTGCTCATCCAGGAGTTTATTTCATCATATTATTGGACAACTTGATAAACACATTAATAGTGTATTAAATTTATGCTGCTCTGGGGACTGCTGTGTTATCCCTGCGTACTCTGTGTGTGTGACTAGAGTGACTAGATTGTTCTGACAATGTTTATCTCTCTGTGTCTGACTTGTGACCATCTGGCCATTGTCCATTGACTCTTTTCCTATTCTATACAAAGAAGTTTGTCTGGTACCTCATGGTTCAGTGTTTCATTTCTATAGGCGGAAATATCTCAAGCAGAGAAGCCAATCAGAGGAATAAAGGGCAGGATGTAAGCAGCATGCCGCTCACCCATATCCAAAACAAACATGGTGCCTATGCAGAATTGTTCCTGGAATATGCAGAATTATTAGCAAATCTGTACATATTTCTGAACGGTGAAAGCAGCAAAAGCCAATTGTACAAAGACTTGTTGGTTTGAAAGTGGTTGTTAGGTTGGATGTCAGCGGTACTGAAATGCAGGCGCCATTTTGGATATTTTTGATAGGAGATTATCTTCCTTATTTGCCAGACGCGCTGCAGATAGGACTGCTCCAAATTGTCTGAGTGGAAACGGCTCGCTATGGCTGAGGATCCAGACTCTTCTGCTTTCCAAAAGAAAGCAGGAGGGGCTGGCAGGTCAGGATAGTCATTGTCTAGGGTGGACCCCAACTTAGGCCAAAGCAACTGGACAATGCCCCACCGCAGTGCAAAGTAAGATTAAAATAATGATTTCCCATTGTTGAGTTGATAAACTGCCTAAAGGATGTGAAAAATAGTGTGTTTTTTTTTTTTTTTTTGAGTATTTTTGTGGCTAGTCGTTATTGGTTCGTCTGTTAGCAAACTGCAAAACACCATCTGGATTTTTTTTATGATTCTGTACCATTTTGAGATATGGCTATCCCAACAGATAACACCTGCAGCCATAGGTGGGTAGTAAAGAAACAAGAGTTTAGCTTGAGTGGATTCTGAGTGTAGCTCAATGGATAACAGCATTTACCCCTGAACTAGAAAATCCCCAGTTATGAATCGAGGCCTGGGCACTGTATTTTTTCCATTGCATGATAGGGTCAACTTCTTGACAGATGTCTGCTCTTTCCAACTTCCTCTAGTTTAGTTATACTCATTATTTTGCTGACTGAACTTTAGTGCTGCCCTCAGAGCCTTTGTGATTTTTTGATTCCTCTCTCCGTCCGTCTCTCCGAGCTTCCCTGTCTTAGATGCAGCACATTGATATGGATGAAACATACTGTAATCCTGCAGAAATGTTGCTTTGCCTTGTGGTTCGCAGCTTCTTTAACGTCTCGGATGAATATATACTCAGAGCTAAGGCAGCAGCTTGTGAGCAGGTGCAGAAGAAGAAGAAGCAAAGAGAATAGACAAAAGCTAGTTGTTGTCGTGCTCTCAAAAAAACATAATGAGACATTGTTATTCAACCTTCAAGGACAAGAGCAAATTTTGCTGCTTCCAACTTTTTTGTTTTATTGAATTTTATACGCACTTTTTGATACATAATGCAATTCGTCAGTGACACAATGCAGGAGTGATTCAATCTTCTGTAGAAAATCACATTTTTGTTGTTACTTTACATAACACGGCTCCTTAATCATTTATCATTTCTTGCACACTGCGCTAACCATCTAGTTTACACACACACTGGTTAATAATTGATCCCTGCTTTCTCGTGAAATATTGTCAGGAAAACAGACGTCCAAATGCGATGTTATGTAATGTAATACCTATTTTAAATGAAAAGAACCAGGGCTCAGAGTGGGATGTTTTAGCGTTATTAGCTGTCTGCAGAGGCTAAAGGGAATACTGCAGGGATAAATGTTTAATTTATTATGGTTTTTATAGCAGTTGGCTTCAAAATCTACAAAAGCCTCCAAAATTTTAATCAAGAATCTCAGTGTGCAATCTGCAATGATATACGTAGGTTTTAGATGTGTTTCTCTGGGACAATAATAATATGATTGCAGTAAATAAAAGCCAGTGGAGAGGAGGAGAGATGACTAAGTGGATCTGTGCTGAACTATGGTTAATGAGGCTGATATTTTTATCCTCAAAGGAAAGGTTGGACGCACAAGTAACATTCAGGCTGCCATGTGGGTTAAGTACCAGTCTTGTTGTAATTTTTTTTAAAATGTGGATAATAATTTTGTTCTGGTAATTTGTAGACAGCCTTGGGTATCTATGGTCCCCTTCAGACCTCCAAATCATTTTATAATGTGCAATGTATGTCTTAAAAAAACAAAAAATTTGTAAATAGCTAGGCATTGAAGCACCTGTTTAACTAAGCATGACACAGACTTTCATCTTTAATCAACCAATATACATTAGCACAGTACAGAGGGCCTTCTCTCTGTCACAATCTACCCCCAGCTCTTCAAACCACAGTCACCTTTAATTGTGTAAATTACTTTTAATGACTGTTATCTATAAAAATGCTTAATATTGTGAAATATTGTGAAACATTGATATTAGACTTGTCAGTTCATGCTGAGTAGTGACAGGGGAGATGGCTTTATAAGACCTTTGGGACTTCTTAAACTCACTGCACCGTCTCTTTTAAATTGTTTTTTGTTGTTGTTGATATTATTTGTATGTGGAAATGAAAATATAATCTAAATATATAATAAGAAAGTGGAGCCTGTGACAGCAAGCTTTGCTCAAATACATGCTTGCATAATAATGAGGTTTGGTCTCATTTGAATGAGAGACATTCACATTGGCTGATAATCTACATAGTGTCAGAAAATCCAGTGAAATAAATATGCAAAATAAAATGTGCATTAATATTAGTAAGACATGCAGTGATTTACAAGATAGACATTTAATGATAGCTTCCTTGATGTTTAAAGGAAGTTCTAAAATGTGTAATGTATTGTCATTTTATGCTGGCAAATTGGTTCAGTTTGACGTTTTTTGTGAAATAAAAGCAGGCAAGGCCAGCTTTGAACTATAGAAGTCTAGAATAAAACTTTCTCTTTAATGTTTTGTCTTTGATGATTCCCTTTAATGTAAAAAAAAAGGCTTAATGAAGAAAGGAAGAAAGGCTATAGTGAACTATCAAATTACTACGTCCAAGCAGTATTTTGACTGAAAGACCAGGATGCATACTCCGTCACAGAAAGGAGATAGTGGGATTGATCACTAGGTCTCCCAATACCTAAAGACGTGCATTAACAATTGGTAATTCTATATTGAGTCTACTTCAGGCTGAAAGTTACTGGGATAAGCTTCACCTTCAAATGCCTAGTTAGATATAATTCCCATTTGGACACACTGAGGATGCCAGTCTCAGTTTGTGTTTGACATGCTTTTGTATATTTTATCCACATTTCCACTTTCATATACATTCACATATTAAGATGTTTCCAGCTCTGAGTCATACCTTGTCTGTTCCCAAACATGATTTACAAAACCTTATTAAGCTCGGCCTCTCTTTACGCAGACTGTGATATGTGTTACTTATTGGAGAACACTGTGGAACATTGCAGGGGTTTATTTAAGAGCAAGGGCTGCTGTTGGCTGATAGAATTGGATGAAGTATTTGACAGAAAGTCCATTAAAAGAGATGGAGCTGTGAGGCAATTACAGAGTGCTGAGGAAAGCAGGATCGGGGGTGTGTGGGGGGTGCTTTTTATATTATACTTCAGACGCGGCGGACGGAAAATTAGAAGAAACCTATCTTCTGTCACAACAGCAGATATTAGTACAACAAGTGGTCACTCCTGTCACTCTGCACTTAACCATGAGCATGAAGGATCTCTAGTGGGGCGCTGTTTATGGGAAAGGTTGTTGTATGATTGCCCCTAAGAGGACACTTAAAAGGTCATGGCGGCATATCCCATAATGCCTTGTGGAATCATATGTGGATATTGAAACTAGTTATGTTGTGAGATTTTCTGCCTCAGAGTAAGGAGATGGTGTTCGATCTCCAGGCCCCCCACCACCCAAATACAAGCATGTGTAGGTGAATACAGTCATCTATATTGGCCCTCGTAAATGCAAAAGTGAATGATTGTACATTTGTGTATGTTTTTTAGTGTAACTGGCAATTCTTAAAGGTCTACCCTGCCTGATGGCCAGAGTTAGCAGGATAAGCTCATCCCAACTGGAATCAGAATCAATTTTCCTGAATGCTTTGAAAGAATTTTATATTTTAGTTGTTTTTTTTATTACAAATTTGGGGTTTTAAGTACAATTTTATCAATATGTTTAAGTTAATAAACACACACGTTTACACAAGTAGTGCTATGTCAGATATGTCAAAATAATGTCAAATGGTTAGAGGTTTTACTTTGAGATATAATAATGACAATATAATAATTGTGTTTATGTTCAGTTTCTTTGCCTTTGCAGTAGGGCTGACCCAGGATAACGCTTCCATCCTGTAACAGTATCTCACAGTTCCCCTGTTGTTAGATGTTGATGATGTGCAGCCACATGTTCACATATTAACGTCACGCTAAATCATTAAATTCATATTCACAGCAAACATTTAAATTATGTAGTATATACCAAGGATAAGACAGGTCTCATGCACAGTGCATGTTTTATGATCTTAATGTGACGTCATCAATAATGCAGTCCCGCTGTGGTTAAGTAGAAATGTGCTGTTTGTGACTGCAGGTCCAAGCTGGGCTTAGACAAAGAACAGGGGATGATCCACCTGGAGATCAGCGTCTCGGAAGGAAGTGAGTAATAATACAGCTACATATCAAGGCAGTGTAATAATAAAGGCACGTATGAATGATATGATGTTAGCTAACCTTAATGTGCTTATATGGCTGTCCAATCATCAGAGAGCACACACCAGTCACACAGTGTTCCTTGCTCTGCCAAACTCAGTTGTAATTCCTCAATTTTAATCTTAAAAATGAGTGAAAGGTTGCAGCTTTTTTGCTGTACTTACAAAACCTTTAATCCCTGTCTGAACTGGCCACATGGAGATTCTTCATATGATTAAGCTAATTCATTTTTCAAGGGCCTGGCTTGCAACTTGGCTCTTTTCTTGGCCGCAGTGGCAGCAGAGGGGCCCTCTGTGTTAATGCCCTCTCCCTGGGGGACGCTCTCATTTGGCTGATGCTAACGCACTGGGACAGCTTCTTCTTAGTTTTACTATTAGTGGGAATCAAAATTGGCCTTCAAAAACGTCTATGGCTCTCCTAATGCCATCTGCATAAGCAGTGCCAAACCTTGATTTTGAGAGTTGTGTGTGTCTTGTCTTTTTTGTAGTATTTTTAGTGCTCATTTCTTGCTTACCTACAGGGTCGCAGTACATAACTTGTAAACTTCAGAACTGCACCGATGGAAACAAGGGCAAGCCTTTCCCTGGATTTATCATCCCTAATTCTCTGGTGGTTCAGGATGAATACGTTTTCATCCAGGTGGGTTTTATTGCAAGGTCTGGCTTCATTAAAAGACAATTAAAAGCTGTAAAAGTACCGCATTCAATCGCATCTTAATGTAGTCATGTTTTTCATTAACTAAAAGGGCTTCATTATCCGGGGGAAAGGATACAATCCAATTGGAGGCCTTAGTGTTGTGTATTGCACTTCCCTACAATGCACCTAAATCCTAATTAGCACAATTTTGATAGAGGCTTGATACATCTTGCCAACAAACTGTGTACAGAGTCGCTAAATATTTATCTGAGATGTGATGAACTACAAATTGGACTTAATTGTTTTCCTAGGTGCCGATAGGGATCCAATCTGTCCATTATGTGTCCTATAAAAGGAATGCTTTCTACCCAATGAAGCTTCCCAAGTACACACTGCCAAAGGTAAGACACTGGAAGGAAGTGGGAAAAGTAAGTGCTGCATTAAGTTTGCAACAAAACCCTCTTGTATAATTTATTTCTGCAGGCGATTCTGTGGTGTCATGATGACTTACTGGGGATGATTTTAGAAAGGATTTTATGCAGGATTGTTCCCACCACAAGTTCTTTTTAGTCATTTATTAGTCATAAAGTTTTTTGGCATATCAAACATAATTTTAAAAAACATCGGGACTCTGTGTGAAACGCAAATAAAAATGAATGCAAATATATTCAAATCTCATAAAACTATTTTTTTTTTCACAATAATACAAACAGGTGTTAAAACAAGATATGTTTTACCATTGTTTTAAAAAAAACAACTCATTTTGAATTATATGGCAGCAATAGCCATAACAAAAAAAGCTGGAGAAGCATTTTGCAACTAAATAGGTTATTTTTTCATGGTACAGCTTTCTTCTATTTGTGTGAATTGTGTTTATAGACAGTGTTCTTGAGCCCATGCAGTGAGTACAGAGTCATGCCTGTAGCAGTGCCTCTTGAAGATCAGAAGATCACTTGCATCCCATACATCCAATATTAATTAAAGAGGCTCTCCTTTTCTAAAATTCTCCTTTTATACCCTCTCATGTTACTGACATGTTGCCAAGTAAAGAACTCAGTGACTTTTTTACCTTATATAAACTGTTTCACAGTCCACGTGATGGTTAAATGAGTTGTTGTGGGGTAAATAAAGCGTGCGTCGTCACCCCCTGGTGTTTCTGGGCCAAAAGTGACACTTGCCACAGTGAGCGCCATCGACCTGGAGTCACAGAAGTCTCACGAGAAAACAGCACATCGCGTTTATCAAAACAACAAGCTAGCGACGGCTTTATTTCTTGATTTTTGTCATGCCAGAGCGGCCAAATGGCAGAAAAAACTTTGTACAGATAAGCGGAGGGGAAAACAAAAGTAAAGACAAGCGAAGGGTCACACAGAAGTCAACTCGACTTGAGTATTTACGATAGTGCTTGCTCTAAAATGTAGGGATAGCTCTATAGAGGAAAATAAGGTAAAACAGCAAAGAAATGAGTTACTGAGTTCCTCTTTAACCCATTTACTTACAAGATGCTCCTTCAGCTGTTTTTAAGCTGTCTCTTCCAACCTTATGTAGCCTTTTTGAGATATGTTGCTGCCAATTTGTCTAAGCTGATGTGTTGTTTATGCTCTCTTGTGAATAAAATATGACTATGAGATTTGACTTTTGCAGATTTTACACAATATCCTTACTATTTATATCACACACAACTGGGTTGTGTATTCAAATCTGAACACACTGCCCTTCTCATCCTGGTTACATTTTTGAACTTGAAGTCCACTGAAGTCCATTTGCATCCACACTGGCTGTAAACTGTGTATGTGCTAAAAGCGCAGTGGGGGCTCAGTGTCCTCACAGCCCATGCTGTATAACAACAGGAGATTTAAAGCCTGCCGCGCAAGGCGATCAATTTCCACACATCAGTCTCTTCAGCCATCCATCCATGTTGTAGTGTCAACGTTCTCTCTTGAAGGACACACTTCCTCTACTTCCTGTCACTTTGGATGAGACGTTTGGTGAAACTATACTGAGCCTGTCTTTATTTTTAGTGAGTGGCATGAAACGCCTCAGGTCTAATTGCGGCTGATCCTGACTGAATATTGTCAAGAAGTGACAACTCACTACTCCCATTTCTGTTTTTGAGTTTTGCTCTATGCTGCTTCATACTGACACTAACTGGGTTTCCATCACTTTATTTATTTGTGCATTTGGAAATATTGCATCAGAAACAAGAGATGGAAATAAAATCTGTGTGTGTTCATGTTTTCTTCAGGGTGTTTTGGGATTTTTACGAAAACATAGTTGATGTGAATTATGAAGAATTTGTGGAATCAAGTCTGATGTAGTGAATGTAAAACCCACAAGACTCTTGGTGTTGTACTTACATGTGGACAGATGAGGAAACACAAAATATTCCTATAACAGCCAAAGGCTGAGAAGAAAATATCCTCTAAGACCTCCCAAAATCTGTCTATCTTTCCCAAATATACTATATTTCCAGAAGTATTCACTCACCCACCTAAAGAACTGAATTGGGATTATGGTGTGGGGTTGTTTTCAGGAGCTGGGCTTGGTCCCTTAGTTCCAGTGAAAGGAACTCTGAATGCTTTAGCACCAAGAGATTTTGGACAATTCCATGCTCCAAACTTTGTGGGAACAGTTTGGGGATGGCCGCTTCCTGTTCAAACATGACTGCAGCAGAGCACAAACCACGGTCCATAAAGACATGGATGAGTGAGTTTGATGTGGAAGAAGTTGACTGAACCTGCACAGAGTCCTGACCTTAACCTGACAGAACACCTTTGGGATGAATTAGAGGGAAGACTGCGAGCCAGGCCTTCTCCTCCAACATCAGTGTCTGACTTTGGACTAGAACATCAGACACTGTAGATGTCTGACGTAGATAGATGCAAAGAGTGGGCCAACATCATATTAAACCCTATGGATTAAGAATGGGGTGTCACTTAAGTTCCTATGTAAATGTAAAGGCAGGTTAGCTAATACTTTTGGAAGTATAGTGTACATAGCTTTATGTTGATTAAATTTCTGCTTTTCTTTCTTAGCGTCAAATTGTGCTGCTGGTAAATGTAAAACTTGGCCAATTATAACTAATTGCAATCCGGTCTCCATCTTCTATGGTTGTAGGATACGAATGCTGGTCTTCTTCCTATGCAAACTTTGCAAAGATTTGCTTCACTTTTGGATGGAAACCCAGCTACTGACAGAGTTATATGCACTTAGCTCTGTTGCTGAAATACCAATTCTGTGTCTAATTATAAAAGTGTTACTGTACGTTCAGGACCTGCAGATAATAAGTACAGATGATAACCAGGTGGTAGCAGCGATCCAGGACTGGCACCAGAACGACTCGTACCACTTGTACATGTCCGAGTCCAGGGGGCTGTTCTTCACACTCATGCTGGAGAACGTGGTGAGCAGCGGAGGGCCTGAGGGCAACATCATGATAGACCTGTACGAGGTGAGCACACACTGAGCTGCTGGGCCCGGCCTGTCAGACTGAGGTTTATGTGTATTCATGCTACACATATCTATGACCTGCTGTGTTTTTTTGGTGTCCTTTAGAATTCCTTTTTTAATGAGCGCAGTATTGTAGAAAGGTGTTAGACTTTGTTTTTAAGAAAGGCCATGAACAAAAAAAGGTGTATTAATGTGCAAAAATACACATAATTTAAAAAAGAAGAAAAAACAAAACTAGAAGCACTTAGAGAGCTTAGACCTCTGCTAAGCACTTGTCCTATCTTGCAATGGTAAAGATATAGTGCTGCAAACCCTTCTAGTTCAAGGGTAAATGAGCTTTCCATTGAACCACAAAGCCCTTGTCTCTCACAATGGTAAAAAAAAAAAATTCTCTAAACCTAATTATTCATCACTGGTCCTATCTTGCAATGGTAAAGATATTTTTATTTTTATTTAATCTTTATTAAACCAGTAAAGTCCCACTGAGATTAAAAACCTCTTTTTTAAAAACATTTTTTATTAGCTTTACATAGTGCCCAGACCTAGACTTAAACTTGATGATGGTCTAGTTCAGGGCTAAATGCTCTTCTCATTGAGCCACAAAACAAAAGTGAAAAGTGAGTTAGTGATGTTAGTATCATTGGTCCATATCTTAAAATGATACAGAAGCCTTTAAAACACTCTTGTATCTATACAGTTACAGTCCTTGGCCCATGTCTGACTTTTCCTCAAAACGTCATAACAAAAGCACAAAATAAATCTCAGTTTTTATTAAAGCACTCTTAGTTAACAGCATTTTTCATACCTCAGTAAAACTTTTGCTTGGTGCAGTACTGTATATAGTCTTCCTCTGATTTAGATTGGCTGTATTTTATATATTTGACAGTGCCTTGGGCAAAGTTGTCCCCTTATGCATCATCAAGGGAGAAAAAGTGATATACAGGCAGAGTGCTTTGTGCGACTGTGGAGTGGAGACTATTATTTTATTTTTAATGGAAATCCTGCACTTGCCTTCAACTACTCGGGGATAGTTCTATTGCTGTGATATACGTTTTAGGAACAAGAATAATTGGATGTTCTTGAGAACCTATTGTGCCTATGACAAATATAATATGAAGTGTTTCTAAACTTACCTGCTGATGCATAAGGGTTATATTTAAACATTTCATTTGGAGTGTGGTGGCACTTTAGGCCTCTTAAGTAATCAGAGTTAGCTTTCTGTGGCTTGATTTATTGTGACGTCAAAGAACAAAAGATTCTTCAAATTCCTTCCTAATTTTCTCCTGTAAATTTAACAGCTATTTTTCTACTTCTACCAAACTAAAGAGTTATCAATTAAAACATTTTTAGCACAAAGGCTCCCCAGGAACATGTTTAGTACAGTATAATAATAAATACATACTGAAATAACTACATTTCTTTGTCATGTTGTTAGACTATACATTTGACATAAAAAATATTTTTTGTTACCAAAGTTGTATTGTCTAAATGTGGGAATACATTAGTCAGAAATGTAATGAAAACTTGGGAACAACAGCAGGTCCCAACAGGGTGTCATAGCTCCAAAAAGCAATAATGTGATGTTTCACCTCCTGATGTACTCAATAAGCCAAAAACTACACAACCACTATCAAAACAGAAAAGATATGAGAAGATATACGTATTCCCAGTGGTTACTTTATGAAGTACCACACTGCAAGACCACACTGAAATGGTTGTGCAGCATTGACTTTTAATCAATAGCACACTAGAGACAGACCAATATGTATCGCTTGAGCTTTATTGCTGATTTTTGGCACTGGTTTGGGCAACCACGTGACTGAAGGACTGGATATTTAAGGCTTTAAAATCTGGTATGCAAAGCTGCAGCATTAACTTCACACCACAAGACAGAACAGAAGGTGCTGTACTGTAACTTTAACTCCACTGAATGTGGTTAAAATATCGCCTTAGAGCCTTGAAGTAAAACAGGGATATAGCGGACACTTACTAATCATTGCTACAGACATTATTTTCCATATTTTAAAAATCGGCATCAGACACATAAATCTGTAGTTAGTTCCAAGTGTCAAAGTTAACTCTCAAGACCTGATTTATGGTCTGTGTTGGATATTCCTTGCAGTGGCAGCTAACAGTGACAAACTATTGTGTCATATTGCCTCAGCAGCATTGGAAGGAAGGGTCAATGCCAAAGTTTCTCTGCCTAAAATAACATTACATACTTTTAGTAGTTTGTATTCATTAGCTTTTTGTAGCATTATCGTGTTACTTGGTAACGTTCTTAACCTCTCACATTAAACATGTATTTGCTGGCTGTCATGTAGCAAAATAATATATTTATGCACAATTTGTGTGGCTAATATCCAATAAAAGTTGTTTACAAACACTTAATTGGTTTATTGTACCATGCATCTTTTTGTAGGCCATATGGAAATTTCTGTCATTATTTCCAGTGTCAATGAAGTTACATCAGCCCGGTTTAGGAGTGAACTTTGTCCCTTGTGTCAATACGGAGCTTGTTTTCACAGCTAACAAGACATGTTGGCCAAAACATATTGACAAAAGGGCTTGATGTTGCCGTAGTCATTTTCGCTTAACTTTTTTACAATGTTTTCAGCCTGAGATACATCTGCCAAACAAACCCTTAAAAACAAGCATAAAAAAACCTTTTCCACTCTAACGACACACTGCTCAAATGTGCTCGCAGTGAGGGAGCATATGCCGGAACATTGGCTTTTATTCAGCCTCCTCTAAGTGTTTCTCATATCACTTTTCTGCCTGGCCTTATTCTGCCTTTTATACGTTACATTGAATAAGGACAGCACTGATGTCTTTTACAATTGCAAAATCCATTGTGTCATAGTCTGCACATGGTCACATTGCTGCGTAAACCCGTGCCTGGAACATGTAGACTAATGTGTTACGGCGAGCAGTTCGGTTTAAATCACCTTCATGCAACAGTAAAAAGCCTCATGTTGTTATCCTGGATATAGCCGCGAGCAGCGTTTCTTCTACACTCACTACACTCTGCCTTGACAGCCGACTGGTTCAAAATGAAATCATTATCCTGCCCCCTAAACAAGCGCGATAAAAAACGATGCAAGCTGAGGTGAGAGCTGCACGTGAGTCCGTTTTGGGTACACAAAGAAGTAAAAAATGTCTCTGGGCTGCACCATATGTTGTTTTGATACTGCTGGGTCCTATGCAGATGGTCCAAAATAGCTCTTACTGTCAGATATCACTTTTAGATAGCTCTCTCCCTCTCCAAACTAGGCCCTCAGCTTAACTTAAGTTTGAATAATTTAGCTTATTTTTTTCCTGCTTACGTTTTCTCCGCACTTCTCTCTCTGCGCTTCTCATATCTACAGGTAGCCGGGATTAAAGGGGTGTTCCTGTCAAATAAAATCGTCGAGAACCAAGTGAAAACTTATATCACATACAACAAGGGGAGAGACTGGCGGCTTCTGCAGGCGCCAACCACCGATCTCCAGGGAAACAGGGTCTATTGTGAACAGGTAAGTGGGCCACTGGCAGAGGGAAAGGACTGGTTACAACATGAAGCTGGAAAAAGATGTGCTGTTCCTAATCACCTTGACGAAATAACTCCTTGCATTCATAGAATATCTTATAGGCTGCATTCAGACTGAAACTCCTTATGTTAAAGGGGCTACATTATGCTTTTTTGTGGGTCTTTTAAATTAATTTAGGACACATCTAGATCAGCATCTTACATTTTGTTGGTCAGAAAACGCAATAATTATTGAAAAAAAAACTTATTTGAAGAATCTCATCATTTGACTTTGTGAGAAACGCTCAGATTAGGTCTTTGTTACTTTAAGAGCCCTCCCTCCCCGCTGTCCCACTGCTGTCACGCCCCTTCACTGCTTCTCACAAAATCGTGTGCTGGTGCAGAAGCAGTGTTTGAGTGGTGTCTGCTGCAGTTCGGGGTGGGTTTGTTTGGTTGCTGCGGGGGAGGCGTGAGCTGAAGCAGTGCTTCCTGAACGGGACAGAACCGTGAGGGGGGAGGGGACGTGGTCAGGTGGAAAAGGCAGACACCAGTGAAACAAGCCATTTTGGCCTCTAACAAACTAAATGTAAGAGAAAAGAGCAGTGGTTCCCAAAGTGGGGTCCGGGGCCTGC
Organism: Bostrychus sinensis; assembly: GCA_020698575.1. Lineage (NCBI taxonomy): Eukaryota > Metazoa > Chordata > Actinopteri > Gobiiformes > Eleotridae > Bostrychus > Bostrychus sinensis. The sequence goes on along the minus strand of CM036254.1, from coordinate 12,574,963 downwards.
ATATATACTTTACCTTACTTCTTTAAAAATATTACTTTAAAAGTATTTTTAGCCATCAGTCAGTGGTTTTGTAACATTTTAATGAAAATTTATGATGAAAAACATTGCATAGTCTTTTAAGTAGAGTTAACTTTTAATTGTTGGGGGTCTGCAAAAGATTTTCGGACATTAAAGGGGGCCACAACACTCCTGACTTTGGGAATGGCTGGAATGAAACAAAACACAGCTCAAGGTATCTTTTTGATGAGGGAACATTATAACATGGGAGAAAGCTCAAGAAAGTCGATTTTGCATAATATAGCCTTTTTAAGCATAACTATAAGCCTGTAGAACCATTATTTTAGGGATAAATAAAAGTGCCATTTTGCGTGATGTTTCGCAGCTACAATTTTCCAATACATTAATGAAAAGTCATACATTACTTACTTAGAAGGATGTGGCCATATCATGATACAAGAAAATCACAGTATTTATTTTGATATTGTTGGAGCATAATTGTACCAAACACTCCTAACCATAATTTGTACAATATTTAAGGTTATATTGGAATAAAACACAACTCTGTAAGATTGAAAATGCCCACTGTTGTAGTAAAAATCTATAGCTTGGGACTGAGGTTGCTGAGACAGAAAGATATGACTTGGCCAGAGTTGACAGTCGTGAAGTCTCTTTGTGGTGCACAGCTGCTAAAATAAAACTTTTTTTGCCCAGAAACCTTAGACACAAAATTCACTGTTCCATAATATTGTGGCATTTTTGTGACAAGGGTTGTGGGATTGATTAAAGTGTTAGGTGAGTTGTCTATCTGTGTGTATCTTGCTACTTACTGGCCATTGTCCAGGGTGTACCCCGCCTAAGGCCCATAGTTACTGGGATAGGCTCCATTACCCACGAACCCTAAGAGGAGTAAGCAAAGATAAAAGAATAAATGGGATTATGTTTGCATTTCTTAAAATTTTAAGACTAACAATACTGGCTACTAGTTGCTGCCAGTTTTTTTATTTTTTATTTCAAGAATGTTAAAACTGTTGAGGTACTCAAATGTAGTGGGAAGAGAAGATCTGTGTTTGACCTAAGTGATTTTGGCTGCAAGTAAGAAGGAAATAACAAAGCGCTGGGTAAGACTAGATCCACCTACACAGCAGGTTCAAGATGGTGGAATGCATTTTAGTGATGGAGAAAATGACCTATAATCTTAGACTAAAAGTGCACAAACACGATGAGCACTGGAAAAAATGTCTGACATTTCAAGGTGACACATCTAATTAAATGTGATTGCATTTCCAGGCATTTTTCACTCTGTTAGTGTGTTTGTTGGCATTTTGTTTGATTTGTATTGTGTATAAAAACAAAATGAAAGTAAACATACTGCTGAGATACCACTCTCTGGATGAAGGGGGGCGTGATACTAAACAATTTTCAGTTTTTCTGCCTGGTGCACCCATGTTACTAACTCTTGGACAGAAATTCGCCATATATATGTTCTCTCTGGTCGCTCCGGCTTCATTTTACCGACATGAATGTGTGCTCAGAGTAAATAGACCCTCCCGAAAAGGCTCCAGCTGCCAGTGACCTGTCAAGGACAAGCAGTAGAATACAGTGGGAAAACAAAGGTATTTTGTATTTGAAAGATATGTATTTATGTACCCTATAGACAATATTTTTAATAATTTTATTTACTTACATATGTTGCCATTGAAAGACATATGTCAGTCATAATAGTCATCTAAACATCTACAAGGCACTATGTAAGATACCTTTGTTCTATGGCTCTGGAGTTACGATAATTGTCTGAAGAAAAATGTCTAAATTACATGCATTTTACAAACACAATTAACGCACACGGTGAAGAACAAACGCAACACATTAAGAGCTGTATCTAATTTAAAAAAGGTGCCATTACACGTGACATGTCATGTACAAACCTGATCACCATCACAGGTGAGCATAGAAAGTGTCTGAATGTAGTCTAGTGGCACTGAATAAGAATGTTTTTTATATTTTTTTCCTAAGAATGTGTTTCTTGTTGTGTTTTGGTGATGTTGCCTCTCTAAGATCCTATTGTCTAATCTCCTTTGTGCCTTTGTTCCTCAGCCGTACTGCTCCCTTCATCTGCACCTTCACGTCTCTGAGAATCCTTACACCTCTGGAAATATTGTCAGCAAAGACTCTGCCCCCGGAATAATCATAGCATCAGGTGAGGAGATGGCTGCACGTCAATAATCTTGTTTATTTCTTAATCCCGGTTATAGGAAAGTGGATTTTTCAGATCACAGCCCATTTCTGTTACAATTTTCTCAACTAAGAATAGCCTGTAGGTTCAATAAATTATTAAAATGTACTGTATGTGTGTTACTTTGGTTTAACAAAAGGGTTGTGTTTTTGTAGGGGTGATTGGACCTGAGCTGACCAGTACTAACATCACTGTTTTCATCACATCAGACGCTGGAAACACTTGGAGAGAGGTACTGAAATGCCATTATAGTGTATGTTGTTACTCAAATGTTCATTTCTATGTTTAAAAGCAGTTTGAAAGCAAATTGTGCCTGTTAAGTGTTTAAAATGTTGCTTTCATCTGAATTATGTTGTTTTGTCAAAGCTGCACAAAGAAAAAACACAACAACAAATGTGTGGGCTACTTGCTGTTAAAACTTATAACAATATTTGACTTACTGAACTGACTGGGCTGGCAATCGCTTTAATCTTACAAATTGAGACCCTTAAAGAACAAAATTTAAATTCAGTCAAAGTATCATTTTCAGTAGTTTTTAATCATTAAAATACAAGGAAACATCATTTCCCTGACTTTGAAAAATATGCTCATATGCTGTAAAAAGGAATTAGCGATCTGCACTTATCACCATTGAAAGACCAAAAACTGCACACATCAACTTTCCCCCACTATGTGTGTCACTAGTACTGTCTAGGAAATAGTCTAAATTATGCTAATAAAGGCCTGTTTTTTGCATATAAATTACTAATTATGACATCAATGGCTTGAGCTGAAACAAATAAAAATTGTTCAAAGAATGATCATCAAATGTATTTCAAACGCTCTCTTTATATTAATTAAATACAGAGTCATGAGAAGTGGCAATGGATAGCTTATGTCATTAAAAAAGGAGGAACCAGAAAGTATTATAGTATTTGCCTGGACAGTCGTTATTACCCTTTTTCTCTTCTATACAAGGAATTAGGCTGGTGTCTGTTGATTTCACTTTGATTTCCATGAAGCAAATATATATATATATATTTAAAAAAAAACAAACACGTCTGAATGCATTTGACCTGACATTCATTTCATTTTTAATCTTAATTCAGCTGCAGTACTAAAATATTTATGCCTCTGGACTCTGATTTGAAAAACATACAACCAATTAAAGACACAGTATTGCATAGTGCTCGCCAAAATGTAGATTTATATATGATTGGTCAGGATTGATTTGGATTTTTAGGGGTTATTGACTTACTTTATTCTGTTAAGAAAAAAAAAAATGTGTATGGATGGCCTGATGAAAGAAATCTAAAGTATGACGTTATCCACCAAAAGTTAAATACCAAGTTTAACCTTTCTGTACTGTGACTTTAAGAAACAGTCAGCGCTAGTACAAATATAGCCACGCATTCAGTGACAATTTGTATTTCTCAGTTTCAAAGTGTTGCTGCTGCTGCAAACACATTGCGGTTGACACAGAAAAAGCACTGAGGCTTGACACCCAGCAATGTGCGAGACGTATGTGCATTGTGATCCATGAAGAAGCAAAACAAAAAAGGCATAGCATCTTACTGCCTCCAGCTTCAAATAAACCAACAAAGAGGGAAAATTGTGAAGGAAAGATTGATGTCTTGACACTTATCTTGTTTACATATTAATACATAATTCAATGTTAAGCCTATTCTTTGCTCTTATGGCTGTTATGTATCACCTATTAATATTTTATATGATCCCAAGAGTGCCAAACAACTAGTGGTTATAATACTGTACCAATCCAAGTAAGAAAATAATTCATAATTTTCAAGATATTTTTTGTTTATTTCACTATATTTTGTCAATTTGCCTTTATGGATTTCTACCTAAAATATGAACTTCAAAGGCTGTTTATCAAAAATAGTTTTTCTCACACTCCAAGTCAGATATCTCCCCTTTAGCACTTACAAGCACTGAATTTTCCAGTATTTCACCATATGTTGAAGCCTCTTACACAGGGATTAGTTAATATATCATTCCTATACTTATTTTCATGGGCATTGTACTCTTAAAAAAACATCAGTTGTTTTTATTAAGGATATTGGCAGTATTATCTAATTTATCCATCCATCCATTTTCTACCGCTTATTCCCGTTAGGGGTCGCGGGTGACTGGAGCCTATCCCAGTAACTTTGGGCCGAAGGCGGGGTACACCCTGGACAGGGGCCAGCTTGTCGCAGGGCTGACACAGAGACGAACACAGACAGACCACCATTCACTCTCACATTCATTCACTAGGGTCAATTTAGAGTCACCAATTCACCTAACACATGGTGGGAGGAAGCCGGAGAACCCGGAGAGAACCCACGGTAACACAGAGAGGACATGCAGACTCCACCCAGGGAGTTCGTGTGATGGTGTGTATTGGTCCGCCCGGGGCTCGAACCCACGACCTCCTTGCTGGGAGGCGAGAACGCTAACCGCTGTGCCACCGTGCACCCTATCTAATTTATTGAAACAGAAAATACGATATCCAAAAATTCACCCTGTAAACAACTTCTATATTTAATATGTCATGTCGTCGTGTTCGTTTATGCGGATTTATGAAAAACAAAAATCTGACTCCAATCAATTGTCTTTGAGCATTTATTTTGCAGAAAACTATACAAGAGCTCTTGGGTTGAATCTGTCCCTACGGCCTACGTCTAATCAGGTCTTAATGTTGGGCAGTTCAACTGCTGACTTCCCCTAGCAGACAATATTTATACAAGAGTTGTACGCCAACCCACATATTCAGTTTATTCCCATATATGGGCACAGTCCAGGACGTGGCCCAGCAGTGATACAGAAGTGCGTGCTGTAAAGGAGGGGTTCCTGTTTAAATCAATGTGTCTTGACTAATCACCAGACATATGTCCCCAAAGTTCATGACCTAGCTCGGTTTTACTTCTTGTTTTTTGCACCCGCGTCTGCACACACTGGCTGGCTCACTTCCTTACAGGACAGCAACACTACAAACAATATCACACTTTGGCATTTAAAACATAAGTCACACAATAAATGAAAAATATTCTCAACAGTCAACATGTATTAAAAATGAACCAAGAATTTGAAACCTGGCTCTGTCCAATATTCAGATTTTGTTTTTGCAATACCTGCAAAATAGTGCACATCTGCATATTTAAGTAGGCAATTTGCATATTTAAAAATTATGGGCCAGATTTATCAAAGGTTTGCGGGTACGCTAACTGAATAAGACGTGTTAAAGTTGGAGCAAACCCAGGCGCAGCTGAGGTTAGCGTCGCTCACAGGAGTTGAACGAACACAGTGCAGATTTTGCTCTGCTGACTCAATGAATCTGTAAAACAAGGCGTTCTCGACAGAACACACAAAATGCAAATGAAATTGCTTTGCGGTCTTTATTTTAATTTATCACAAATATGGAAGCTAAAAGTGTGTGAAAATTTAGCACGTTGGTGGAGCAGGGGCAAAAGTTTTGCGGAAGAAAGAGCGCAGCTTTTAGTGCAAGGATGAGGTGTTAAAAATAAATTATAATGCTTTAACAGGTCTTATTTACAAAGATAAATGCTAATGTGTTGATTTGAAGGTGGAGGAAACAAAGAGACAGACTGTACCTGTGAAACCTTTTTTTTGCTTCTCACTCATATTTCCCTGTACTTCAGCCTTTTATAGCTCCTGTCTCTGGGCTTTCAGTCTGTTCCACGTCCTTTTAAATCCTTACGGTGATGGAAAAGTATTTAAACGCTGCATAAAGCCTACATGCAGTCTTACTTGTGTTTATCCCATTGCCTCACGATGCTCGCTGCGATGCTTGATTGACAGCTGCTGTGGCTCAAGGCTGCGCTGCATGGATTTAGCTCTGGATCGAACGGAGGACATTGAAAATATTTGTTATTGTTATATTTGATCAACATCAGCACGGCATAGAGGCTACTTGATACATTTTGTAAATGTTTGAAAAGTTACTGGCTCTGACTGACAGGGGAACAAATGTCACGTGACTCTGGTCAGTCCCAGAATCACATGAGACAAGGATTGAACAAAAATGGTCTTTTAAGTTAACAGAAGAAAGTAAAATGCAATGAAATGATTATCCCTCAAAAACATATTCAGTCTACTACAGTACTACAGTTTGTTATTTGAGGCTGGACTCTCAGATTGACTTTTGTGTTGCATCACTGGAGGGAAAGATGCAGTCGGAGCTGAGCAGCGTTGCTCTTGCTGTCCGTGTGTCTTATGCTCACGCAAAATTCTCATTTACATATCAGATTTGCAGCAGCAATTACTTGCACACTTTCTCTTCATACATCACATGCAACACCCCACAAATAGCAAACGCTAATTTTTAAGCTGCACTCGCAATAAAGCAACGGTCTCAGTGAATATGGCCCTAAGTTGCATAAAAAATGCTATATATTTTTTATGTTGATGCCAATAACTACTGGAGACGTTTCACAGTCTGTAATCTGTTAGTTCAGAGTTTTATCTGCCTATAGTCTCTCTCTTATTTGTTCAATATCACTATTTAATATTTGATGTGATCCAAAGTGTGCCAAATAACTGCATGTATTTTGTGTGCAGGTCTTTCAGGAAGAGTACAGTGTGTTTTTCTTGAATCAAGGAGGATCTCTGGTGGCCATCCGACACACACCTCTTCCAATTAGACACATTTGGTAAGGCTCTCCAAGGATTTAACAACACACTCAATCTTCAGAACAAAAAAAAAAAGTCAGACTTGCTGTTCTTCTGAGGCTCATGAAAGCATTTTTTCTTTCTGCGCAATCCAACCATTGTTCTCTCCCCCAGGCTGAGTTTTGATGAGGGCAGAAACTGGGACAAATATAGCTTCACCTCGTCTCTGCTCTATGTTGATGGGGTGTTAGGGGAGGCTGGAGAGGACACCCTTATAATGACGTAAGATGTGAAAAAAACACAAAAGTACATGTTTGGGGTGGGGGGGTGGGGGGTTGTCTGTGGATGAATTATTTATGGTATATAACTCTGATGAGGATCTGGAAGTGCATATAAATAAATACACGGCTTATTTTGAAAGTTAAAAATATGATTGCTTGGAAAATATTTGAGCTTTTACCAATGCAATTCCCCAAAACATCACAAAACAAGTCTCAGAAAAGTTGGGATGAGACAACAAAAAGCAGGAAAAAAGAAATTGTGACTATTTTTGTTAATTGGCAGTATTTCAGTAGGATGACTTGATGCATTTTAGAAAGGAAGAGTCTGTTATTAGTATTGGATGTATGGGTTGTGCTGCATTAAAAACAGGCATGATTCTGGACTGATCATCACTGCATGGATCAGGAACACTTCCAGAATTGGTTTTATGGTTGGATTAATAGAAATTTGAAAAAGACAAACACCCAGAGAAGGTAGCAGTGTTTCAGGATTATAATAACAAATGGATCTTCCTTGCATAACACTTTAACTTGTATTTGTGCAAACACTGCTCACTGACAATAACTTCTGGAAGTGTTTCTGATCCATGAAGTGATCACAAGTACGGATTATGTTTTTAATGCATTGCCGCTTAATGGCCTAAACATGATATAGAATACAGACTCCACCTTTCCAAAATGCTCCCTTTATACTGAAATGTTGCCAATAACTATAATTAGTTGTGAAATGCTCTCTCTCTAACTGTTTTTCCTTTGGTAAAACTATCTCATTAGCTAGTTATTGTTTATTGCATTCTGTTTTTTTTATACATTTTAGTCACTTGTTCTAACTTTTTCAGAGTTGGGATTGTATTGTGATGCATTTATGCGTGGGCAAAAATCACTAGTCATAGACCGTTTTTCTATTTTATCTATGCTGTGCAGAATCTTCGGTCACTTTAGTCATCGATCTGAGTGGCAGCTTGTCAAAGTGGACTTCCGGTCTATCTTTCAGCACCGTTGCACATCTGAGGACTACACAATGTGGCAAGTACACGACAAAGTAAGGGACACTTCTTGCCTCGTGCCATTTTAAAACATGAACTCTCAGTGCATGATTAGGTTCCACTGAAACTCTCGAATTCTGTCACACAATAAACCAAAACAAGCTGCAAAAGGAGATACAGAGGCTTTGAAATGGCTATGATGGATTATTCATTACAGGGCGAAGCATGCATCATGGGAATGAAGAGGGTTTTCCAAAAACTGAGAGCAAACGCGCAATGTGTCAAGGCCCGAGATCAGTATGTGCCTCAGAAGCCAGTCTCCTGCCCGTGCACTGAGGCCGACTTTGAGTGGTGAGTTCCCTGCTCGGAGGCAAGGCTTTTCCCTTCATTAAACCCAATGCCCAAACACTTTAGCACCATCTCCAGAGGCAAACTGTGAAGCCAACGCAGGACACAGCAAGAGGCCATGCCCTGAATCAGTTCCTCCTCTGTCCTGTTTGTACTCTTAGACTAATATTTTGTTGCTGATAGATATATCAATTAAGTAAGATAAATTAAGTGCTGAACTGAATTGAATTATTGCTGATAAATCAAAAAAGGATTAAATAGGTCATAAGCATGTAAACTGTGTAAATATAAACCATTTAGATAACGCATCACGCAAATGCTTGCAACTCAGCTGCTAATATGGAATTATATCATAACTCCAACTTCTTTACTATTTTATGATTAACCTCTACAGACAATTGTTCTTAGTAGGGAGACAAACCTTGCAATAGCTGCTTGTGGAGAAGAAAGTTCCAAACCACTGCTTCAACGCTAAATATCCATTCACTCCTGTCCTTTTGCTGATTAGGGTTAGGGTTAGGGTCTTATCTGAGGTTGTGGGTGGCTGAAGCACCAGCAACTACGGACCGTAGGTGGGGTGCATTTGGACAGTGGCCAGTTAGTTTCATGGTTGACACAGACACACACTGACACACTGACACACTGACAGACAACCATTCACTCTCACATTAATTCACAAAGGGGAAATTAGAGTCAACACATGGACAAGGGGTGGAAGCCAGAGCACACAGAGAGAACCCACAGTAACCCAGGGAGGACACTCAGAGACTGAGCTTCGGCTGGTGGCTTGAGGGCCACTTTATGTAAACTTATTTACTGTTGCAAACCAGTGCTGATAAAAATACATGATGCAAGCACAGGTTTGTATGTAACAAAACTTTCTGCACACGTCTTACTGTAATGTAGGTCAGACATGGACATCGACTTGACTTGCTTTTCATACTTGAGCCTTTGGCCTTCTGCCAGTCCCAGTATAGCTTTTCTATAAGATTAAGGTCAGCACTTGTCCATACAAAAACATTACAGTCCTCTTCCATAACCATCCCCAGGCAGAAGGATTTATGGTCTTGCTGCATGAGCCACATTCTGAGGAGAATGTGATGGACACCTTGACATTTTCCTGTAGGATTTTAATAATTCAGAACTCACTTCCTTCAGCAATGGCAGGCCGCTATGGTCCAGAGGCAGCGGAGCGTCTCACTGCCACTGCCATGTTTAACAGATGGGATAGACTCTTATGTAGCACTGATCTATTTGGTCAATGCCAAACAGAAAAGCCAAAAACTTTTCCTTTTTGGGCTCTTCCACCCACAGAACATTCGTCTAGCAGCCTGTCCACATGGCATTTAGCAAAGACCAGCAACAAAGTTCTTTTTGGAGAGTAGCGCCTTACTTCTTGCAACTCAGCAGTCTGCACTGTCGATGTCTAAAGTTGGAAAGGAACATTTTGAGTTCACAAACTTTCAGAACTTTATGATATCCTATTATCAATGTCTGTAAACAATGTCAGTAAAAGAATCTCATGCAGAGCTGCAAATCCAAAAATCTTTAGCCCTCAGTAACTCATTTTGGTGCTTTTTATTGGATCAATAAAACACTGTAATTGAATTAATCTTGGTTGATCTTAGTGTATGAAAAGGCAGTACATCTTTTTATCTTCCTTTAATCAAGAAGCCTTCAGATTATATTATGCCAGTTACGATGGCTTGAATTGCTTTAATAGATGTTACTTCTGGCATTGACATTTTATGATTATATTTTAAAATGATTTGTAAAGATGGCTATTTTTGCCTCACATTTTTCTCTTGTTTTTGAACTGAAACAGTGACTACGGTTTTGAGAGGAACACCGATGGCAGCTGCACTCCATCGTTCTGGTTCATTCCTTCAGCCACGTCTAGAGACTGCATCACTGGGGACACCTTCCTCAACACAACCGGGTACGACAGATCTGTGTGTATCTATGTGGAGAAAAGCTCCTCGTTTTACACTCGCAGCCAGTTAAACAGACAACTTTAAAGCAACAGTATCTTCAGTCAGATAAATATAGCAACGCCAATGGAAAAGAACAAATAGAATTAATTAAAAGTAAACAGGCATTAGCTTAAGTGTTAGTTTTATAAAAAGTCATGCAATTTTTTTTTACAGATTTCTTTTTTACATGGCTTTGTGCATTTCTTTTTAGATTCCTTCAAAATGATTAGTTGTGGTAACAGAAGTTAGCCTGGTGAACCAGACTCTCCCACTTTTCGCAAGCAGGACACTCTGGTTTCCCTCTCGGAGCGAAGCATTTCTCCTGTTTGATTTGGTACTGGCCTATCACAGCCATTTATCTGCAGCCTTATGAAAGCGGAGAGCTGGGCTAACTTAATAACTTTCTCTGATTGGTTACTCTGCCTGTCATTGTTCCACCTCAGAAATGAAATGTTATCGAAGGGGTACCAGACTAACTTCTTTGTTTAGAATAGGATAAGAGTTTGTCAGGCAGGCCAGGCTAAATAGAAGTAATAGTAGTAATAGTAATAGTAGCAGTGGTAGTCTTAGTAGCAGTAGTGGAAGCAGTGGTAGTAGTAGTACAGTATGGACTTCCCATTCATTTTTCCCATGGACTTTCCAAAAAAATAGTATATTAAAACCTTGACGAAGGCTAATCAGCTGTGGGGTAACTCATGACCACAGTGCAATTTCTTTCAATCAAAAGAATGAGTTGCCCCATAGCTAATTAGCCTCCGTTGAGCTTTTAAACTCTACATACATATTTTTTGAAAAGTCCATGAGAAAAATGAATGGGAAATTTACTTCTGGCACCAGAGGGGGGCAGGCATTTTTGAGCTCCGTATAAGTAACAATAATAGTAACTGTGGTTGTGGTAGTAGTAATGGAGTAGTGGTATAGAACTATATTAGTCCAAGAGGGAGCTGGTTAGTATAGTGTAGAAGTGTAGTACTGGTATTAGTAGTCACAGCAGTGGTAGTAGTAGTAGAAGTACTCAAGCATTAGTTATACCCTGTCTTTTTATTTCCACTTGAGGAAAATAACAGTACATTTACTTGAACACAGCTTGCTCAATCATTTCTTTTTGGGGTGGGGGGAATATTTGTTCATGTATTCCAGGTATCGTAAGGCTTTGTCAAACAACTGCACAGAGGGAAGTGCTTTGAAGTACAGCCCCAGGCGCCAGAAGTGTCCCAGCCAATCCCCCAGAGGTCTGCAGCTCTTCACCAGTGAAGGAACACCTGTGGCAGCCCTGGATAAGAATGTCACCTTCCTGGTCTTTCTGGAAGAGGTGCAAAGTTTGACTCAAACATTGTAGCATTGCCTGTCTACTTTTTCATGTGTGATTATGGTGTTATCTATATTGAGATGCTGTCAAAAAAAAGTAGCACAGTGGCTGCAGCTCTGGAATATAAAGTAAATATCCTGTGACATGGCCTAATATTATTTGTGTGGTGTCAAGGAGGACGCAGAGGGTTTCGGAGTGACTGACAGGAGTGTTTTTTTCTCGCTCTTCTGAAGGGGCTCAGCTCTACCACGAGTATCACAGTGGACTTTGGGGACGGAACTGCTATATCTTACGTAAACATAAGCTCCATAGAAGACGGCGTCAAACATATCTACAGCAAAGTTGGCATCTTTCAAGTTTCAGCGACAGCCAGCAACGCTCTGGGCTCCGACAAGGCAACTCTCTACCTCCACGTCACCTGTGAGTTAAACAGCTTAACTAAAGCTTGCATACAAAATCTGCTGTTGGTGGATTATATTGTACACAAATATGCACAATAACAATATGCAGTGTTACTAACATGAATCATTGTGTGCTACACATGAACGCATCTTTAGGTGATGGTGATTTTTAATAATGCGGATGTAATGGAGACTGATCACACATAACGATATGAATAACACAGATTATCTCTTGTTCATGGCCCCTGTTAGAGAGTGGAATAAATTAGCTAACAAGTGAACCTTTTGTCCTCAAAGTTGAAGTATTAGAAGAAGGAAAAATGGGCAAGCACAAGGATTTGAGCGAGTTTTACAAGGGCCAAAATGTGATGGCTAGACACAAGAGCATCTCCATAACTGTAGCTCTTGTGGACTCACTGTAGCTCAAATTGCTGAAGTGAATGCTGCATCCCAATGTGTTATACCTGACTCATCCCGCATGCGTTGCATGTGCAGTACGTCTCCGACAGCAAATTTAAGCTGACTTTGTGATTTCATGCAATAACAGCCATGTATACAGAGAGCTACAAGTAAACCAATGCCACATTTGCCTGTCTGACACCGATCTCCCGTTCGTTTGGATATTATTTCAGTGCCTTTTGTGCTTCTATTACTGGGTAAGCAGGCTGTGTATATAAATACTTTGTTTTTACTCACATTTTATGGTGTCTGATCTCGTTTGTAAGCCCTGGCACCCATTCAAGATGTAATGTTTACATTGCGATGCAAGCAATTTTATGCAAGAGGGTTCCAGCATCTGTAAAAAATAGATTGATACATATTTTTGTTGGACACTAGACATGGACACTACTGCAACACAGCTGATGTGAACTCACACATTGACTTGAATAGCGTCTATTTGCTGCAGAGGTGTGTGTGAATTGGACGTTAGACTACACCATGCATCGCAGTTTGTTGTGTATGGGGCTGTATATTAGGCAGGTGGCCATAACGCATAACATCATGACCACCAATATTAGCAGGTGGTTATAATGTTATGCCTAATCTGTGTCTATGTAATAGGTTTTTCCAGACTATACTAAAAGTGTCTCCAAGTGTCCATATCCAGCTTTCATCAACTTCAAGTGCTCCAATATACAGCAGTTTTCTCCGAGTCTTATTATGGCTTTGAAATACTAAACTCATAATACAGAATGAGACTAATTCTATTTTTGCGTGTATTTGCTGCTCTAATGGCCAATCACTGTCAAGATTTGTCTGTCAAATGCACGTTGTTAGGTGTCTCTTAGATTATGCCCTCATTTTGCAATTCACTATGTCAATATTACTTGTGGGATCTTGGACAATACTAAACTATTAGGGGACTGTGAGACATTTAGTTGTTGTAATTTTGTCTGGCAGTAAAAAGAGTTTTTGAAGTCATATTGCTGATTTAATGTCTTTGCTGTCCACCCATAAACACTGTTTTGTGAAAGCATTATGCCTAAACACACTTCTTTTAGTGGAAATGTAATGACTGTTGTGTAATAGTAAACAAAAGGCATTACGTGACTACATTTCTTTATTTTCCAAAAAGGTCAACTTGAACAGGTGCAGCTCTCGGTTCCTTCTGTGGTGGTCAAGCACAAACCAGTAAACCTCACGACAACGTTACGTCCAGCCCATGCGGGGACAGTCATGTACTATTGGTGGTTTGATAACAAAACAGAGGTAAAAATAAATTGTGTTCATCTTTCTCGTTCTAACCTGTCCTACATACTGAGTAACAGGTTTGTTTTTTTATGTTTCACAGCCGGTGGTGACCTTAAATGGAGCAATGACCTACACTTTCTCTAAAATTGGAAGCCACACAGTCACGGTGCAAGCTTCTCTGGGCAACACTGTCCATCAGGATCAGATGACTATTGCAGTTTATGGTAAACCTCAGTCTTGCGTTTTGTTAACCAGAAAATACATCACATACAAAATACATATAATCTTTGTGTGAAGGCTGCATGTCTTTTGCGTATTATAGTAGGCTCCCGGAGGCTTAATCCCACTGCTAAAAGACATGCATGTACACAGGGTTCGTACAGTCATGGAAAACCTGGAAAAGTCATGGAAATTTAAAATGAAATTCCCAGGCCGTGGAAAAGTTTTGGAATATTATATTTTGGTTAAGTTTTGGAAATTTGAACAGTCTGAGTAACATTGGGCCACTACTATTTAAACCTGTGCCAGCTAGAACACAGTAAATGTTCTCACTGCAGGAAAAAGTGATCAATATCTATTTTTTGTCAAATATTTTGAATTAAATATTTTGAATGCTGGTCTTAGGCTTTTTTTGGTTTTGGTAATGCTTTAAAACGGCATAGATGATTAGGTTATTTTCAATATAGCGTAATTATCTTTTAATCACCGGTGTATAAGCTATAAGCAGAGGTGTGGACTTGAAAGTCATGACTTGGACTCGAGTCAGACTCGAGTCACTAATTTGATGACTTTAGACTCGACTTGATGAAATGGACTAAGACTTGAGACTCGACTTGGACTTGAACACCAATGACTTGGGACTTGACTCGGACTTGAGCCCTGTGACTTGAGAAGACTTGATGCTTCTCAAAGAAATAAAAGTATGATTTTTTTTTAAGTGTGCGAGAAACAATTAGCCTAATTAAACTCCTCAGCGCAGTAATGGGCGCTTTCTTCCCCGCGCATGTTACTCGTGGGTGTTTTCTGATGCACATTTCAAAGTGTATTGAGCTGTAGCAGCACATGACATTTTGACATAACAGCAGAGGAGATTTTAAGCTTTGTGTCAGTCTTTGTTTCGTGTTGATAGACTCAGAAATCACAGAGATACGGAGCGTTAAAGTTTTACAACCAATAATGATATCAAATACACGCGCGTCTAACATAATACACGCTATATTGTCGAGAACTCGCGGACTTTTCACACAGCTCCTCCGATGTTTTACTCCAAACACAATCATAAAAGAGTTATTTAATCACCAGAACTTAGTTTTAATGTCAGAGGGACGCGGACGGAGCTGCTGCCTCTGTGACCCTCCCTCTCCTCACAGCTGAGAGCAGCTCACCCCAGACACAGACATGAGGCGTTCAGGTGCAGACATGAGGCATTCAGATGCAGATTACACTTAATAAAAACTAAAACAAAATCAACAAATAAACAAAATATGTGGAGTCTGAGAGAGACTTAGCCTCCGTGAATCACGTGACGCACACGCGGCTTTATGTGATTACACAGAGGAGATCTTTACCTGTGCAGGTGAGCTCAGACAGTAAACAGTGAAAAATGAACACCAGCTGGAGCTTTCTGCAGTGTTGTCTCTGTGTTGGAGCTGGAGCTCATGGCTCTGACCATACATCATGAACCTGCAGTACCCCTTTTTCCCACAGGTGTCGCTATTCAGTAAACTGTATAGTGAGCAGTATTCACTTTGCAAATCTTCAAATGTGAGAGAATGACTCTTATTTGAAGCATGTGAACATCTGGCAAGGCCAGAAGAGTACAGTTTATTGGTACAGAGAATATACACTGCTAAAAAAAAAATTAAAGTGTAAAAACACACTACAGGCTGATCCAACTTTGATGTAATGTCCTTAAAACAAGTCAAAATGAGGCTCAGTAGTGTGTGGCCTCCTGTGTGACCTCCCTACAAAGCCTGGGCATGCTCCTGATGAGGTGGTGGATGGTCTCCTGAGGGATCTCCTCCCAGACCTGGATTAAAGCATCTGCCAACTCCTGGACAGTCTGTGGTGCAACGTGGCATTGGTGGATGGAGCGAGACATGATGTCCCAGATGTGCTCAGTTGGATTCAGGTCTGGGGAACGGGCGGCCAGTCCATAGCATCAATGCCTTCATCTTACAGGAACTGCTGACTCCAGCCACATGAGGTCTAGCATTGTCTTGCATTAGGAGGAACCCAGGGCCAACCGCACCAGCATCTGGTCTCACAAGGCTCTGAGGATCTCATCTCGGTACCTAATGGCAGTCAGGCTACCTCTGGTGAGCACATGGAGGGCTGTGCGGGCCCCCCAAAGAAATGCTACCCACACCATTACTGACTCACTACCAAACCGGTCATGCTGGAGGATGTTGCAGCAGCAGAACGTTCTCCATGGCATCTCCAGACTCTGTCACGTCTGTCACAAGCGCTCAGTGTGAACCTGCTTTCATCTGTGAAGAGCACAGGGCGCCAGTGGCCAATTTGCCAATCTTGGTGTTCTCTGGCAAATGCCAAACGTCCTGCACCTGTGGACGTCGGGCCCTCATAGCACCCTCATGGAGTCTGTTTCTGACCGTTTGAGCAGACACATGCACATTTGTGGCCTGCTGGAGGTCAGGGCTCTGGCAGTGCTCCTCCTGTTCCTCCTTGCACAAAGGA
Source organism: Bostrychus sinensis (assembly GCA_020698575.1). NCBI lineage: Eukaryota > Metazoa > Chordata > Actinopteri > Gobiiformes > Eleotridae > Bostrychus > Bostrychus sinensis. Next base: position 12,558,435 of record CM036254.1, on the reverse strand, counting down.
GGAGGTAGCGGTCCTGCTGCTGGGTTGTTGCCCTCCTACGGCCTCCTCCACGTCTCCTGATGTACTGGCCTGTCTCCTGGTAGCGCCTCCATGCTCTGGACACTAGGCTGACAGACACAGCAAACCTTTTTGCCACAGCTCGCATTGATGTGCCATCCTGGATGAGCTGCACTACCTGAGCTACTTGTGTGGGTTGTAGACTCTGTCTCATGCTGCCACAGAGTGAAAGCACCGCCAGCATTCAAAAGTGAGCAAAACATCAGCCAGAAAGCATAGGAACTGAGAAGTGGTCTGTGGTCACCTCCTGCAGAACCACTCCTTTATTGGGGGAGTCTTGCTGATTTCCTATAACTTCCAGCTGTTGTCTGTTCCATTTGCACAACAGCAGTGAAACTGATGTCAGTGTTGCTTCCTAAGTGGACACAGTTTGATTTCACAGAAGTGTGATTGACTTGGAGTTACATTGTGTTGTTTAAGTGTTCCCTTTATTTTTTTGAGCAGTGTACAATGTACTGGTGAGGTATTTAGCTTTCTTATACATCACTGATACTAAAGAACTTGGCTTTACTTTTAAAGTGTTCAGAAACCTGTTTTCTGTGTAGGCCTCTTCTAGTCTTAGGGCGTTACAATAAATTGTAAATAACTAAATAATAAATAAAAATAATAAATGTAAATAGTACAGCAAACAATTTACCATCTGTTTATCGTATATTTGTTTTTCTAAGGTGGGACATGAGAGTAAATTCAACAATATAAAACGTGACAAACATTAAGTTTGGAGTCCTAAGGGTTAAAAAGACTTGAAAGGACTTGAAACAGAAAGTGTAGGACTTGTGACTCGACTTGGACTTGTGAGGCATTGACTTGGGACTTGACTCGGACTTGCCTGTCATTGACTTGGACTTTGACTCGGACTTGAGGCCAAAGACTTGAGACTTACTTGTGACTTGCAAAACAGTGACTTGGTCCCACCTCTGGCTATAAGTCAGTAAAAATAGTGGAATCATATATTTCTGGGGAAGGAAGCTCCAACTTTTCCTTTTTTTTTTTTTCATCAAATTTAATCCAAATTTAACAAATGAAATTGCAGGAGAATTATGTTTCTAATGTGCCAGATTGGACATTTTAATACTATTTAAATACATGTAAGTCATTTTTCAGATCTTAGAAATATAGTCAAAAGTTTTGGAAAAGTAATGGAAAATTCTTGGTAAAAAAGTGTATGAATCCTGTGTATACTGTAGGTGAATAGGTGATGTTTCCCATATTGAATGAATTTGAGAGTGAACTGTTGTCTGTAAGTTATGTCTCTGCCCCGCAACTAAACGGCTCAAAGTAGCTGGGATAGTCTATGGGATAGGCTGTAGCAGTTATTTATACTGAAAGTCATCAACGCACCAGAGACTCCACTATGTAACTGTGAGTGACAGGATCAGTTACCTTCTCATGAGAAAACAGATTCCACCAGATCATCCCAACTTTCAACACATATCTAGACACATATTCACATACAAGAGTCCCATGGTAATTCAGCACTTCTGTAGCACACCTAGTTTCCCCAGTGGTGCAAACATCCTACAAAAGAGTGCTGGTTTACTGATGGAGGAGATACGCTCTTACAGACACACTGAAAAGACCCATCTCTTCAGTCTGTTTATATTATGATCTCCACATTATTATAACTCTATTCCTCTCCATCTAAAAGCACTGGTTTTGTGCCATTCAGTGGAGCTTTTAAAAAGTGCTTTTGTTTTCAAGTTTAATGGCTTAATACGCAGGCTTTTCAGGCAAATGTGTTTAAAACAGCGCAGGCTCTGTGCCCATATCCCCCTGTGCCTATTACTAAGTAAAAATCAAATCCAAGTTTATTCCTGGATTTTGGATAAACAGTTTCGAGACGAGTGAATAGTAACTGGCTGCGAGCTACTCACTAGAAAAGGTCCTTCCCATGTAAAGAAAGGAGTAATATGGTAAAATACAGGCAGAGGGCAGTGTATTACAGATATATTCCCCTACAGGGACATATTTGTGTGGCATATGTTATATCAAGTCAACACTTTTTGCCCTCAGTTTTACATAAATCCTGCAAAGATAAAAGATAAAAAAGTCATACCTATTTGTTTGCACTAGTGAAGATGCAGTCTATTAGTGCAGTGGTTTCCAAACACTGGGCCGGGACCAAAAGTTGATCATGAAAGTTTTTTTGTAATTATAATTAAATCCAGAAAACTATAAGCAAAAGTCATGGGAATTTATTTAAAGAATGGCTGCTTTTGGAAATTTGTAGATGTCAAAAGCAATAAAAGTAATTAAATTGGGCTAATTATGTACAAAATCATAATAAAATATACCAGAGAAGAAAAAGTGCTAAGACGGACCAGGGAATTGGTCAGAAAATGTTTGATCTTTGAAAAAAAATTGTTTAAGGATGTAAATCTTAATTAATTATGTTGTGTTATGTTAATTTGTAGCTATAGGAAAAGTGATTCCGTTTTTATGGAAAACCCGGCATATTTTACCATTAGCACACATAAATATCAATCTAGCAATTTTAAAAGTAGTAAGGAAATGACATTTCTGTTCTACTACCTTTACATAATACATCTGCCTTTCTCACATAAGTGAATATTTTTATACCTAAATGTAACTGCCTTGTGTTAATTCTTCTTAGATAACTCAATATGATGCCTGTGCACTGTATTACAGATTACTTCCGGTCCCATGTTTTAGCCTTTTCCTCTAATTTGGATGAGATGAACCCGGGGGTGTCTGAGTGGAGAGAGGATATCGGCAGAGTGGTGAAGAACTCCATAGTCCAGGTCAGTTTTGCTGCTGCCAGCTAATATTACATAAAATCTATTCAAATGAACAGAACTGCAGTCAAGTTCAGAAGCGCTCTTTCAAACTTGGCAATTAACATCTCTTCACGAGCCTGGAGTGAAATATTCAAGGCTCCACTGAGCTAATATTTCCAGACTTGGTTGTGCTGCATTAGTAATGTGGCTATGCAGTTTTGTGTGACTTTATTCATGTTATTAACCTTGTAGTGTAATTAGTTGTTAACCTTTGTACACTGACATTGCACATGACATAAACCACTGTTAAAACACATCCTCTTAGAGAACTTGTCAAAATACTAAAGGGCAGAAAAGGCGCGGCGATGACAGCTGCTGTTTGATGTCTAAACGCCTCCGGAGAACACCAAAACCACATGGAAAGGGAGTTGAACTGTGGTTAAGTGTCTGGTTTTGCCTTTCTCCGTCTATGGGGATGCCAAAAACACAGTGGCTTATGTAAAAGACCTGGATACCCGGTTCTAAATATATCCCAGAGTAGCCCTCAGTATGAAACATTCACTCTGACCTTCTGTCTTGTCAGATATGACCACAGTTTACTCCAGGAAACTGACAGGAGACCTCTGCTTATGGAGGGAATGCACTAAAGCCCCAGTCATTTACCATAGTCTGTCAAATTGAACTTGTAAGTTTCATCTGATGTGCATTATACATCGACAGTGACTGGTACTTAGGCAAATGATGTATGAAGCAGAAAGCCAAGCCTGTTTAGCCTTTAATAAATTCACCCTTAGAAGAATCACAGTCTGGGGCGAAAAGCCAGACAATGCCACTCTAAACCAATTAAAATGTTTATCTCATTTTCTGTTTTTAATTAAAGGTCACAGGAATCAGCGAGGATCAGCTTCTGGTGGCGGTGCTCCCCGGTTTGCCGACCACAGCCGAACTTTTCCTGGTGCCAGAGAAGGGATCAAGAGGCGGCGCCGTGGATGAAAAGTGGGCCAATCTCGACCAGGTACCATATTGTCCAATCACTTATATAGATAAAGCCAGACACACTCTCAGCACATTGTGTTGCACTGTAATAATTAAATATAAGTGCAACGTTGTAACCAAAGACAGGGCTTCTCCAGAGGATACATCTCAGGAGAATAGACTCTACATTTTGCATATATTTCAGCCAGCAGAGTTAAGCTGCAAGTTATAAAAGTATGAGAATAAAGCATAGTTAATTCATTTAGCAGAGTTCTGCAGTTCCTTTTAATGTCATCATCTCATCAATAATGCAAGTTTCATTACTGGACGTGACCCTGGCTGACATCGCTGCCTGCCTGTCATTACATCTCAGATTATAACATTTCCAACGACCTAACATTTAAAGTAGTGTGACACTGGAGGGTAACCTGGTGGGTCTAAAATAACTCAGTGATTGAAGGAGATTGAATGGTTGGATCTTATGTGATTGACTATTGATTGTCCCTCGTATACTTACCTGCCTCATGCCCAAAGCAGCTGCTATAAGCTCCAGCTGCCTGACACATAACAGGATAAGAGGTAGAAATCAGTGTATAGTATGGGAAGATTGGATCACAATGAACAGCAGCTAAACGTGCTCTTTTTACTGACTCCCATCCAGTTTTCACATACATTTTTGTTATATGTAGTCAATTATCTATGTAAATTTCTATTTCATATAACAAGTGTGTGTGTCTGTGCAAGTGTGGCACAAACAACAATTTAAAAGTACATTATTCATAACAGAGAATAATAGACTAGTGTGAAAATGAGTTCAGTCACCTGCTGTTAACTTCAAAAGCTTACTTTGAAAGTTTTTTTTTTCACTTTCAGGTTTTATTAGATTGTAAGAAAGGCTCTATCAAAGATGAATTCATCTACCGTCACTGTGTGAGTGGCCAGACCCCTCGCTCACTGTTTCTATGAACTATCTTCAGTGGCGCTTACTTACTTTCTTGCTGTTACAATAGATTTTCCAAATGTTTTCTAGGGCACCTAAATTCATGTTCGTAAGAATCAAACGGTTCACTCTGTATTGGTCCAATGTTATTGTTATTATATTAATATAGTGCCAGTGCCATCCTTGTTTATTGGATCTTTTTTGGTGTTTTTTTTTATTTTACTTTTTGTATGTCACAGCTCAGAGTCATTTTTGTTCATTGAATAGTGTCATTACTTTTTTTTACAGTATGCCTCTCACTCTTAACCTTTCAAAAAGCAGCCTTTTTACTGAATTTTTGTTAACACACAAAAAAAGTTTGGGGGCCAATTTTTAGTTTCCCAGTCCCAACACATTAGTGCAGAGGTCTCCAACCAGTAGCTCTCAGCTACTTTCCAAGTAGCTCCTCAAAGGCTTTATGAATTCTACATAAGCTTCATTAGTCAAATCTGATTTATCACTTGGCAAACCTACTTGTGATGTATCCAATCAAATTCACAGGTTACTGCCTCCTTTGTGCACACAATTATTATGTTATAAGAGTTTTGTTTCACTAAACTAAATATTTTCGTTGTTTAAATGGAAAATGTGAGCTGTGGACACCAACATTTTGTAAATGTTCAGGTAAATGTTAATGGAAAACAAAATCCTTTTTTTTTTGGGTTGAAACTGGTCACTGTCCAGTGTGTACCTCGCCTAAGGCCAATAGTTACTCCAGAATGTGCAACCCTTAAAGGCAATAAGTGGAAGCAGATGAATGAATAAATGATACAAAGCACGAGTGCCTCTCTGCCTTTTGTAAGGTAACTAGGCTTTAGGTTCAGTTTGCTTTTAGTCCATTACTTTTCCCATACATGGTAAAGCATTTGACTTCATTAACTTCTCTGTTATTCTTTCTGATTTTGGTGATTTAATTCCCCATGGTTCATCTACCAAATAATTACACCAGTGTCGAAACTATGCCCCATTTTGTACCAACCCTAATGTGTGTGGTCTGTTACACAGTTATCTCTTTTCATTCATTCCAATACAATATTAACTTTCTCCACCAAAGCTATGCATCACAATGAGCATCACACGCCTGCATCTATCTTTGTCAAAGCTCAGTTATTGTCACATATAAAAACAATTTTAAGTGCAGCCCGGTTCGGAGACTCTGCACTGCAACTGCTCTCCAACGATAGGCCAAGCTTTGACGAGAATAAAAGCAGACATTGTGCTCATTGTGATGGATTACCGAACTCAGGGAAGTTTGAAGTCCAGAAAGTCTTTTCAGAGCACAGTGAAATGAATGGAAACAGTGGCTGCTTGGTATGTAGGAAAAAGCGTTATGATTTGAAAAGGTCAGCAGTGATGAAGAGTACACCGGTCTGCCAGTAATTGGGCTAAAATATGGAAAACAGCGGCATTATCACAGGCAGAACAAGAAGAATCTGTTTATGCTGTTCCCAAACTTTGAACACTGTCATAATTCCTTCTCATTTACTTGTCAGGTTGATGCACTCGAGCACTTAGGACATTTATAGAGGCACACTTTGCTCATCTCGCACAACTTTAAATTGTTCATTTAGTTTTGTTTTCTACATTTTACATAAATAACTTCCCCAACTGCTCTCATTATACCACACCAGATATCTGAGCTTTTATTACTGAGATTTAATGTTCCCACAGCTGGCCTTTATGGTCACTCTTTAGGATGTAATGCAGCATAAGTCCACTAGAGAGCAATGTCTTCCCATATATTTGACTGAACAAGAGCTCATCAGAAATAATAAATATAAAACAAAGCACACATTTTGAAGACTCGGTTTTCCCATAGGAATACAAAAATGATTAATATATTTGAATGAATGAATATTTCAAAATGGTTGTTTCACTGTAGATGCTACAGTATTTGGTTTGCTTTAAAATTATTGCTTTTTCATATAAACATGGGATTTCTCATATAACAAAATGAGATGTTTTACTATTTTAAGACAGGATGGGGAAAAGGCATGTGTAAGGACAGCATACATGTGCTGTAGTCAGCTGAGTGAAGCTCGTTTGCAATTTATTTGGCATTTTGAGAATGTGAATTCAATGAGCTCCGTCTGTGCAGTCTGCAGTCCTCCCTGTGTTACTGCGGGATCTCTCTGGATACTCCAGCTTCCTCCCACTGCTCAGAGACATGCATGTTATAGGTGAATTTGTGAATCTAAATTCTTGCTAGTGAATGAATTCAGGAATGACTTTTTGCCTTTCAGTGTATGCTTTGGCCCTGTTAATAACTGGCCATTGTCAGTTTCAGCCTCCCACAACTTCTAACAGGAATAAGTGGGCGTGAGTATACTAGTGTGGTGCTGTTTAGCATCATGTAAACAATACACTGCAATAACAGTGTTTTATGGACAACCTAATTTGTTTATCAGCACTGAGGTGTGGGTGATTATAACAAGTGTTTACCAATTCACTTTCTCATACACTCAAAATGCATGTTCAGGAACACCCATATATGTCTGTTCAGGAATCTTCATGTATATATGTGCATTGTTTTTATACATATATAAAAAACAACATACAGACAGGAAATTAGAAATACTTTGATTCCTGTAGTTTATATATTCATTATAAGTTAATTTGTAAATAATATGCTGAACAGTTCATTATGATGAACAAGCCAAGCAGAATGGACATAGACTAGACATTGCTCTCTGAATGGTTGACTATAAATATTGATTGTAATGCTTAAAAATTAACATCCCTTTCTCCCATTCTCTAAATTAAAAAGCATATTTTAATAGCTTGTGTAAATAGAGACATTTAAACACGTGTTGGCTATTTCTAAAGACCAGGGGCAGAATATGTGCAGTGGCAGTATGTGGGGTCAAGCTGGGTTGTGAGTTATTTGACATTTGAAAAAGTTTGCAAACTGGAGATACCATACTTTTCAGTGCAGTTCAACCTTTTAATATGTAAACAATATGCTAAACAGTGCTTTATGGACAGGCCTGTGTGTTCACCGGCAGTGCAGGGACGTTGTTTCCTGGGCAGATATCATTTTGCTGGCTCACAGTCAGTCCTGAACCGACTTAATAGGTATTTAATTACATTGATGCATCATATAATTGGCACCAGCGTGGAAGGGAGACAAACTGGGGCAGGCGGCCTGGATTGGGAATTAAAGAGATGTATTTATCTAAAGCCTGTCTGATTACCTGGCAGAATCACACAGATAATAGGGCAATAAATCTTCAGTTCACTCTTCCTCATCTCCAGTGAACGAGTCGGCGTGCAACATGGAGGCGTCACGTCGGACGGTCGGACTGAGTGAGAGCCACACACGAACGTGCAGAGCGTGGTGCGGCTTATTAAAACGTGTAATAGATTTACTGACCCTGATATGCCACTAGAACAAAAAGTAATTATTCATACAGTGTAGAGCAGTCTAATTTTAACCAGTGGAAAGATTTTAAAAGAGCGAGATGGAATTAGTGAGGCATGGCTAAGGACTCAAATGGGCTCCGGGAAGGCATTTTGGTCGTGCGTTAAATGACTGCTTCATCTAGGTGTGAAAAAGCAAGAGAACACGTAGCACTTCACGGAGAGAAATTAAAACAGCTATTGTATCATATTAAACACACTTTGATTTACAATAGCTTTGTCTGACTGACCTTTCAGGCCAGCAGAGGTGGAAAGTAGCTAGATACTGTTACTGAAGTTATTTACAGAAGTACATTTTGTGAGAAAAAGTACTTTCTGTGAACATTTTAAGAAGCACACTTTTATTTTTATCATGTGAAGAAAAGTATAGAATAAAAGGAAAATACTGTTACTAAGTATTTTTTTTTACTCTTCAAATGAATAAAAGTATTTCTGACCTTGGTAAAATAGGTAGTTATATTACAGTAGTAGTAGCAGAGGTAATATTAGTAGCAGTAGTAGTATGAGTAGTAGTAGTATAGTAGTAGTAATAGTTGTAGTGGTGGTTGCAGTATATTCTACTTAAGTAAAGTAGTAGTAGTTAAGTTTTAACTTTTACTCAAGTAATTATTTATGAAGTACTTTTACTTGAGTAATAATATGTTGAATGAGTAATAAGTATTTTTTATTGGTAAAGTGCATAATAATAGTGTCAGTTGTAATAGCAGTAGCAGTAGTACTGTAATAGGAGTTGTAATAGTAGTTATTGTAGTATTAGTGAAATTGCAGTACTTTCTACTTAGTTAAGGAGTAGTCTACCAGTTAATTAGTAGTAGTAGTGGTAGTTGTACTAAACGATTTTTATTTGTACTCAGTAATCATTTTGTGGACTATTTTAATTTGAGTAATACTAATAATGTGCTTCACTAACAATATTTTTACTTAAGTACAGATTTTGAGTAAAAAGTATTTTTGACATTGGTTAAGTGCACAGTAATATGAGTATGAGTAGTAGTTACAGTAATAGTAGAGGTAGCAGCAGTACTTTCTTCATAACTAAACTTTACACCCAGTACTTTATAAATTTTTCCTTAAGTAATGGCTTAGTGCTTTACTTTTACTTTTCCTTGACTAATAATATATTGAAGTAACAGTACTTTTATTTGAGTACAGATTTTGAGTACTTCTTCTATCTCTGCAGGAAAGAATTTTTTGGGAGTGAGGGTGTGTGCCCTGAAGTATTACAGGTTAAAAAGTCCCCAGTGAGACTGAAATAGCAAAGGAATTAATTTTGTGAAATGTCACGGCTGCGGCTACATCGCTAACCACTCGCCCTTTTACCTGATAGGGTTCTCCATCTTCAGTCAAACTTAGCCTGGGTTTAAGCACACCAGGTTTGGTTTCACATGTCAACATCAACATTTGCTCCACTTTAGAAGGAATCTAAATTCTGATTCATAATTCAAGCTGTCAGATGAAATGACTTGGGCTGAAATATTGATGGCGCTGGAATATTGCAGTGCAGCCGGGCGCTAACCGACTCTTCTTTGCTCTGTCACTCCCCCTCATAGCTTTCTCAGGTCCTGCTAAGTGCTCTGAATCAGGATCTCGTCCAGTTCGCACTCAAGCCGGGGGTGCAGGTGAATGTCTACGCCACGCGGCTCTCTCCAGGTCAGTCCTGCAAAAAGATACTTGAGCACACGCTTGTCACAACCATTTTAGGAAACGAGACGGTGTCTGGGTGTTATGTAAACTTCTTCCTTCAGTAGCAGTGCAGTGGTGAAGATCAAAACTGGACTGGACATTTCCCATTATGGTGTACTGAGATATTCTCTGTCACAGACTACATTTTTTATTTATATTTCATAAAAGCATAGCAAGCATAGTGATAGACTGCCCACACATTATCAAGTCAGCCAACATCACCTGATGTCATAAATTGTTTATCTCAGCTTATTATTATTGACTAATGATAATAATCTAACACTACTTAAAGCAACACTCAGTGTGTTTACATTTTGATAAAGACACTAAAATTACTGCTCTAAGGAAGTAAGAGGTCCCAATCATCAGGAGCATCCAAAACATTTGATACTAATAATACAGACTTTGTATTTCTAAAGTGCTCCTTCTATATCCTGACATCTTTCAGAAATGTTGCCAAATGACATAATTTAATTATAATATTCAGCAGTTTTTAAAGTATAACTTTATTTTTGAGATGTGTTGCTGCCATCAAATTCAAAATCTGCTCTTATTTATGATGAAATGTGATTATGTGACAGCCTGGCCTGGTCTTATCAAAGTGAAGTGGGTCTGGAATCTCTCCCATTTAAGATATGTTTCACCAAGGTATTCCTTCATCATTAGTGTAAAGCAGGGTGTCTATCTTTTATTGTATGAATTTAGAGTTAGTTGTGTTACCGTCGTTTATCTCTTTTGTTTCATTATTCTTTTTTCATTTCTGTACCAATGTACCAATCCCACACACTTGCTCCATTCATTTTTAAACAGTTTTACATCAGAGAACAAGAATATGAATTAGGACATTCAGGTACTGCACCTGGTCACTATACTTTATACCGAATTATACAAAAGCAAACAAACTGGTAAAAAACACCTAATAAAAACAAATCATAATGAAAATGAAACAAAGTACAGTATATATAACTGCTAAATTATAACATTTAATTATTAACTATTACCTGCTTAACTTCATGTTACTTACCCTGAGGGGCCTCTGGACTCTGTTGACACTCGCTACCTGACGTTTGTGTAAAAACAACGATTAAAGCAGCTATAAAGGCAGTGAAAACACAAGTTTAAAGACCAACAGGAAAAGTAAACCAATATGGCTGAGTTTAACTCACCAAATGAGCAGAAGTTGTTCTAAAGGTGATCTCTAGAACTGTGGCCTCTGACTCTGATCACCACGGTAACTGTTGCCATGAGAGATTATTTAATATATGTAGTACTTTAGTTACTGGATCTGGCATTTAAATTAATTAAAATTAAAATATAGACCCTTCCAGGATTGACATGTTTAAAAAAGTTGCGCATGCAGCCTGGTAGCAAGAATAATGTTCTAGCCCATTAATTTCTATGAAGGAGCAAAATAAAAATATGAATTTAGACATTTTTGGGCAGCAGGAACCAATGGTTGTTATTTATATATTTATATATTTATATATATTTTATTAAAAATTACTCTGAACTGATACGGCCCAGATCTGAGCGTCAGTTTCAGGTGCTAAAATTAACTTATAAAAGTAAAACTTGTGGTGTTTGATTAATTAAATTTGAACATACAGTGTCAAACTTTAATGGTCCGCCACATTTCTGTTACTATTTGTCCTGCGTAACATTGAAATTACAAAATCTAAGTTATGCAGGATTTAGCTTAGATGCTAATTATAGACGCTAATTACAATGTTACATTAAACAGCTAACGTTGACACACTCGTTAATGTTATTAAACTAAGCTCTGATATTACTCACATCAGGTCGAGTGGTTGTCAGTTTCCAAACCTGTCTTGATTATTCCTAATTTGCAATGTTTGGTGGCTAGCGCTAATTGCTTCATTAAACATGCATTTTGTCTTTTCTAACTTCCGGTACCAGTGTTTGGAACGCAAATATTCTGTTTACAAACACAAAAAGAGTTCATAGAGTTTGTAAACATTGTGGTTGCTTCATAAAAAAAAAAAAAAAAAAAAAAAAAAAAAGGGTTAAGAGTGAAGCAAACCACAATACATTTTCAGAGGAATTAGCATTAGTCACCAAATATCACAAATTATGGAAAATCAATTTGATTTTGTCAACTGAAAACCAATCGACTTCATGTCAGAGTCTGGTTAGAAAACATTATCAAGTGTATTGATGCTTAGCCATTTTATTTATTTAATGTAGTTTTTAGCACATACAATTTTTTGTTATGCTGGATTTGCTGAAGTAGCTAAAGGAATGTAGTGGACCACAACATTTTGTCAGATGCTCAGATTTAATCCATCAATCATCACACGTCCTCAGTAGTACTACAATTAGACTACAAGTAGTAGTAGTAGTAAGTAGTAGTAGTAGTGAAATGTATATTGAATAACTTATATGCGTTGTCAAACCATGTAATGGAAGAATGGAAAAAAATAAAATAAAAAATACACAATTTCAGGACCTGAGAACTAAAGTACTATTCTTAAAAAAATGTGTGTGTCTGTGGTGACAAGCATTCACTCTGTTAGGATGTGAAATAAAATCTTGTCAAGACTTTTTAGTCACATGTAAAGAAGTATCCAAAAGTACTTAAATAATATTACTCACATAGTTGTATGCACTTCTGTAATGTGTACCAACATTAGTATTTCTGGGCCCTACAAACATGTTTTCTTGTTTTATATATTTTAACCTCAAATTTTGAAGGTTTTTTATAATTCAAATTTTTATTCAGAACCAACACGAAGAGAGCACAGTTTTTTATTCAAAACATAAAACATTGTTACTCAAATACTTTTCCCCCATCTTTGAAAAATAACAAAATGGATCACTTCTTCATGAACAAGTCCAAAACCCAGTACAGTACATAAGCTATATTCACTTTTTATGTGTAAGAATAAAAGAAATTATTAAAACAAAATAAGGACATACATGTGGTAGAATAAAACAGAACACCAACAATACAGAGTAGCTAAACAACAGTGGGTGTCACTTCTTTTTATTCCTGAGTTATATTTTGAGCTTCAAAGTTCCATATTTCTGTTTTAAACTATGTTTTAAATTAGTTGTGTTATGCTTTCTCTGTTCTGTAGGATATTTGCGCTCTGTGCCTTAAAGGGGTTGCTCAGGATTGTGTAACTGCAGTTATATTGGATACTTTTGGTAACTTATTCTGTACAGTAGATAATTGTCAGCAGACTTCCAGGAAAATCAGAGAGCAACTGAGATGAAATTATGTTCTGTTATAAATGAGGAAAGTAAGAAATGTATTATAAATACTGTACATGTTTCAGTAGACCATCCTCGTGGTGCTTGTGCTGGAGAGTTACAGGTTCTTTTTTTATGTGATACCCATTTGCAATAATGTTGAAAGGATAAAAGGAAAAATGTATGAGATAGTGGAGCATTAGGTCATGTTAGATGTTTTGGAGATAAAGTCAGAGAGGTCGTACAGAGATGTTTTGGACACACACAAAGAATAGTGGATACATTCGTAGATAAATGTGGAGGTTACAGCTACCAGGCAGCCCAGAGGAAGACCAAAGAAGTGATTGATGGATGTAATGAAAGAGGGCATTAAGTTGTTTTGAAAGAAGATGGTGCAGAGGTAAGGGCTGGACAGAGGCGACCCCTGAAGGAAGGAACCAAAAAAGACGACTTGCAATGATTTTTGGTTTAGTCGTTTTAAAAGCCTTGATAGTAAAAGTGTGTTTTCGCCGGCCCCATATTTCACACTTAACCTGTGCCTGTGTCTGGTTCTTCACACAGAGAGACTGCTAACTGGTACCAATAAATCTAAATATCTCACAGACCTCCTTTTACAAGTCACAGCACTTTTTCTTTACATCAATTTACATGAATGTGACAAAAATGTCCTCGGACTTTACCTTTTGTTTTCCTTTTGCAGCTCCCCTAGTGGACAACAGTGAAAGTGTCCACAGCAGTACTGCCATCATCATGCTGGTCTCTGTCGTACTCATGGTCTTGGCCATCTTTGTAATATATAAATTTAAAAGGTATGGTACACCTAGACATTGTTTTTGCACACATACACATACATTACAGTAGGTGGCCCAGTAACTTTAAGTAACTCTATGGAAATCCATCCCCATTTCCCTACCAGCATCAATGATAGATATTGCTCTATTTCCTTTGTGTGTGTGTGTGTGTTTTTTTTTGTAAATGTGTTTGCATAATGGCCTTATTTAGAGCTGGCCCCATTACCTACTAGTAAGCGCCGGCACTCCTGAGCTTCTAAAAGTTTCCTCAAGTATTTAGACTCCCTATATATCTGAGTTATGGACAGAGGCGGCACAATAATAGCTAGGAGGAATAAGACAATTCCCCTCTGTCTCAATCTGCAGAATATTACAGGGAATGACAGTCTAATCAATTCTCCCAGAGAAGCTGAATGGGTGTCACAGTCCTGCAGTTATCAATATTCATCTATCTGACAATGTGAGGGTTGACCTTTCGGAAATGCTAAACACAGCCATTCAAGGTGAGGCATACACTGCACAGAATGGCAGGAAAGGTTGAGCAGATAAGTCCTGAGACAACATATATTATACAGTGAGGGACATACAGTAAATAGCATCCCCTGCTGCAACTAATCCCACGCCACTCACTGGGAATCGCCTTGCTTTTCCCTTGAATACATTTTTGGCATCTTTCGTTAAAAAATAAAACTTCTCTCATTTAACAGAAGATCCCCAAGGTCTTAGAAGTATTATAGAGGTATTAAATGTGCTAGTTTCAAAATCTTCTTCTATGGCTTTTCCCTTTTGGGGTTGCTACAGCAAATCCTCTGCCTCCTAGTGTGCAGTTTTGCTTATTAATTTGGCATTGCTTTTTTTATAGCATCCCCTTTATCCAGGCTTGGGACCTACAGAAAACATAATGAGTGTAACCTCCTGTGGCTGATGTGGTGTCAAAATTAAAGCATCAAAAATATTATATATTACAGACATCAATTATATTTGGTTTATCTAGGTATTCAAGTATTCATATTGTAACAGTCTAGCCCAGTGGTTCTAAAACTGTGGTACAGGTGCCACCGGTGGTACGCAGGCTTCTTGAGGTGGTACTCTTTTGCATTCAAAGTTATGATTTAGCTTTATTCATGTTTTAGTGCTGTTTTAGTTTGGGTAGTCCTGGTTTAGTCCTGGTGTAGACCTTGATTAGTCCTGGTTTAGATCTGGTTTAGAATTGGATTAGTCCTGGTTTAGTTCTGGATTAGGCTTGGTTTAGATCGGGATTAGTCCTGATTTAAAACCGGATTAGTCCTGATTTAGATCTAGTTTAGTTCTGGTTTATTTTTGGTTTAGTCATGATTTAGGTTGGAGTTAGTCCAATGTTTATAGGCCTACTGTTTTTGTACTGGTTTAGTTCTAGATTAGTCCTGGTTTAGACCTGGTTTAGTTCTGTATCAGTCCTGGTTTAGACCTGGTTTATTCTTGGTTTAGTCATGGTTAAAGTCCAGAGTTAGTCCAGGGTTTTTCCAGTTTTTATGATGATGATTT
The DNA here is from genome assembly GCA_020698575.1 of Bostrychus sinensis. Classification (NCBI taxonomy): domain Eukaryota; kingdom Metazoa; phylum Chordata; class Actinopteri; order Gobiiformes; family Eleotridae; genus Bostrychus; species Bostrychus sinensis. Next base: position 12,543,055 of record CM036254.1, on the reverse strand, counting down.
TGGCTAATTTTAGATGGCACTTGGAAAACAAAAAAAAAAATGTTTTGAGTTTTATTCATAAGATACACTGTATTTTCATTTGTATCAAGTAAAGTCCACATAAAGCTGCAACAAGCTTGTGAAAAAATATATTTAATTAATACTTGGCAAGTAAGAATTGAAAAATATGTCTTTTTTTGCGGGTTGCCTGTGGATTTGCCATTAAATTTTATCCTAAGTGGCATTCAGAGGTGTTCAGTTTTACCTGGAAAACCCTGTACCCTGTTTTTAAGACATTAACTTTGGAAAATGTGCTTAAAATGTCACCACGGCAGCTGTAGAAGCTCGCCACATGGGGGGAATTTGAAATTAGAAATGCAAGATGTTAGTTTTAAGTAAAATCGAGGGGTTGCATCTGAGGGGATGAAAAATTGATTGAAAACTGAGGTGAACAATATGAGAGTGAGAGTGCAATGCCCAGTGGAATGCTAAAAATGCCCCAGATTCCCGCTTTAAAGCTGTCCTCTGCCATCTTTTAACAGTTAAAAATAGTAAGGAGCACATTATGCTTAGTGAGAGCATTTCGTGAAACAGGCCTGATGGCAGCTCTCCATTTTACTTGGACTGTGTTTTTTTTTTTTTTCTTCCCTTCTGTACCCTACAGGAAGATCCCGGGCATCAACACATACACAGCGGAGCAGCCTGACAAAGAACAAGAGGTCATCCCAACAGTGACCTCCATAGCAGACCCAAACCCGCAGGGAGACAACCTGACCTCTCTGGACTGTGTGGACGTACACTTAGACTCCAAAAGCAGAGGTACTATCATGTCTGCTCTTCCTTAAGGCACTGTGTATTTCTCACTATTCCACAGAGGGTTTGAGATGTTTTCAGACCGAGCATAAATAAATTCAAGTTATAATTTAGCCCTGTAGTTTTCTATTACTCACAAAAACATTACACTGTTAGTAGCCATCATGCTGCATAAAGTCTAATAACAGGAAAGGATTTTACTGAGCATAGAAGCAACAAGAAGTGATGTTTTAGCAAGTAAAAATGTATGCAGTAGCTGTATATTGCCTTACTCAGTACACTTTTAATCTATAGGAGTAACAATACAAGCATAATAAAACTACTTTATTTCTCAGTATTATTCAAAAAATGTATCATTGCTGCACACTGATGATACAGCCAAGAATGCATATTGATTTTTTAGATAAAACTTTATAGTCTTTTAAAATGTGTTGTATTTTGCTGACCCCATTCGTTTACATTACCATAGTTTATTGTCTGTTTTACTGCTCCTGTCTGCTTCCCCAAGCTGGCCTGCTTTGTTGATGGTGATAGGTCGAAGTGTATTGTAAATAAGACATAATCTAAAGATTAGTGTGCCTTGAAGCTCTAAATAAAAAGTATATAAAGTGAAAGAGCTAGCAAGAGAATATGTAGATAACTAAACATATTTGGGTAATAATAAAGACCCTTCCACGAGTGAGTTGTAAGTTGTTTGGTTACAAGAATAGTGTTCTTTAAAGGAACAAATTAAAAACATTCAATTTGATGTTTTTAGATAGCATAAATTAATGGTTGTTGTTTATGTATTTGTTAAAATTGACTTTGAATTAACAGCACCCGGATCTGTCAGTTCTATTTGCTAAAATTAACTAATTAAAGTAGGATTTGCGGTGATTAATGGGTTAAATCTGAGCTTACATTGCCCAACTATTGTGGGCCACCATATTTTTGTAACTACTTGTCCAGCATGGCCAAAAAAAAATTGAGAAACAAATCTTACATAGCTTTTATGCTCATTAAAGACGCTAATGGCTACGTTAAATAAAACAGCTAAACACTGACACACTCGATGTTTTCTACCCAGGCTTTGATATTACTGACATGTATGGTAATGGTATTTATATAGAGCTTTACCAATGACACAAGTCACCCAAAGCACTTTACACAGAAGGGAAGGGGTATTTCATTCACTCTAGGGATGCACCGATACCGATACCAGTATCGGGTATCGGTACCGATACCCTGTCCAAGTACTCGTACTCGTATTCATAAAAGTGGGTCGATACCAACAACCGATACCACTTTACAGCGCTGTCACGTGACATTCCCCTCTCAGCTGAGCAGTGAGAAACCTGTGGATGGAGTTCAAAGTGAACTGTATGGAGATAAAAGCAAAGCTGGCTCTACATTCTCCTCAACCAGACTTATCCCAATCATTATACGTGAGTCCTGAAACTTGAGCAGTTGTCCTTTTGTTGTCCTAGTTGTCCCGAAAATGATATAAGCGCGGAGTGTGAAGCAGTTGTTGTCTGATAAAACATAAGAAGTACCGTTGCTAATTGTGTTAGCTGCTGTGTTAGCTGCTGTATGTCTTGGCGAATATCCGCTGGTTATGCGCAGATGCTCAATCTGTCTTTAAAATGATTTCAGCGACTGGATAGAGGAGAATCTAAGCTTTAAAATGAGGTATAACATGTCCATGTTGAGCAAATTTTAGCCATGGTTAGCTGTGTTCAAACCACTCTGTTGTAAAAATAACTTAGCATCGCAGAGCAGGGACAGACGGCAAAAAGACGACACGGTATGGGATGAATGAGATGCAGCAGTGTGACTGTATAAACTATAAAGTAACACCTATATAAGTACTCGTATCGGTACTCGGTATCGGCGAGTACTCAAATGGAAGTACTCGTACTCCTATCGGTTTGAAAAAAAGTGGTATCGGTGCATCCCTAATTCACTCCATAGTCAGTGGTGGTAAGCTACGTTTATACAGCCAGTTTCCCCTGTGGTAGACTGACAGAAGCGCAGCTGAAGCGGACCCTCTCCGACCACCACCAACCACTCACTCACATTCACACCGGCTTCCTGGTGTTCCCCAGCGGTCTTCCATCCAGGTTCTGACCAGGCCCTACCCTGCTTAGCATCCGAGGTCTGACGGGTTCGTGCATCCACAAGGCGGTATGGCCTACATGCAGTCGATTGGTTGTCAGTTACCAAAATTATTTTGATTATTAATAATTTGCAGTATTTTGTGGCTAATGTGAAATACTTTATGTTAATATATTGTGGTCTGTTTCGGATATGGCACCATTCTTTGAAGCACAGCCGGTCTGTTTACAAACACTACAAGGGCCTTTAATAAATACAATATAAAAATACAAGGTAAATACAAGATAAAACAACAGACAACAAGTGCCTGTACTTATAGATGTAGAGGCGTGTGTTTAAATAGACATCTCTGGTTATCTGAAATACATACATCCTGAAAGTTGAACAAAAGCTCTGTTAGTTATTGCGTTATAGATATCCATACTACTGTTACTACTGTTATCAATATGGTTCTGTGCTGACAGAGCTTCATTAGTTTCATTAGTATTCAGCAGGATTTCACACATAAAATAATGTGTCAGCATCTCAGAACTGTATTTGTAATAATACAAAAGTAATATGTTGCACTTACTCCTATTCCCCAATTCAAACATCTGACATATAGATGCCATCTCTTAAGAACAAAAAAAACTAATAATTTACATCACTCTTGTCTTGTGGAACTGGAAGTACATTTTTAACAAGTCATAGAGTATTTTAAAGAAGTCATAGTTCTAACTGTTAAACTTATTTTGGTCTTGTTGGCATTGTTAGACTGCAAACTATTCTTAGTCTGGTAACAAACCCTAGCTTTAATAACTGGTACATTTCGATCTAACTGTTGTCTCGTTAACACAAATGCACTATTATTCTTGTAACTGTGCAGATTTATACAGAAGAAAATCTATTTATATTCATTGCTACAGTTGAGGTGAATACTTCTTTTTGTTTGGTATTTGTCACACTTTTCAGAAAGTGTTTAACAGCAGCGTCCCTTCCCAAACCAGTGTTCCTGTTCTTCTCCTCTCGCCAGGCGCTGACACACTGTCAGTAGCTTTTACAGGGACTATTTCATCTTCTAAAAGTAGTTCCAATTAAATCTGCTCAGGCAGAAATGTTAGACCAATATCTCAAACCCTCAGCACATATAACCAAAACTCAACAATTAGCCCTGACTAGAGGTAGAGAAGTCCTGTTTTAATTGGGATGAAGTGGCCATTTAATACGGCACAGAAAGTTACTGCAGAAGTCGTGACAGTAAGCTTGAAAATGAAGACTCACCAAAGAAAGAGGGATACCTTACACACTTCTCGAGTGGGAACCTGAAATGTTTTGAACAAGTTAGGGTGTAAAAAAATAAATAAATACAGAAGGGAATGGTTTGTAAATCTGATAAAATGATGAGTTTATTCACAGTAGAACATAAACAAGAGGAACAAACTGAGATACCATTTTGTGTATTTGCGGACATAAAATGTTGGACAGTGGCAACAAAAGATTGGAAAAGCAGGTGATACTAATAATAACATGTAGATCAGCATTTAGAAACTAATTAGGTTATATTACAGTAAGTTGTCTTGGGAAAGGCAGAGTCTATTATTATGATTGGATGCTCATAATCCTCAGACCCTCATGTGGCACTGTATTAAAAACAGGAATGATTCTCTTCTTAAAATCCCTGCATGGGCTCAGGGAACACTTCTATAACACTGTGAACGTCCACACAAATGCAAGTTGCAGCTGTATCACACAAGAAAGAAACATGATCCAGAAACACTCTTGTTGTTTTGGCCAAGAGGGTTTGTGTTTATCAAATTTTATTTCATCTGACCACAGAAACAGTTTTTTTTCCATTTTGCCTCAGTCCATTTTAAATGAGCTTTGACCCAGAGAAGATGCTGGTGTTTCTGGATCACATATGGCTCCTTCTTTTTAGAACAGGGTTTGAACAACATCGAGTTAAGTAAGGCTATGTTTGTGACAGCATTGTATTAGTATTCATGTGTAAGTAAAACACAATCAAGTGCAAAGTAAGGGGAACGTCTGTGTGAATTATTTGACCCAATAAAATAATTAGTGCATCAGGAAGGAAGGCAGAGTGGTGAAAGCATTTTCATCAAGAAATATCTACACGGTTCCAGTTGATTTACCTCCAGCGGCAGCTAAACAATCGACCCATCCAAGATAAATGTGTTTGCTTGCAAAAAATACACTCTTATGCAAATAGCTACATAAAATTCCTTCTCTCTCTCTCTCCCTGTGTGTCTGTGCCTGCCTTTTTCTCCCTTGCCAGGCTACCTGCCATCGCACGCAGACATCAAGCTCTCTGATGAAGCGCCCCATGTGTTTTAATGTTGAGAGTCTATGACCGCCTCGAAAGCAATACATCTTCTTTGGCAGTTACTTCCAGCAAGCTATGAAACCACGGTCACAATGAACGGTCTCGGGTGTTTTGCTACCCATGCATGGATGGACCAGTTCACACTGTGCTGCCTAATCCCTCCGAGGAGACTGTACAGATTTATACTTGCTTCTTGGGGAAAAAAAGGACACTTTTTGACTGAAAATACTTGTATTTTTGCAAGGACTCTGATCTTTTTATGTAAATAATGTACATCCATAATGGACAGGGATGAACGTTATTTGTCTCAGCTAGTTATGGCTGTGTCTCTCTAATGTAAAAATATCCAGCAGCGCAGATGTTGAATAATATCTGTAAAAACAAAAAAGTACTGTGCAGAAGTCTTAGACAGGTTTCTATGAAAGGCTATAAACAAAGAAAGGTGCATCAAGGGACACAAATACACAAAATCATAACTGCAACAGAGTATTCCAAAGGTCTCAAAAGCATTAAAAATGTATTCTATTTGAATGTGTCAAAATCAAGGCCTTAAAAGTATTAAATATTATGAGTTGGTATTAAATTTAGTTCTTTTAGGCCTTAAAATTTGTGAAAGCATTATGTTGAAATCACACAAAGTAGTGTCACCACAATAACAACATATATTTATTGAAGAAATGTTATGAATTCGAATGGATAATTAATTTTTCTTTTTTTTTTTTAATGCAGCACTGGGCTTCTTTCATCTGTATTAGATTTTTAAATGAAACCCTTGAGTTTCAGAGAGTAGTACGGATAATTCCTTTGTGTAAATTCATACACATTTTTGTTGGCATTAAATTTCACTCTAAAGTGAACGTTAAGACCTTTTAAAGACGCTTTAATGCGTCTTTAAAAGGTCTTAAATTTCACAACACAAAACCTGGAGCTACCCTGTAGAAGCACTGTAGAGCACAGACCTCTGCCAAGGCACTGTAACTTGCAATGATGAAGACATTTTAGTGCGCAGACCTGGACTTAAAGAGCTTCTAGTTTAGGGGTAAATGCTCCTCTCATTGAGCCAACCAAACCAAACCAGAATTTAACATTTTGTCTTTGGCCCATTACTGCATTTTCCTGAAATTTTTGCAATAAAAACAAATCTGTATTTATTTTAGCACTCTTTGTCAACAGCATTTTTTCCACACCTCTCCAAAACTTTTGCACAGTACTATATGCTTCTGTTTTTTGTTCTTCGGGGCTTGTGTTGTGCAATTTACTTTGTTTAACTATGTAGAAATAGCTTATCACAGTACGGAGAAAGACAGTGAGGGAAGGCAGATTCATTAAGCCTTGTACAATCACTAAATCTTATCTCTAGATTCTCATCAAATGAAAGCTCGCAATATCCAGGAGATGAAGAAGAAGGCCTCCTAGTCCCAAATCTGTGTATTCCATCAAGTCTTGTCTCCTCGCACCCCCCTCCCCCAGTTTTATATATGTCATAACAAAAAGCCCGGCTGATGATTGAAGCAGATACTCAATAGGTAGGAGAAGCACCGAGCAATCCCTCTTGTTTTAGGGGACCCAAATAAGTCAGTCTACCCCAAATCCTCACTTCATAACCGTCAAAAAAAAAACATATGCATACATCGTGTCACTTCTAAAATTATTATCTTTCCACAAGTCTAGACTAGCTTCAGGAATCAATCAGACTTTTAAACTCTTTTTTTTTGTTGTTGTTGTTGCCGGGAGCATTCATTGTACAGTCTCTCCAGTAAATCCGAATGTAAATGTTGTGAATTTAATTAGTTTCACAGAAAAGCTACAGTTGAATGAATGCTTGGTGTGTCGCAGAACCATGCGGGGAAGTATTTATGCTCATGTTATTTTAGGTATAGTCGATTTGCAGACAAGGCTGTAGTCGTGGGGTTAACTCTAAGGAGGACACACAGTGCTGTCTGTGTTTATGTCCTGTATATACTCACACTGATGCAGCCTTGTCCTGGTTTAGTCCATTTGCTTCTCCTTCTTTAGTTAAGACTGGTTTGAATTTGGTTTAATTATGATTTTAAACCAAATGTTGAATGTTGAATCCAGCCACAAGGCAGTGTACTCTTTGTGCTGGTCCCAAGCCCTGATAAATAGAGAGGGCTGCGTCAGGAAGGACATCTGGCGTTTAAACCGATGCATGAACAAAAATGTGAATTCCTGCAGGTTAGGAGGCAGAGTTATTGCTGTGGCAACCCCAGAAGATGAAGGAAAAGAAAGTACTAAGTCAGAGCTGTGGTCCAGTATTAGTCTTGGTTTAGTTTAGCAAAGACCAAGTTTGAAGACATTTGTTTAGCCGTGGTTTAGTTATCATATTAACAGTGAGTGTAGTCCTGTTATAGTCAAGGGTTTAGTCATGGTATTATTATAGGTTTATAATGGCAGTTTCTTCTTCAGTCTTGGTTTTGATTGTCATTGTAATTATGGACTTAGTCAGGATTGTAATTCTTTGGGACCTTAGTTTAGACCTTGGTTTCAATCCTGGGGTTCGTCCAGATTTGGTTCTTCATTTCTGTCAAGACCAAGTTGAATTCAGAATTTAACTTTTCATTTTAGTCTTGTTTCATTGTCTTGGTTAGTAGTCTTGGTTTCATTCCAGGTTTATCCCTTGTTTTTTTTTTTTTTTTTTTTTTTTTTTTTTTTGGAGTTTAGCCTTGCTTTCTCTCCTTGTTTATGCTTCAGTGTAGTGTACTAGTTAATCGCTGGGGAAATGCCATTAAATTTACTGAATCCTAAATGTATGATGATTACAACCTCGTCTGCAAACACTTGCTTTATGCTTTATGGTGCATTCATGTGGTGCTCAAACGTTTCAAGTTTCCAAGTTTGGAAATCATTATATTTTTTTGTCTTTGTTTTTACTGTATGTGCTTTTAACTTGGAAAATCTGAAGATATTGCTGTTGCTTAGAGACCAACTCAGTTATGAGTTTTGTTATTGTAAATAAAGTATAATTATTGGCTTAGTGTTTCCTCACAATAACGATTCAAATATAGCTGCAGTTAACGTACTCTACCTTACAATGAAAGGGTAAATACCATATTAATAGCAATGTATAAGCCACTTTTAGGCAGACAACAACTATTGGTAAGCCCATCTTTTAAACTGTATTTATGCAAAGAGATGTATCTTCACCTACTGAGAACCACATGAATGCAACATTAATAATTTACTGTTTTGTTAAAATCTCACTGTGAAAGCCTTAAACCACTGGACCATGCTTGTATTATACCAAATCTTCTTAACCCCAAACGCTCACATTTCCATTTACTCTGGAAAGCCTGACTTTGACTTGACATAACGGTACCAGCATCCAAACATGGCACATGTTGAGTTTTACAGTAATGAAGAGGATCCTGCTCGACACTGTCTGCTCCAGTTTGGCCCCTGGAGGACCGCGTGGACACAGAAACCGTGGATTTGTTCATCTCCTGCGCTTCGAGGGACAGAGATAGAGAAGACGTATATCTGTTGTCAACAAGAGTCTGCTGCAGCCTACGCGCACTGCTTTGGTCAGCTGCTGTCTCTTTGGGATAAGTACCAGAGTTCTTCTTCATCAAACTTTTTCTTTTTAAGTGTTGTCAGCATCATATGTCAGAAAGACAAATTGACTCTGGGCTTCTTCTCTCTACCCCTCCTTTTCTTTTCCCATTGAGCTCCGAGCATAAATAAACTGGTATTGTTCGAGACTCCACACCAGGAAGCTTGTTACTTCCCAACACATTTTGGCGAATCCCAGTAACCGGACCTGTGAATAAGACTGTGAACATATTTGCATGGATTTTTTGTCTTTTTTTTTTTTTCAAGCTACTCCGAGTAATTAGGATAAAGTGGAATATGTAGAATTGTGAACCGCTGTCTTTTTTGTTGCTCAAGAAGAGACAGCTCATTTATTACAAGTGATGTGATTATTAAGTGGGTTGTTTTTGTTTGTTTTGTTTTTTTATCTCGGCAGGAGTAACCATGGTTGCAGAATAAAGCAGAAAAGTCGACGCAGCGTGAATGGTTGATGGTGCACACATCTGAAAAAGTCTTTGATCGAGTGGGAAAATCAATAACGTTGATTGGGGCTTTTAGTTTGTGTTTGACCTTTGATGTTGTCAATCAGCACACTTCATTAAAGGGGGCCTCACCTCCCAACATAGCCGTCAAAGACACAAAAAGTCTAAGAGTGAAGGCCGCTTGACAAGTTTTACTTACATGTTTGGTTTTGACTTTGAATCCAGAGCTTACTCGACATTCATGGAAGAGTGCAGATGTGCCATGTTAATTAAACCTTCTAACTGGACCTCGGTCTTTGTCCGAGTTCACAAGAGTCAATCAGACTATTGAGTTCATATGAGTCAATAATTGTACTAAGCATGGCTCTGTATTTTCTGTTGTTTGCATGCTTGTTTTCTGTGATGGTGTGTGACTCTCATCTTAGCCAGAGTAAGCCATGTACAGACGCACATCAATACTTTTAAATATCACAGAAAGGTCCATTTATTTTAGTCATTCAATTGAAAGTTAAATGCATATTAAATAGATTCGGTGCACACAGAGCAAAAATTTTACGGGGCTACATTATGCTATATTATCTTTTTACATTGCACGTTTCACAACCTTTAAAAATATTATGTGACTTTAAAAAAGCATTTCTAATAATAATTACTTTATTACTGGCACAAAGAAACAGACCAGCATAATTAGAGAGAAAAATTACTTTCACTGTATAATTTCATTTTACCACCCAAATGAGAAATAGCTGTGAAGAATCAGTGGGAACACAGCTGTACACGTTTTTTTTTTTTTTATGTAAGAATGAGAGCAGACTGGATGTAGAGGGCTTGTTGATTGGTCAGTGCTTCCTGGAGTGGGCGGGGTTTCACGGGATAGAATTAAGTGTTCTCAATCCTCAGAAACAGGCAATGAATAAAACAAAACACAACTTCAGGTATGTTTTTGATGAGAGCAAACAAAACATGGTAGAAACATACTATAACACATGCAACCATTACTTTTATTGTGATAATTATGGTTTAAAGTTAATAAAAAAATAAATGTAGCTCTTCTTTCCTTCTTTTTCTACTATCAATTTGGCATAGTTTTTTTTTTTTTTTTTTTTTTATACCTGAGGACCCTTTCTGACCCAATTTATCCAGGTTTGGGACTGGCACAAAGACTACACTGGTTTGTGAGCCCCTGTGGCAGGATGGAAAACCAAAATTATGTAATCCTCAAAATCATCACAATTAAAATACATACATGGTTGAAATATTTTACTCTGTGTGTACTCAATCTATAGAAATATGAGACTTACCTTTTTAATTAACTACTGAAAAACTGTATATTTACGTGTCCACTATACTTTTATGTTCTGAAGTGCACCTCTACATGACTATGAACTGCAGTATCTATGTGTATTTGAATAACTCCCAGTCCTGTTGAACTAAGACTGTTACTAGTTCATTACTTTGGTCAATTATTGATGAAGAAAATTAGAGCAATGTGCAATATGAACATTCACATTTAGTCTGAAACTCATCTGGCTTTAGACAAACAGTGCAACATTATTAGTTTGCCCTTTTCAAACCCACTGGAATGTTCAATTTGAGTTTTGACCTTCTGAGGCTGCTGTAGTTTGTGGAGTAATAGCTGCACATTAACCCTGCATAATATAAATAATAATCTTTGGCTATTTAAAATGTTATGATCATGAATGGAAATCATTAAGTCCTATTGCTTTTGACAGCTGAAGCCTTTCCCAGCTACTTTGGGCCTGCGATGGCTTTCACCTTGTAAAATGGCCTGGTAATTGCAGGGCTGACAGACAACACAACAGTGACACTTTCATTCACTGAAGTATAAACGTATATTCACCAATTCACTTATACATGCCTGTCTTTGGAAGGTGGGAGGAAGCTTAATGGTCCTTTTAGACGACAACATTTGCTGAATCTGCAATAATTCAATTGCGGTTTGGCCTTTTGTTTACATGAGGGCGGGGTTTAGAGTTTTCAATCTTTTAAAGACACTGGAAGAGGTGTTTTTGTCTCTGAAACACTGAAAACAATGGCATAACAGCCCCAATCTGAACAGTGATTGGCTGTCAAACTATGAGGCTTTTATTTTTCATACGTTCATATTTAGTCAAGTAACTATGTATAAGTACTTACTTTTACTTAGTTCTTGGCTCCAGAGAATCACAAGTTCTCAAAGGTACTGTAAGAAGCAGCGCTCAAACGGGTTTAAAAACACTACTGCAGTCTAAATCTAAACAATAATCTGTGGGTTCTGCTATGCTGATTGGACGATCAGCAATGCAATTGTTTCAGAACCAAAACAAAAAAGCAAACATAAACATCTTGGCCATTATGTCATTTTTTTTTTTATTGTGAATAAATGAGCTGTACCATTGTTATCAGTAAAACTAATATTTGATTTGAATATGTCTGTCATACATCATATCTGTTGACACATGTGGGTAATTTTTATGAAGTATGAAAAATATATACTGCTCTTAGTACCTTTAAAGTTGTCAGGAACTTAAGACCAGAACTATGATTTATGAATTGAAATGTAAATGTTAATCCAAAACGCCATGACTTTTGTGTTTTCCTGGCCAGCTTGTTGTGTAAACATGCAGTACCCACAGTCACACAGGGAGGACATGCATTCTCCACACCCATGCAGCCATAGTCCTGGAAAACGGTGAGTAGGTGTGTATCTTTTAAAAGTTTCCCCCATGTGTCCGACGCCACACAAATGCAGCATCAGAGAGTCTCAAGTTCCACTGCAGCCATTTGCATGTTACAAAGGGACCGATTGAAGGGACAATGAAGTAGCCTGGAGTGATTCTAATGGGCTAGTTTCTTTCACTCTCCCACTGAGCAACAAATTAATTATCCCCTCTCTAGGAAATCGACACACACACCATCCTACAATCAAGGAAGATTTTCCCTGGGTGGCTTTATAGTACCTTGAATGAAAAATATCCCACAACAATAACCCACAGCTATATTGTGTTAGCCTCACTGTGAAATTGATGAGCATGTTTCCTTTCATTGAGTGCTACATTATAGTGTCTGGCTGCGGCGAATTATCCATTAGTGATTGTCACCGTTCAATTTGATTGTGCTGGAGACCGTCCCAGGGCAGTTAGAGAAAGGGGCTCGGTGTTAATACAGACTGAGAAAACGCTGGGCACATTAAGAGTCTCGGGGCGGCCATGCATGCTCAGTCATGAAGATTGGTGTGTGATAGGAGGCAGTTCGAGTAAAAAGGCAACATGCAAAACACACAATAATGGATTTGTATCATTAAGGAGTATGGTTTCTACCAATGGCACCTCCTTATTCACAATACAGTTTCAGATGTTTGATTTTATTTGCTACTATTTCCAGGATGAAGAAAGGTTCCTATTGAAATTATTATTATTATTGATTTTTGTGTTTAATCCAGCAGGGGTCACAAGCCATTGTACTTTTGTTCTAATCCAAGCCTGGAGAAATGTAGAGGGATGCTTCAGGAAAACACAGTATCCTAGGAGGCAGATAATTTTCTGTGGTGCCCCCACATGGCAAAACCTGCAAAAAGAAAAAATTAAATTTCCATCTGATTAATGAGATTAATTAATTTAATGGCAAAACAAGGCAAAATTAATATTTCCTTTTGGTTTAAAAATATCAAGGTCAGCTATGTGGAGCACAGTTTTTTTTGTTTTTTTTGACGGGGGGGTATCTGTATATTCACCACATATTATTGTAGTACTCTGAATCCCTATTACAAATTTTGCACAAACTGCTGCAGGCTTAGCATCGTTAAATGGTAACTCTGCATTTCAGTCATGGCTCACACACTATTTTATGAGCGCCAGAAAAATGAAAGACAAAAAACAACCCATTAAACACGTTCTGACCTTTGACTGGTGTCACTACCACAGCGCTGAACATGTGCTGCTGTCACTTTTAAAATGCTGAAATGAAACCGCTTTAATTCATAGTTGCCCTTTATGCAAGAATGTGCTAAGAATGTGCTCAGATAGAAACATGACTGTGCTTCTTCTCCGGCAATAGTCAGTTTGTCTTTAACATTACTATATAGACATTACATATATACTCACATAGTTTTTATTGTGTTGTGGAATGCCATTTTGTTTGTACCTAGTTTTAAGTATGAAAGTGTGTATGTAACTTTCCATTTTCACCATATTTGTTTTATTTGTGTACACATTGCAGAGGTGGGACCAAGTCACTGTTTTGCAAGTCACAAGTAAGTCTCAAGTCTTTGGCCTCAAGTCCGAGTCAAAGTCCAAGTCAATGGCAGGCAAGTCCGAGTCAAGTCCCAAGTCAATGCCTCACAAGTGCAAGTCGAGTCACAAGTCCTACACTTTCTGTTTCAAGTCCTTTCAAGTCTTTTTAACCCTTAGGACTCCAAACTTAATGTTTGTCACGTTTTATATTGTTGAATTTACTCTCATGTCCCACCTTAGAAAAACAAATATACGATAAACAGATGGTAAATTGTTTGCTGTACTATTTACATTTATTATTTTTATTTATTATTTAGTTATTTACAATTTATTGTAACGCCCTAAGACTAGAAGAGGCCTACACAGAAAACAGGTTTCTGAATACTTTAAAAGTAAAGCCAAGTTCTTTAGTATCAGTGATGTACAATAAAGCTAAATACCTCACCAGTACATTGTACACTGCTCAAAAAAATAAAGGGAACACTTAAACAACACAATGTAACTCCAAGTCAATCACACTTCTGTGAAATCAAACTGTGTCCACTTAGGAAGCAACACTGACATCAGTTTCACTGCTGTTGTGCAAATGGAACAGACAACAGCTGGAAGTTATAGGAAATCAGCAAGACTCCCCCAATAAAGGAGTGGTTCTGCAGGAGGTGACCACAGACCACTTCTCAGTTCCTGTGCTTTCTGGCTGATGTTTTGGTCACTTTTGAATGCTGGCGGTGCTTTCACTCTAGTGGTAGCATGAGACGGAGTCTACAACCCACACAGGTGGCTCAGGTAGTGCAGCTCATCCAGGATGACACATCAATGCGAGCTGTGGCAAAAAGGTTTGCTGTGTCTGTCAGTGTAGTGTCCAGAGCACGGAGGCGCTACCAGGAGACAGGCCAGTACATCAGGAGACGTGGAGGAGGCTGTAGGAGGGCAACAACCCAGCAGCAAGACCACTACCTCCTCCTTTGTGCAAGGAGGAACAGGAGGAGCACTGCCAGAGCCCTGCAAAATGACCTCCAGCAGGCCACAAATGTGCATGTGTCTGCTCAAACGGTCAGAAACAGACTCCATGAGGGTGCTATGAGGGCCCGATGTCCACAGGTGCAGGACAGTTTGGCATTTGCCAGAGAACACCAAGATTGGCAAATTCGCGACTGGTGCCCTCTGCTCTTCACAGATGAAAGCAGGTTCACACTGAGCGCATGTGACAGACGTGACAGAGTCTGGAGACGCCGTGGAGAACGTTCTGCTGCCTGCAACATCCTCCAGCATGACCGGTTTGGCAGTGAGTCAGTAATGGTGTGGGTAGCATTTCTTTGGGGGCCGCACAGCCCTCCATGTGCTCGCTAGATGTAGCCTGACTGCCATTAGGTACCGAGATGAGATCCTCAGACCCTTGTGAGACCAGATGCTGGTGCGGTTGGCCCTGGGTTCCTCCTAATGCAAGACAATGCTAGACCTCATGTGGCTGGAGTGTGTCAGCAGTTCCTGTAAGACTGAAGGCATTGATGCTATGGACTGTCCCCGCCCGTTCCCCAGACCTGAATCCAACTGAGCACATCTGGGACATCATGTCTCGCTCCATCCACCAACGCCACGTTGCACCACAGACTGTCTAGGAGTTGGCAGATGCTTTAATCCAGGTATGGGAGGAGATCCTCAGGAGACCATCCGCCACCTCATCAGGAGCATGCCCAGGCATTGTAGGGAGGTCATACAGGCACGAGGAGGCCACACACACTACTGAGCCTCATTTTGACTTGTTTTAAGGACATTACATCAAAGTTGGATCAGCCTGTAGTGTGTTTTTACACTTTAATTTATTTTTTTTAGCAGTGTATATTCTCTGTACCAATAAACTGTACTCTTCTGGCCTTGCCAGATGTTCACATGCTTCAAATAAGAGTCATTCTCTCACATTTGAAGATTTGCAAAGTGAATACTGCTCACTACACAGTTTACTGAATAGCGACACCTGTGGGAAAAAGGGGTACTGCAGGTTCATGATGTATGGTCAGAGCCATGAGCTCCAGCTCCAACACAGAGACAACACTGCAGAAAGCTCCAGCTGTGTTCATTTTTCACTGTTTACTGTCTGAGCTCACCTGCACAGGTAAAGATCTCCTCTGTGTAATCACATAAAGCCGCGTGTGCGTCAGCGTGATTCACGGAGGCTAAGTCTCTCTCAGACTCCACATATTCGCCTTTAGACCTCTATTGCAAATTATTATTTTTTACTTTTAGATTTTTTTTATTGATTTTGTTTTAGTTTTGTAATGTAATGCACCTGCACCTGAACGCCTCATGTCTGCACCTGAACGCCTCATGTCTGTGTCTGGGGTGAGCTGCTCTCAGCTGTGAGGAGAGGGAGGGTCACAGAGGCAGCAGCTCCGTCCGCGTCCCTCTGACATTAAAACTAAGTTCTGGTGATTAAATAACTCTTTTATGATTGTGTTTGGAGTAAAACATCGGAGGAACTGTGTGAAAAGTCCGCGAGTTCTCGACGATAGAGCGTTAAAATTAGACGCGTGTGTATTTGATATCATTAATGGTTGTAAAACTTTAACGCTCCGTATCTCTGTGATTTCTGAGTCTATCAACACGAAACAAAGACTGACACAAAGCTTAAAATCTCCTCTGCTGTTATGTCAAAATGTCATGTGCTGCTCCAGCTCAATACACTTTGAAATGTGCATCAGAAAACACCCACTAGTAACATGCGCGGGGAAGAAAGCGCCCATTACCGTGCTGAGGATTTTAATTAGGCTAATTGTTTCTCGCACATTTAAAAAAAATCATACTTTGATTTCTTTGAGAAGCATCAAGTCTTCTCAAGTCCCAGGGCTCAAGTCCGAGTCAAGTCCCAAGTCATTGGTGTTCAAGTCCAAGTCGAGTCTCAAGTCTTAGTCCATTTCATCAAGTCGAGTCTAAAGTCATCAAATTAGTGACTCGAGTCCGACTCGAGTCCAAGTCATGACTTTCAAGTCCACACCTCTGACACATTGTATAGGCTAAATACCATAGAAATGCCGTTCCTTTTGTACGTTCCTTTTGTAGTTTTCTATGCAATGTAACTGAGTGTCATATACTAAGAAAGATGAATTGTTAAATTAAGAAGACAAACTGGATACTCAAACAATGTGATCAAAAACCAAGATACCAAGAGTCTAATATAAATCCATCCACTACCTAACTGCCATCCTCTAACCCTATCCAGTTGTCGTTGTTGTCCAAATGTAATTATTAATGTAAACCTATTTTGTCAAAACCTGGTGATATTGTTCTACTAATCTTTTCCAGAACAAAAGAAAGAACTTAGCATCTGTTTCCCATCTGTTTCTTGTCACTCCACAGTGGCCACTAATCATGGCTGTTAGAGCGGATCCATGTGTTACTGAGTGATGGAGCGATTGGGCTAAAGTGAGGCCCGCTAAGTGTCAGGTGAGAATCTTTACATGGCCGTTATCACACTTGTGCCTATTAAATTGGACTAGAGAGCCACATCGGGATCATTAAAAGTCCTCTGCTGAGAGGTGGAGACTCACACTGCTTGAAGACACCAGTGTTCAGAAAAGGACACTGTCAATAGTTAAAGAAAAACCAAGCTTGCACAGACCAATTTGTTTGCATCTTAGCAGCAACGTCCAAAGACATCCAGTTCTTCTAAAAGTCACTCTGGATGGTTACATGCAGAGCATACTCGGGCTATACTTATAGCCTGAATAAGCCTTTCTAGCAAGATTTTTCACCTTGTCCAAGTTTACATAGACCCAAACTCCTGCTTTGCTCAGGCTAGAAGAGCTTTTTAGTATTCTGAGTATTTATCAGTTAAATGTTTGAAGTAAAAAATGCTAATTATTGTGGCTAATTTACTTTTATTGTTCATTGTCCATTGGTTATTATGTAAGTTTCAATGGTAACCCTTCAATCTTACAAAAAAGTTTGTTCCTTACTTGGTAACTTTGCCCCATAAGCACATAAACCAACCATAACCTACAGCAGTCAATCTTCCTCATTTAGGCTAAATGTTTACAACACAATGAAAAAACAACCAAATAACCAAAAACAAACAAGTCACCAAGAGTTTGTGCATTTGGTTTAAAAATCTCTCAGAGATGTCCGCCTCCAGTCTCCAAACTACACTCCTTGACTCATTGAAGCCATGTGAGATTCGACTTGAGCTTCAGTCTTTTTTTTTTTTTTTGACCTTTTTTAACCAGGAAATTCCCACTGAGGTTAACAGTCTCTTTTGCAGCATAGTGTCCCATTGGAGACTTATTGTACATGTTTTTGGTGGTAAGGAAAACATGAGTACCCAGTGGACTCCTACGCAGACACAGGGAGAACATGCAAACTCCACACAGAAAGGCCCCACATGGTCCCGGTATCAAACCTGGGATCTTGTTGCTGTGAGGCAGCACTATGACACCGTGCTGCCCATTTTCAGGGCTCACACTTGGACTTGGAGTCATCTCTTTTCACAGATCAGCACTGGTGACTTCATTGAGTCCTGTGAACCAATGAATCAAACTCAGACTGCGACTTGTGGACAATAACTCAGACTTGGACTCAGGCACTTGTGAGATACACTTAGTTTGCTTTTATGTTTAAGCAAAAACAAACATCTGTAATGATATTTGTAAAAAACTAATATCCCATTTAAGATGTAATTGTTGCATCCTCGTAAGTATACCAATTTGGATGATTCTCAGTGCATTTGGACTCAACTTGAACTTGACTTGAATTGATTTGGACTCCCACTTTAAGTGCTATCGACTCGGACACTGAGGAGTCGAGAGTCACATTATCACAGTAAGTTGTATATAAGCAGCAACGGTCTGACTGCATTAAGATGTTTGCATACAATTTAAAACTTTAACCAGTTAGTGTTGAACTAAGGATATCATTTCTCTACCTGCATGTAAACATAGTCACCACATTATTTAGAGCACTGGTTCTCATCTGGTTTGGCTTCAGGACCCACCATCACTCTATAATGACAACCTGTGACCCAAAAAAAAAAGCAATTTCAACTGATCAAATGTTTAAATGAATAAACACATTTGACAGTTTGAACCTGAGATAGTATAATATCAGAATATCACAGTATGCCAACACAAAAAAAGAACATATTTAAAGAGAAACCAAGCAAGTGGTGATGCTAGAGAGGGAACTGTTCCCTTCTACATTCACTTATCTGCATTTTAATTTAGAACCTCAACTCTTCAGGTCAGTAACTTCAGCCTTTTTAACCTAATTTCAACCTTAGAGACAGTGATATTACAGAACTGGATTTTTTGCTTTTATCGGGCTTCTCTCTATACACTTTATGTCCTATACCCCCTTTTCTATTATTATACTGAAAATGGTTCTGCGACCCACTTTTGGGACCCACCAGTTGACAATTGCTGAATTAGAGTACATGCATAAAGGAAAACATCTTTCATTATAAAAATACATTTATTTTAAACATTGTCAAAATGGCAAGAAGTTCTTCACAGTAAGAAATGTGGTCCAGATGACTTGTATCAGCAACAGAAAGTGAACAATATCATATAGGGCATGCACAAATGTGTAGGCAAGTTCACGACTAGACTAGATGTTAATTCAATAACTCGTTTAATGTCTTCAAAACCACCATGATATGTACAGTATGTGCCCTTTCTAATAGTCTAAAGTCTGTCATCACATATAATTAGGGCATGCTACTGTAGAAAATTAGTGAAAAAGAGGACATACAGATTTGGAGATACGCTTTGTGTTTTACTTTACAATGAGGATGAGGCTACTGTATAGATTTACATTCTGTGAGAGTCTATGTACAAATCTTCATAATCCATAAAGTCACATTCTTAATCTGAGATACAGTCTTTCAGAGTCATATCTTACATTATCTTCCTTATGAACAGTCAGATGATAAGATACTGATAACGGTATATTGGTTTAGTGTGCACCACGTGGCCGCTAGTCGTAGGGCAGTGAATGTCAGTGTTTATCCTTCGGCTTAACTTTTGGTTCAAAAGTTGGAATGGCCTATTTAACAAATCCCATTTCCTTCAGCGGAATACAGAATGATAATTAGAGCCTGAAATGACTTATTAATTACATTTCTCTTCTTATTTTAGTGATATAAATAGACTCACATATGTGGATTGTGCATTAGGACTTTGCCTATTGTCATTGGCACAGGCTTCTTTCATAAGTGATGGACAGATGGAGTAATATTATTCAAATATGCATGAAGGCAGATTCATAAACAATAACAATGTCAATATACAACATTTGTGAAGGCAGTGGGACATGTGTGGAAATGTATTATACAATCCCAGTTACAAAACATGTTGGGACACTGCAAAGTAAATGAAAAACTAGACTCTGTAGATTTCATAAAATTATATTATATTAACAAACGGAGATAAACCACTTTTCTGGTGTTGAGAAATTTTACAATTTAATAATAATTAAAAAAAAAAAGACATATTTTGAAATTGGGACAGGACAACCAAAAGTTGTGAAACAAACAATAGTATTTTACAACTAATTAGGTTACTTACAGTCAGTTAGATGATGGGTATGAGTTGTGATATAGCTCAGTAGGTGGAGCATGCGGGACATATACAGAGCAACTACAGCTTGCCTCAGTGTCAGGGGTTCAACTCTGATCATTTACCAAATGTCTCCCTAAACTTTCCCCCATAATTTCCTGTAACATCTCCTCTGTCCAATCTAATAAAACTATAAAGGCCAAGAAATATCTTAAAGCAGCCCAAAGTCTTTTGCTCTTTCCCTAGATCTTTGTTTGCATTTTTCAACATTTTTTTAAGGTCAAATACCACATATTGTTGCTTTAAAAAATATATGACTAGGTATGAAAGGAACATTTTGGATGTATGGGATACTAGGCGCATGATTTGCTTTGAGTCTTTTTGTTGCCTCATCCCAACACCTTTGAGATGTGTTGCTTTCATGAAATGGAAAAAGATCTAAATTATGACACCTGTTATTTTATAAAATACAATTTTGTGTTTACATTTTACACATTGTCCCCACATATTTTTAAACTGGAGTTGAACGACATTCATTGTCCTGAAAATAGTGGCCAAAAAACCTGACTCTTGATAGAATATTACAAAGTAGATACTATCCAAGTGATATAAAACATGAACAATATACAGTTTATCAGAGTGACAAAATAAAATAAACAATAAAAAACAATGTCGACAAAGCAAACATGTTTCATCACAATTCAAACACAACGACTTGTACTTGAAATGTGTACAGTGAATGTCTCACACATTGGTACAGTTGGGGAATTCCCTGGTTACAATTCTCTCCATACTCCGGCCCATAGTTCCTGCAAATATGCAAAACAAACGTGAGATAGACTCTGTGGAAAAGCAGTTCAGAAAATGACAAATAAAAGCAATCCACGTAGAAGGAAATGACAGTCTCTGAGATTAGGTTATAAACAGGAAATAATCATAAAACAATTATGTTGGAAATCACTTGTGCAGAAATAACAGCTTAAATTGGTCGTGTGCTGGTTGTGTGGCAGGTTCTGAGAGCGGTTAAATTGATTTGCGTCATTTCATGCATCATTCAAAGCGAGCTAACATTTTGGGATTACATTCACACTGGCCTCAAAAGTGGTCCAGATGATTTCTCAAAACACATTTGTTTATGTAGATGTTAGAAATGCACTTTTTCTTGTCACTGTCGCCAAAAGCATGCTCATAGGTGCAATAAAAACTAAAGCTAAGCCAAAGATCTGCTCTAACTTGGTACAGCTCAGTAGAGGGAGTGTTGGCCTGTGTTTGTATGCGAGTATGTATTTCTATGTGAGAAGTACATTGTTTAAGATGTATAGAGCAATGATGCTTGTAAATCCTTGTGAATAGCGGTAAGTGTGGCTGGGGAAAAGCTGTATACTGCCGCAATAAACAGTAGTAGAAGTAGAAGTGTTTCTGTTACCAATAACCAGCTTTATAGAATGGATTTAGAGAGCTGCACCTTTTTTTCTTAGATTTTAGGGATAAACTATACTAATGAGTAATGCAATGTATATGATCCTTTAAGAATCCCTGTATTAGCTGTCAGAGCTGTAAGATGCTTGCTCTAACATTTCTTTTGGAATATACATATTTTTTTGTTTCATTCCTCCATTTTCTTCTGCTTATTACCACTAGGGGTCACGAGGTGTTGGAGCCTGTCCCAGTGACCATGGGCTTAAGGCGGGGTACACCCTGGACAATGGCCAGTTTGTTGCTGAGCCAACACTTACATTCATCAACTAGGAGCAATTTACATTCACAAAGTCACATATACAGCTACATGCATGGAAAACAAACAAATCCAAGCCTTTAATTTATTTGCCATGTCTCAATTAAGACTTTTTAATGGAGAAACTGTCAGAGTGCATTGGATTTTTTGTTTTTCAGTTACAAGTTATCACCCCTTTCTTTCCAACAAGCAGCTGACTTGTTCCTTTAAGTCTACCTGAGCACCCATGGGGCACTCCCCAACATTTTTTTCTCTTTTGAACAGCTGCATGCATTTTGAAAGAAGCTGGAGTAACCAAAGAGAATCCATTGTAACACAGGGAGGACGTACAGACTCCACATCTAAAAGCTTACTGTCTTGAGACCAGAGCCATACTGTACCACTCTAGTAGCGTACCTAACGATCAAATAAACAACCATTTTCAAGAACTTTATCCATGCTTTTGTTCAACTTATAACTTCGCGCAGTATCTCATGACCAGAGAGCAAATCCAATCTGATTTACCAGAAATAATGTGAACACAGAAGAATAGATCTCTGCCACTTTTTCCCATCATTGTGAACATATCTCAAAATAAAAGCACTTCTCAAAGGTCAGGGGTGACCTGGTGAGGCGCCTCATCTGCAGCCGCTCTCACACCAATCAGAAGTGCCTGGATCGAGACAGAAGTGTCACCGCCAGACCAGAATCTATCCCCTGTGCTCAAATAACCTGCCATAACACTTCCCTTTATTCTAATTCACCTCTCCCTCAGCGCTCCAGACCCTCCTCATGCTAATCACAAGACTGTGGCAATCATTCCCTGCAAAACTTGAGCTGATTGCCGGGATGATGAATTTTAAAGAAGCCTGATTTGTAGGTTTTTTTTTTTTGGTTTAAAAGTTTAATTAATTCCTCATTTCTGCTCAACTGTAAATTTCTTTCTGTCGTCTTACACGAGCCCGAGAGAGCGGCGGTGTTAATCATTCAGAACCGGTTGGTAAAAACATCTATCATTTTAACACGCTTTGCTAAACTGTTTTCATTTATCACATATTCAAATCTTTATTTTAATAGTCTGCTGAGTCCTGTTTGTAAAAGTTCACAGAATCTGGTTACGATTTTTAATTTATCTACCGTTGTGACAATAAGCCATGGACGTATTTTATTCTGCAAACCCAATTAGACCCAAAGGAGAAGCCAAATGGGAGGGCATTTTCAGTACATTTTAATTAAAGTTACCAAGAGAAAGGCTCAAAACATAGTTTTTGAATGTTTGTAGAAGTTTCTTTGTAACAAGCGTTGATGTGGGCACTTCTCATGGTTTGCCAAGCTAACATTAAGTTTTACTTTTCACCACAAAATAACATATCAGCATCATTGTTGATGATGTATTGTTATGGTTGGAGTCTTGACTTCAGAATCGCTAACCCAACTATTCAGTATGGCAGTGGTTCCCAACCTGTTCCCTAAGTGACCCCTAGTTTACAAGTGGAGTGGTTGATGACCCCCACCCCACTCTATTACTGATGAAAAACAAAACCATATATTAAAATTAATTTTAATGATTTATGGCATCACTTTACAATTATTAATGTTAACTAAACCTAAACAGCGGTCTTCCTTATTTTGTATTGCTCTCAAATGTGCATGTAAATACACTTCTACAACTTTGTTTTTCACCACACAAAAACATGAATGCATAAACAAATATACTTTCATCAAAATTTTGACCTCTTTTTTAGAACGTTGCGAACCACAGTGAAACTTTAATGACCTGGGGTCTCGACCCACAGGCCGGGAATCACTGCAGAACGGGATGCACTCCCAGAGCCCACGTCTTGTTACCAGCACTTCAAATTATTATAAGTACTGTTACTGCAATAATATATAATTACTCAAATAGAAGAACAAATGGTTAGTTGAGTAAAAGTACTGAGTATTGAGTGTAAAGCTGACTTAAGTACTTCCTGCTGCAACTGCTACTAGTACTGCTAGTTTGTTTTTTTCTTTTTTTTTTTTTTGGCTTCTCCCTTATTCGGGGTTGCCCCAGCGAACCAGTCGAATGGTGATTTGGCAGGTTTTTACTCTGGATTCTGCCTCTCCAACCATCACCAAACACATCCATACACCAATGCTACAGACTTGCCCAACGACACAAAGGCAGTATGAACTGGGAAAAGTGGGTTTTGAACCACCAATTTTCCAGTTAATGGGTGTCTGGCTCTTTATTATTAGTTGTATGGCTACGCAGTTGCATTTAGAGGCAATTTAATCTGTGTGAATTGGTTCTGGCCCCCCAAAATACTAACATATACAGAGACTATACTAATTCTTATTATACAGTAGTAAAATATACATGTTGGTTGTTTTGAAATAAAAGTCTTTTAGTTACATTTAATAATAAAGTTGAAAAGTTTGTGTGGTTCAAATGCATTGCCAGTACCAGCACTGCATTAGATCAGACAAGTCAGTTGCACAACAATATATACTGTATTTAAGAATAACAAAGGGCTTTGTTGTGTATTACCAAAAAAATCTCTTTCACGTTTGTTTGTGAATACAGTGAGCTTTTAGTGACTCACATTCTTCCCAATTACAATGATAACAGATTATTTTCATGCTCGTAAAAGACTGAAGTGTAAACACGCTCCACACTCTGATGAACCTTTTGGCCCGTGCCTCAATCAGGCTCCATGAGAGTCACACCGAGCTCTGCGTATTAATGCAATCTTTAAACAGCAGGCTGTCAATTAATTTAATCTAGAGAGCCTCAAATCAAAGGCCCCATGCCGCTGCTCTCTTTGTAAATAAACACCTCTCTTGAAAGCACCTCATTTGTTTCACATCAGCGAGGACTCAGGGAAAGGTGCAAAGAGCTGAGAAATGAAGAATAGCCAAAGTGCTGAGTGACCACAAACGCCGCCTGCAGCCCACGTGTCTGTGTCAGGAGCACTGCAATGCTACTTTTGTCAACTGCGCACTCAATGGTATTCATCTAAAACACATCAGAGCAGACGTCAGCCATAGCAATCAAAAAGCTCACTCATCAAACTGAGACGAGGCTGAGGTGCAGATGCTGCATTTGTGCCATGTAATTTGCAAAAAATTTAAAAAATCTGACACGCCGCAGTGGTGGGATGCATAGTGGAATGTAGTGGAGCAGTGCCGCAGTCCTGAGGTACGCTGGCATTCTCAGGAGCTACTTTAAACTTATTCAAAACAGATGCTCGGTGATGTGTTTTTAGGGCAATAAAATGTTAATCAGGATCAGTTTCTCTGCTGACAGTCGTGGTGTAAATCCTGTATTAATGTCTCGGTGTTGTACACAGTTATGAATAATCTGCAGCCAGTCTGCGCTTGTCAAACAAAATGGAGTCACTTCTGCATAATTTTTTGACCTGAAATTAACAGCCTCCTGAAATAAATCTTTGTGTATGCACTAGATGTCATCATAATATTTGAGAGGTAGTAAATACTAGCGTGTACCTCTGCTCCTGGCCTCCAGCTCTTTCTCCATCAGCTCCTTCTGACAGGGGAACTCACTCAGCTTCACCTTGGTCATGTTGTCGTTGGGACTGACCGTACTGATCACCTCTGGTTCTTTCTCCTGGGTGTCCTCAGTTTGCACATGGATCCAGGGGATTTTCCTAAAGACATGCATCAATAAATCAATAAAACCCTCTGAAAAATGAGTATTTTACTTTAATTAAACAGTTTTGGAGTCAGTGTGATGAGTTGTGCAGCATCATTAAAGCCCCCTGCTCATTTCCTGGTGTATCTTGGCCAAAAAACAACCTTGCAAAATTGGGGGAACTGACCTGGCAAGTCTTGGATCTTGCAAGAAAGCAACATGTCAGCCATAACAACATGCTAGCGATGGCTTTATTTCTTAATAGTTTTATGGCAGCGCAGCTACAACACAGAGGAAACCTTTGCATGGATACAAGGAGGAGAATGCTAGAGTCGAGCAGAGCGAGGGGTCACACAGGAGACAACTGGACTTTAGAGTTTTAACAATAGTGCTTTACTCTGAACTATAGAGGGGCCACCATAGAGAAAAAAAAAATCAACCAAAACAGCAAAGAGACTAACAAAGTTGCATGCTTTCAATTTAAGACTGAAAAAGTACTATTCCAGAGTGGCTGTATCACAACTTTGTACTGTGTGAGGAAGTCAGGAGTTATGAACCACAATGTTTTCACATGATAGTAAACAGTAGTATAAATTAAAATTAAAATTTACGGGCAAATCTCTGGCTTTTCTTTATAGCACACTGTTTTTAGCCATTTTGCTTTTGTTATTGGCATGACCGGAGGGAGCTGGGAGTTGAATCCAAGAGCTTCTTTGTTTTCACAAATGTGTCCTATTTGCCCTGTCACTGTTATGAGTTCTGGTTTTCAATAATCATTAAAACATAGCAGTATTGCTTTAAATAGTAGTATCGCAATATTGTTTCTGTCACAATGGTTGTTATTTACAGCCATATTGTTAAAACAATACAGTAAGGAAGTATAAAAACCGTTATAACCACTTTGCCAATAAAACTTTGTCATCTGACCAACCAGAACAGTCTTGGCCTGTACTGTCTGATCTCTGCAGTTGCCAGTGAATGATTGATTAGAAGTGGCAAAATGATGGCTGTGACTTCAAATTGATGTCCATTACATTGCACAGTGTCACAAGATTAAAAATGACCAGTCTTGCAGTTATACATCCAAGAACATGCTTCCTGGCTCTTGCTACAATCCATATTAAAAAAAAAAAAAATGCTGTCTATCCATTAATAATTTCACAGTAAGCTTTGAAGCTGTGTAAATAACCATAAGCAAGCACATAAACTCTGCCTAAACACTTAAGACATGTAAACCAATTCCAGGACTAATCAAATAATTTTACATATGTTTGCATAATCAGGTTATAAACACACCTTTTGAACTTGTAGATGAAGAAGGCCGCTACTCCAACTATGACCACACTGAGCAGCATCAACATGGCCGGCCCACTGTGGATGGAGTTTGAGTCCACCAGCGGAGCTGAAAGTCAACAACAACCAGATAAACACGTTAAAGAGTAACTCACTGCTAGAAACACTTTTGGGATTGTACAAATTAGGATTTAGTGGTTCCTCTTACTGTTTATGATCCCATCTTTGACAGATCAGTACAAAATATATTCTAGTGCTGCCCTCTGAGGGTTGAATGGTGGCTACTTCTATATTATCCTTTTTTCAGGCTTTTTGAAATAATTTTGGACACCTTCGCATTAGTATTTCATGTTTTATAACTTAAAATAATGTATATGTGTGGAAAATGTCTTCTTTAGGGGAGCTGTCTTTTTGATTTGCAGAGAATGCTTGGACTTAGTGTCTGTCGCCCCCTGCTGGCTACATTGGGGACTGGACAGAGTATAAAATGGCTATTTAGCACAGCTATTCACAACATGACGCAAACAGATAACTATGATAACTGACTGCTTCGTAGTGATGGCAATTTAAGAGCTGAAATGATCAGAATGATTCCAG
The DNA here is from genome assembly GCA_020698575.1 of Bostrychus sinensis. Taxonomy (NCBI): domain Eukaryota; kingdom Metazoa; phylum Chordata; class Actinopteri; order Gobiiformes; family Eleotridae; genus Bostrychus; species Bostrychus sinensis. The sequence goes on along the minus strand of CM036254.1, from coordinate 12,515,803 downwards.
TAACCGTGTATGGGCTTTAGAAACGCACAGGAGCACTTTATGGTTTCACGTGTGTCTACGCAGAGTGGTGAGACCAAGCGTTTCCAAATCAAGAGAAAAGGACGGGCTCAGCCAACGGGATTACTCAAACATGCATCAATAAAACAAAATACAACTCCAGGTAAGTCTTTAAGGTGGAAACAACATTATGACATGGTTTAAAGCTCAAAAAAGTTGATTTAGCATAGAGGGGAACCTTCTAATAGAGCAGTATGGCGTACTGTAGTAGCGTTTCCATGTTACCACGCCCTTGCACAGTGTCGAGCTAACAAATGCATGCCCATTAAATTATATATTGTTGCTTTTTGTCACTGTCACTTTTTTGTCATGCTTTCTAAACAATTCAGTGAAGCCCACATAGTGTTATTCCGTTATTCTGACAACATAAAAACTCTCAGGGCTAAATAAATGTAGCACAAACTGGACTGAAGAAGGTGGGACAATATAATTGCTATATAAAAACGGTAAAGGTATTTAGGCTCCAGCCCCCCATCCTCATTTTTTCCCTCTGTCTCAGCCTGGCCTCTGCCCACTTTTCCAGCGTTTTTCAAGCATGGGCAGTGGGCGGAGTAAGGCCTGACTCACAGAGGTGGTGAGTAACTACTAAAACAGTTGATCTTTCCCTGTGTCACATCTTATTTCATCCAGCCCAGCCGACGAATCATTACTCTTGTCAGCTAAAGATAGCGTGTTTTACTTGAAGACCTGCCCCCTGTCTGCGCTCCCCCCGAGGATATTAAACGAATCTTCAGGAGGTCCATCGTTTCCCAGCAGGGATCTCAGCGCAGGTGTCTTCTTATGCATAGTCATGGCTTTTTTTTAAACGCTGAGATGCAATATTCAAAGTACCTCCTTCTCTTCACGGCAACAGCCCTCTCCTTCAGACAGAAGCCTATGAAGTGGGTGACCTTTCGGGGGATCATTCTACAGGCAAGCCAGACCTTTGTATGCCGACACAAATGAAGACAGATCAGTTGGTGGATGAAAAGGGTAAAGACACGCGGCTTTGATCGACACGTTTTTGCGATATGCTAATACGGCGGTGACCCTGCCGATTTCCACGCGGCATACCAAGCATCTTCTTTGTCAATCACGCCATTGATCGGATAATTTGAAAGAAGGTACAGTGCAAGAGCCTGAGGTTACAGGATGCACGGCGCAAGTAGCACGACAATAAATCAGGAGATGGTGTAAAATGTATTAAAAAAAAAAGCAAATGCAATCATATTCTGTCAACAATTCAACATAATGAGACATTTTACTCTTTCTTAAAAAAAAAAAAGTTAGTTATTTGTTTTATTGTTGTTGTCATTATTTTTTTTTTATGAAGTTTATTTATATAGCGCATTTCATGGCACATATAGACTCAAAAACAAATCACAAATTATGTTTTCTGAGTGCATTTATTTAAACATACATTTACACGAGCAAATGTATTTTTTACCTTGGTGGCAATGTTAGAAGTAGTGGTAACAGTAGTTGTTATAGTAGTACCAGCAGCAGTAGTGATAGTAACAGTACTTTTCACTTTTTTTTTTTTTTTTTTTACTTTTAAACAAATAAAATTTCTTGAGTACTTTTTTCAACTTGTATAATATAATTTTGGAATAACAGAACTATTACTTTAGTATGGAAATGGGATACTTTTTTCACCTCTGGATGTCAGCAACACATCTCAAAGAGTGGGCAACAAAAAGCTGGGGAAAAAAACAGTGGGAGGAGCCTTTTGCAACAAATTATGTGGCAATTATCTGGCAACATTGGAGTGAGATGTAGTCAGAGCCTCTGGTATTAATATTGGATGCTCAGTCTTTAAAGTTGTGTATTCGTTATGACTGCATGGCCTCAGGAACACTTGAAGTCATCTCAGTTTCAACACCTGATATGATGGTTATGTTCTATTGTAAATAAAATGTGTTTTTATGACATCTGCAAATGTTTTCCGTACATATTACACAGTGTAATATGCTTTTTGTATATTCCATTAAATATTGAGCCTTACAATAACATTACGATATTCTGAAAGCGTCTTCTTGTGGTCTCTGTAGGAATAACTCAATTTCATGTCACACTGAGAAGGACCTCACTTATCTTGAACTAGGTGCATGTGGGATTTGGATCAATTTTTGATCTTTTTATCAGTTACGTCACAATAAATAGCTGTAGTATCAAAGATAGAGTTGTGAGAAAAAAAAAAGTCAAACTTACCCAGAGTTTGCTGAGTGACGTACACAATGATGCGGATGTTAGCTTTCAGTTCGAACTGGATCAAGCCTTGGTTTAGGGCAGTGACAAAAATATCTGATATCTGAAATGTATAAAAGTAAAAACACAAAACATGATGAGCAGAATAAAGCACACACAATGCTAAGAATGTGTTTTTGTTTAACACAAGACTTTACAACACATTACACACAACAAAACCTTACTTATTGCTTTTATACTATCTCCATTGAGAACATCTCTGAGCTATTTTAACTTCTTCTTACATTTCCAACTCATTTTTCTCACATTTTCTCATTTTGTCTCATAGTATGTCCTAGTGTAACATAAAGAGACTATAGGAACCAGACTTCCACCCCAGCTCTTCACTGGACAATAAGCTGCTTGATCAGAGAAGAAAGGATCTTGGCTGAGGGGCATAATGTATCCAGAATTATATGTAAAATACACAGTAAGGACTTGGTGCCTATGATGTTTTGTGATGTCCAGCAGGCTGTGGTTTGTACAGTAAACTTTGGACTTTACTTTAGACATACAAACTATGTTTTATATGGCTCTTATTATTGTATTGTAGGATTATAGAGACTGGAGACAAGTGTTAAAGTAAATTTAAAAGGTTACTGCTGTTAGTCAAATTCCATATTAACAAAATCATGCCTGTGGTGACTCTGCACTAATCTGTTTATTCAAATTCTCCACTAAAAATGTGTCACTCAAAAGAAACCCAATTCAAGCATGACACAGACGTCACAATGGGTGGGGCCCTCGGTGAACCCTGGCCACTTCTGAGTATATTTTTGCATGTTTTGTTGCCTCAGTGGGTCTATTCTAATTATATAGAGTACATAGGGAAATTATTTTTTTACAATTGCAGCTTAAACATGACCACAGCAAGTCATCTTTTAGTTATTGGTGCAGACCTTGGTGTATTATTGACGACTCGGGTGACCACCTGTCCCACTTTTGGTTGTACTGCACAGCCACTTAGGCATCTTTCCCCCAGTCCCACTGATAAGATAATGTCCCTCTTTTTCACTGGTGCTCAGTGGATCTTATAAAAAAAGCGATTCAAGTTAAGAACAACAAGGTCAGATCAGTATTTCTTGTGTAGAAAAAATGTTTGACATTTGTGGGCATCCCGGTTGGACTATATGGACGGTGTGTTGTGGCCCGTGTTCCAGGACAGGCCTCTCCATGGAGCTGTGAGCTGGTGTTGGAGCTGGATTGTTTTGAGAATATGCAGACCGAGAGCTTTGATTTTTCTGCTCCATCTTTTTTATTCCAATGAATAAAGCCTCAGTAAAGACATATTACTTTGCAAAATGTGTGTTTTGGGGATGTAAACACCACATCATTCTCAAGCCTGTCCCTCCTCATCCCACCAAATCACACAAATTGTCCCACTTTTTGTACTGTGGTCACCCTATTTACAACAGTACATTTGGTTTTTGCAGGCATTTGTTGGCGTTTGTTGTTGTTAGTGATTGTAATGGTAATGGTTGGATTTTGATTAAATGTAGGAGAGGTCTTAAGATTTTGTACTATTGAGAGATAGGGACAGAAATACTAACAGCAACCATAAGATCTAGTTGTAGTTTTAGTAGATTCTTTACAATTATGAGCCAATTTGGACTCAACTCTGGTTTGAGTCCAGGTCTGGGTACACAGACTATATCTTTTGGAGACTAGATGAAGGAAATTTGAGGCAACACTCTTTTTACACAGATTTAGAGCTGACCACGTGGCTCGTACCGTGTCTAGCGCCTCCTCGCTCCTCCTCTTGTGCTCTCCTGATATCTGTGCGTCAGGCAGGATGAAGAGCTCCGCTGTGGTTGGCAGCCCAGGGTACAGTGACACCAGCAGCTGGTCCTCAGACACCCCAGACACCTTTCAAAATCATACCACCACCATCATCATGTACTAATCCATACGTCAGGGCTTTAAATCAGAGAAATCTCAGAGGCCTAATGCATAATACAGCCTGTCCATTTACTGCCAACATAGGTAATGTAAAAAACGGGTTAAAAGTTTGCCATGTGAACCATAAAATGTCATGAATTTTGTATCGATGCCGCACACCAGCCCGTGCTATGAAAAAGTAATGTCCCTGAAAGCCACCGGTGGCTCGTGTTGGCTCGGGGAATGGCTCGGAGCGATGGATGGAGACGGGGTGTACCTGTGAGAAAGCTGTCCGCACCACGCGCCCTATGTCCTCCCTCCACTCGGGGATGTCAGGATTGTGCTCGTCAAGCGCCGGCGAGAACGACAACAGCAATGACCTGAAGATCTCTGAGAGGAAAAAAAAAAAAAAAACTGAGCATAGTCTGTGAGAATTAATATGCCGCCTCCGATTGCGGATTGTAGTGCTTTTGTCTCTTTTGATTCATGCTACGTAACACTGTAGAATAGCTCTGTATATAGATATTGTTGGAGCTATTTGTGTTTTTTTCATTTATATTGGATTATAATGAGTTAAAGCTTTGTTTTTGCTGATGTTAATTTAGGTAATTTGTGTTTATTTCGTATTTCTTTATTCATTGTTTATATTTCTTTGTTAAATTAGTACATTTATTCTTTGTTTAGTTTAGTTTAGTTTATTATTTCATTTATATTGGGCCGCCAGTTACCTGTGTTGCATAAATAAGTCAAGCGGGATGGGTTTGCAGGAGGCCAGGGGCATGGGGCACGGTGAATAAATCAAAACAAAATGCATTTTTGATATGGACATTACTTTCTTGAACTGACCCGCGTAAAGACTAGTGGCTTATTGGCCATTTGATTTGTTTGTTTAAGTTGTTTGACAAAGTTTTGGACAAATAGCCACTACATATATATTTTAATGATAAATATTTGTTATAGATATTGTATTGACACTTTTTTTCTTTTTGTCCATTACAAGGTCGCTACATCAATTGCATGATGATGTGGCAAGTTTATACGCCGGATGCTCTTCCACATACTGTGACTGGAGTAGACATTGTGGGTTAAGTGTCCTGCCCAAGGACACAACAACAGAATGCACTGGGTCAGAGCGGGAATCGAGCAGCCAACATGTCAGGAAAAGTCAGTCATGGGCCAAGGACAAAATTATTCATCCTGTCACTGTTTAGCTCCAGGAGTGTATCTTGAGGGATTCTGTACCATTTAAAGATAAGAACTAAAAACATGAACTCAATGGAAAGAGCATTTACCCATGAACCAAAAGATATGAGTGTTTGAGTCTAGGTCTTGGCACTATAGCTTTACCACTGAGAGCTAGAACCAGTGCCTTGGCAGAGGTGAACGCTCTTCAAGTGCTTCTACTTTTATTTTTTTATTTTTTACATTAAAGGACCAAAATTATGATTTTTGTGACTCTTTTAAATTATTTAGGACACATCTAGATCTCCATCTTACATTTTTTTTGATCAGTCTAAATCAAAACAAAGGTCTGTGGGTTGTTGTTGATTGGACGATTGGCAATGCAGTTTTGAAACTAAAACTAAATTGTAAACATAAACAACTTGGATGTAACATTTAATATTGTTTTAATTGTGAATAAATTAGCTGTACCATTGTTATCAGCAAAACTAATATTTGATTTAAACATGTTTACCTTATATCTTGAGACATTTGTGGGTAATTTTTCTGAAATATAAAAAATATATTCTGCTTATAGCAACTTCAACTAAAATGATATAGTCTGAGTTATTTTAAAACGTTCCCTTGGATGTTGTTGCATTGACAACACTGTGTCCAAGAGGAACCAGTTTTTCAACCACATTGCATATTCATGTATACTGCATCCTACCAATTAAAACGCTTTGAAGGCTTGTTTCTTTGCTCACCTTTAACAGTTATAACTTTGGTGTCCTGCATGACGGTGCTCCCGCAGGCGACCTGGACCGTGACCTTGTTTTTCCCCACTCTCTGAAATGTGTATGAGACACTTCCCTCCAAGGTTATGAGGGGCTGGAATCAAAAGGAAAAAGTGCAGAGAATTACCAGCAAACACTTCAAGTCAAGAAGAGGAGAGAGTACAAGAAAAAGCCCTTGACACAATGCATAATGAGGAGGAGGAAACACAGTCAGTGGCAGACAGTATGCACATATATTTACAATTTATTTTTATATTAACTCTATTATTTATGTACATTCTTATTTCTTAATTTTTAGCAAAAAAACAAACATTAATGGAGTCTTCATTAGTCCCTAATAATAAAAAATAACAGTAAAGTGCTTGGGATGTTAAGTGGGTTGCTCACTGACTGGAGGGTTAGCGGTTTGATTCCCGCTCTAACCCATTGTCGTTGTGTCCTTGGGCAAGACACCCACACACCCACATTGCCTACTCCAGTCACAGTATATGGCTGTATTTTTTCAATTTTGTTGGCAGTGGTGGATAGTACAATGTAGTATTGTGTTGTATAGTCCTTCTAAAAGCTGTAGAAGCAGTAGTAGAAGCATTACTCACAGTAGTATGTTTAGCAGTAGTTATTGTAGTAGCAGTCATGGTGGTAGTACTAGTAATTTTTTTTTTTTACCTTAGTGTACTAATAGTAACAGTAAAAGTAATAGTTATAGTAGTAGCAGTAGTAGAAGTCGCAGTATAGTTATAGTAGTAGTAGTAGTGGTAGTGGTAGTTGTACTAGAGCTAGTAGTCCCAGTAGGTCATTGTTCAAAGTACTTTCAAATGTACTTCCTTCTTAAGTAAAATTATTTTTAACTTTGTTTAAGTAATAGTTTTTTTACGTGAATACAGATTTTGAGTATTCGAGTCCATGTTTTTGAGTGTTGCAAAATGTGAATAAAATCATGCCGAATGCGAGGTTTATAAACTGAGTTTCTAAGTGGAGAATAGGCAAATCTGACTGCGCAGCAGGTAGGAGGAGAGAGAGACGCAGCAGTAGCCGCTAACCTCTGAGCTGTTGTCAAACCACCAGAAGAAGGTCAGTGTTCTGGTGTGATTGGGCCAAACCACCACGCTCAGATTAGCCTCCTTCCCTCTGACCGTCACAATGGGAGCGGAGAGATAGATGCGCTCGACTGGACCTGAGGCAGCAACACACACAAACCCACAAGTCAGGCAAACACGGACTGATTATATTAACCTCTGTGGACTATATATTACAATAAAGCTGTATCATTACGTAACTTATGATGCTGTTTGGTATTACTGCATATATACTGCATATACAACAATATTTTATTCAAACAATAATAAAATCTTTTCCTCAGTTAATGAGACACTTGAGCTTGTCTTTCGCCTGTCTAATCAGTTCAATATTAAAAGACAGCAAATATTTTCTGATGATCTTGGAAATAAATTATAAAAAAAATAAATTTCAGGTACCCCCATCAAAGTGCTCACGTACCCCTAGAGGTCCCTGTAACCCAGGTTGGGAAACACTGGTGTAGTGTTTCAAGGAGCCCCTGCCCCTATAGCGTCCCACTGTTTTTAACCTTTACAACACCAAAACACGGCATGAAATGAAATAAAAGTCACCTAGTTGCCATGACTGGCAATTCTTAACAAGTTAATCACAGTGCATTCCAGTTTATGTAACGCAACACAATTGTTCTATTCATACAGGTGGCCATTTTGAGCGTTCACAGCTTGATCTGTCATCATGCCCACAAGAAAGTTGTTACTGTCTAAAAATGGCCAGCAACCAGAATAGTACTTTGTTCTGTCTATTGGAAAAACTGACTGACATTTATTATGGGGGTTTATTAAAGAATAAATTATATCTTTAAGAGCATTTTGGGTGAGATACCTATAGCCAATATAAGTAGTTGCCAAAAATGCACTTTAAAAAATGCTATGTTGAACTTTCTCATCAGTATGTACACTTGTATAGTAGTTGTAACCCACTATAAAGCTCATATTTTCGGGGTCTAAAATGCATAACGGTAACACAAGCATGACTGATGCAGCCTTGTGCAGCCGTGACTATCCATGAAACAGTCTTCATGCTTTTGTGCTCACTGCCTGGAGAATCACTAATGCCTCTTTCATTCACATACTGGTGATGTGCAGGAACAGGGCACTGCTGTCGGATCCCTGGCTGTTCTCGGCGTGTGCTGTCACTCGGTAAATCCCCGTCGCTCTGTAGATGTGCCTGATGCCGTCATTAGTCCTGCTCAGGTTCGAGTACGTGATCTTGATGCCGTCCCCGAAGTCGAGCTGCATGGTAGTCCTCTGAGAGTCTCCCTGCGGATGGTGGAGAAAGAGACGCGGGCAGCTGTCATGAGGGCTTAGGACCGAATGCACTTCCAAGTCGCTAAAGTGCTCACACTTCGATGTCCTCCTACAGCGTGTCAGTAATACTTTTCAGCTGGGTATCAGTGGAAGAAGACAGGAATTCTATAGAGATACAAGCTACAAAAGTGCACACGTCCTGAACTAAGACAGGCGACTTTATCTGGCAACATAAATACAAACCAGTTACTAACAAGGCTACACGTTACAGTGACTGACTTCTATAAGGCTGCTTACATCCTCCAGCTGGACCATAAAGGTGACGTTGGACCCCACATTGGCACTCAGTTCTCCTCCGCTGATGGACAAGCGCAGGCCACGGGGAGGTCTGGGACGACATGACTGCCTCTTGGGTGAGAACGTGTACCTCCCGACCTCCTTACAGTTATTGGACAGAACCTTGCGATACCTTAAAGAAGAAGACAATTATTACGGAAAGCAAAATGAGTCATGCAAAACTGTGAACTGAGAAGCAAAGGCATGTCTTAAAACTTTTGGGGTCTCAGGCAGTTGTTTGATGTCCCCAATACATGCTCAACTTAAATCACTTGAAACTGTGATATAGTAAGTATTGTGCAATGTAACTGATGATGTACATTTATCCCATACCCAAGTTTATAGCTAATTATTCTTGATGAAATGATTTCGTTGGTTCATAAAACATGTTACACCTATGGAATGGGAATATACAATAAAAAATGTATAGTAGTCACAATATTATTTCAGGGTAGCTCCAGGTTTTTTCTTGTGGAATTTAAGACCTTTTTAAGACTTTTTAATGCCACTTAGAATAAAATTTAAAAAGAACAATCTGTTTCACATTCATAAAATATCAATATTACTTTCTAAAACTCATTGGTTTTATTTTAAAAGTCTACTACAGGTGAAATAACACCAGTTTTGCATTAAACATCTCAAAACAGATTCATAAATTTCAGTGATAACAGCATTTTCTGTATTGCGGAGATGTTTTTTGCAACAAAAATGCTTGCAACATTACACAGCCATACAAACAGCAGACTTAGCTTTCAGAAACTTACTAAACAAAGGCACTTTCGAGTGGGCGACTTTAATACATTCATAAAACCACTATTGATAGAATTTGTTGCAAAATTCACATTTGACATACTTGTCTGTTGTTACTCACAAAGTATTGATCTAAAATATAGTTTTGACAAGTACAACACTGAAAAACTTGACTTAGATGTCCCAATTTGACAATTAAGACTTAGATTAACAAAATGTATTACCTGCCCATACAATTTAATACTTTAAGGCCTTGATTTTGGCAACATCAAATTTAAGACCTTTTTAATAGTTTTAAGACATTGGGGCTACCCTGTTTTTTTACAAAGAATGTCATTGGGGGCCCCTTTCCCTTTGTGGCCCTAGAGAATTGCATATTTTCCCTATTTATGCAGTCTGTTGAAACCCTGTCTGGAAATTACAGTTTTCTCTTTATTGCACTCTTGAATGGAGTCACGATATATGCCAAGACTCATCTTTTTCTTTCTCTTTCCTGGTTAGACAATCTAAAGCAACAAATGTACCTACATCTCAAAAAGTTCAAACAGACTTTTTTAAAGCCACCACTGAAACATAAGTAATCCTTGTATGCAGGGCTTAATTTGAGCAGGATCTTGCCGGAACAGGATCCGGAAACTCCCTTATTTTGACACAGTTGGATCCGGCAACTGTTTGCTTGGATCTACATTTGACTCTTTTCACCTCCTCAACCTGTGTTGAAGGTCGGAGGTGTAATCACACAGAAATGCATATGTTTTAAACATAAAAGCCACACTTCATTTCCGCGTGAGCGCTTCAACATAGACTGTCCCCTCGCTGTAATTCGTGTCTATAGAGTGTACAGGGAATCTGGTGGAAAAGACCTTCATGTCAAACTTAAAGATCTATTCACCACTGTTAACACCAGTGGTGTCTGCAGGTATACAGCAGTACGCACTGTGAGTACCTTGAGATGTCCCCCGATCCTGCCCAATCCCCGCTGCATCCACAGAGCTGCACAGAGCCTGCATGATGCGCTTTGGATGTGCCGTGTTATTTCCCCACTGCACCCGAGAGTTCACGAGACCCTGGCAGTGCCACGTCAGTTTGTTCTTTTACTCAAATGCATGCGGAAGCTGGAGCTAACGAACTGATCGTGGGTCATAGGATGAGTCCCGGGGCCAGTTAAATGCCAGTGTCACTGTTACGTAGCCATAGTTACGCAGAGAAACCTTTTTGTTCCTCCATTCTATCCCCTGTGCACACGGGACATAGATCCACAGCAGTTTGTTCAAAAGCATCTGTAAGCTCGCGCTAACGCACTGAGGGTCACAGGGCCTGAAACTATGAAACGCCATTACTCAGAGAAGACTGCGCGCTCCACGGCAGTCACTTAAAAGAAGCGAAATCAAAAGGAGAGTCATGATTAGGCTGAAAGCTTAATGCTGCTGTGTGCTCCCTTTCCTAGTCTAGACTTTGTTTATACAGATCACAGTTGCATGACTCTGTGTTCTTGCTTCAGACTGGTGGCCACACACAGTAGGTCTATGACAGAGCGAGTCTACAAAAGCGTAGTAATTATGCGTAGCAGCTGATTTCTCAATCAGCTGAGCAATCACACAAACGTACACTGACACATTACACTGAAGTGAAACACTACAATTTATAATAATGTTAACAAATTGTTAAAATATAATTTAAAACTGAGTATAAATGAGCAGTTGCTTGGTATTTTGGAATGTGTGTGCATCTAAGCATGTGTTGTGTTTACGTTCCAGTATCAGTGTTGGCCTTGTGGACTCTGGTGTCAAAGCTCATTTTTTGTGTGATTTACAAATTAAACCCTGCTTGTTTGTTGAAAATTGGCTGTGGAAATCTTGCACTACACTTGGATGCTTGGTTTGAAATCTTCAGACCGATATTTGACCCCAGTATATTTGTAAATCCATTAATACATCATACCATTAATCATTTCAAGTGTTATCTATCCAAAGATTAAGCATAAAGTAACTAACAAAACCTGTGAAAAGAGAGATGTCCTGGGCAGGCTGACAGAGATGTGCCAATGGAAAAGCCAAAAAAGCCATTTTGCACCTATGGCCTCTCTGAGCACCACCAAAAGCACCATCAGGCTAACACAGGGTATACAAGGAATCCCAAGGTTAATTTCAATACCTTTTTAAGACTTTCCCAAAATATTGTAAGATCTCATCACTACAACAGTAAACAGTTGTACTTTGCTATGGGCTGATTATTTTTTTTATCGGATTCCAATGTCAAATATCAATCTTGCTTTTTTGGCCGATAGCCGTTATTGGCCAATGTCGATATCACAATGTTTTTTTATTTTTTTTTTATGATTCTTGTGTGAACATGTATTACAGAAATAATCCATTAATGCATACTTTTTACAGTCAAACCCTTTGGACTAAATTTTAATAAAATTTAATACCTGTAAAATAACATTTAATACTTTTTGATACTTTTTAAGGCCGTAATTTACCCAAAATTGATTTATCAATTTTTGATCTTTATCTACTTTTTAAGACCCCGCGGACTCCCTGTAACACATTCATACAGGTAATATGGGTGAAGTGTGTTGCCAAACGACACAACGGCAGTATGCAATGCTGGTAGCGGGGATAGGTCTAATTCCAAAGTGGTACCTCATTTTACTGCAGCAGGTCTTGATATTGATTTTTTTTTTTTTTTTATCATCACCATTTTACTCTTACACCTTGTTAAAAATAATGAGACACTGTAGGAATTACTTCTTTATTACAGACTTGTGTTACTGTGAATCCAATACATTGCATTATTTACTATTTTAAGCTGTTTGTTCCATTTTATTTTGGGCTTTTTATTGTGTACCAATTCAAGGACACTGTGTTTTGTCTACATACAGGGATAAAAGGAACACTGAAATTCCACTCTCTTTATTCCCTAACAAAAAGCAAATATTGTGTTTATGTCCACAAGACAAATGCGCTGGAATGGAATAATACATTTTTGTGATGGATTGAGCATTGGAGGCCACTTACCCAGTGCTGTTAAGGAAGCTTTGGCTGTTTCTACAGCTTTTAGCGGCACCATTTGAATTAAACCAAAAGGCAGGGGAGCACTTTCCGTCCGTCTGGCGTTCCCAACCATAATCGCTGCCAAAAAAAAAGAAAAAAAAAAGAAAAAGGAAAGAAAAGAAACACAGCACTTCATAAAATTATAAACAGCCATATTCAGAGATCTCTTCTGTGTGAGGGCAAATACATCACTGCCGGAGCACAGCGGCATAATTTAAGAGAAGAACTAGAGACATGATTGTCAGACAAGCAGGATCAAACAGAATTTCACACAGATGGATAAAAGATATTTAAAATTAATTTGCCCATTCATTATTAATTGAATTCTGAAAAGCCACTTGTCCTCACATTATGCAAATTGTAGTGGTGTGATAAAAAGTTCCTAACTTGGATCGACCAAAATCATTCAGAGCTTTTCCAGCTTATACATTGCAAAATGACATAGATATTAAACTGACATGTCCTGATTTTTTATTTGCAACTTTTAGTTCACCTATTTACTCACTAAATCGATTCCTAAAATATAATGTAGACATAAGGATATTTATGTATCTAAAACTTTTGCCTGTATTGGGAAGTTTTGACCAGTCAGATATTTGTATAAATTTGGAGCCACTCCTATTGGCTATTGGTCTACTTGGATTGTAAACACTATATAAGTCATTACTTCTGCCTAGGACAAGGATGTTTTTATGGGCATTGAATTGTTTTGATTTCCTTGTCCGTTAGATGGATAACCCGAAAAGTAATGTTCAATGTTTTTGTCATATTTTCAGAAATGGTCAGTTTTTAGTTTTCTTGATCTTGAAGAATTGTAAAAAATATTCTGAATTATTGGACGTAGAGGCAAGATACTAACTCCAGCCACAAGGTGTTAGTAAAAGAACACATTATCATCATCGTTGTGAGCTATTAGGGCTTTGTGTCTCTGTGATAGAGCATTTACCCCTGAACTAGAAGACATCTGGTTCGAGTCTATGTCTGAGCAGCATGTGTATATTTACCATTGCGAGATAGGAACAATGCTTTTCTTAGAGTGTCTTTAGTTTCAGTCTGATACCATGTATTACCTTTATGCAGTGGGGAATTTGTACAGTTTTTTTAGGTGATCCAGTTTAAAGACAAACAAATCCTGCAAAATTATACAAGCAATGTTGTTAAAAATATTATGCAGCTCATCTTAGACTTCTCTGGAAAGAGGAATGGTTTGGTAAACACGCAGCAAAGGCCCAGTGTGGTTCTTTTCCTCAGTTGGAAGCCCAGTAAAAGAAGACATTACCATTCAAAGTCATAGGAGTTGCAGACGCACGGCTCTGAAGAATAGATCCTGGAATAGTCCTGGGCCAGCATGCAGCGGTTCCCCGGCCTGCGCTTCATATAGATCTGCTTCTCCCCCATGACACACAGCTCTCCCTGTTACACACAAACACACAAACATATATAAAAAAGTGGCTGTCCAATACTATCTGTGCATTATATGAGCGTTCCTGCATTCATAGTCAACAGCGGCGTGCATGTCATTAGCTCAATCCATAATGCTCGATATTGTCCTTACCTTGTAGTGCAGGTGCCATGTTTGATAATCCCCGTCCATACATCTCCTGCTGAAGATGCCCTTGTAGTCGATCTTGATCAGCTGCCACTCTGACCTGTAGCTGAAGTGTCCGAAGAACCTGATGACAACAAAATGCACAGAGACTGCCAATCAGAGGTGGAAGAAGTACTCAAAAGTTGACGTTATTAGAAAGTACTTTGCTGCTACTGCTACTAGTAATACTACCAGAAATTGTGGTTGCATTTACCAATAACCATTACTTTTGCTGCTTCCTCTACTATTACTACTGCCTCTACTGTTATTATTACTATGACTGCTTCTACTATAACTCTGACTGCTATTAATGAGGTAAAAACAGGGTTCATACACTTTTTACCAAGAATTTTCCATGACTTTTCCAAAACTTTTGACTAAATTTGCAATAGCCGAATGACTGAAATGACTTATAAATAGTATTCAAAATGTCCAGTGGTGCATTAGAAACTTTTAATGCAATTTCATTTGTTAAAACTGGAAATTGTTCAGTTGGGGAGTTGGGGGTCTTCCCTCAGAAACATATTATTCCACAAATTTTACTGGCTTGTAGCCTACACACCGGCGATTAAAATATAATTATGCTTGGTAAGTTGATTCAGGACGCATTTTTAAAAAGTAAATTAAGATATAAAGTAAACATCTAGGCAGGCTGGCACAGGTTTAACTGGTAGTGGTCGAAAGTTACTAAGAATGTTTAAATTTCCAAAACTTTTCCAAAACTTGACACCAAAATATAAGACTCCAAAACTTTTCCAGGGCCAGTAAATTGCATTGACTTTTCCATGTTTTCAATGACAAACCCTGTAAAAAGTCTTTTAAATCATGTAGACATTTTACATTTTTCTCTTAAGATATATTTTAGAAAATGTCGTTTGAAAGTACATCAATCAGGCATAACATTATGACCACTGACAGGTGAAGTGAATAACACAGAGTATCTCTTAAACGTGACTGTGAGAAGGATCTATTAGGCAGCAAGTGAACATTTTGTCTTCAAAGTTGACATGTTAGAAGCAGTAAAAATGTGCAAAGCTTTAGAGTTTGAGACAGTTTGACAAAGCCCAAATTGTGATGGCTATAGATGACTGGATCAGAGAGCATATACAAAACTGCAACTGTGTGGGGTGTTCATGGTCTGCAGTGGTCAGCGTCTGTCGAAAGTGGTCCACGGAGGGAACAGTGGTGAATCGGTGACAGGTGATGCAGGCGGAGAGAGAGGGCTTAGGCCCGCGTGGTCTGATCCAACAGGAGAGCTACTGTCACTCATATTTCTGAAGAGGTTAACGCTGGTTCTCATAGAAAGGTGCCAGAATACACAAGGCATCACAGTTTGTTGCATATGGGGCTGCATATTAGGCTGATGACCTCCATAATAGACAGGTGGTTGTAATGTTATGCCTGATCAATGTATGTATTCTTAAAAAGTACTTGAGTAACAGGATCTAGTAACTTTCCACCGCTGCTGCCAATCATAAAACACAGGGAATTTGGTCTGTTTATGCCAGCAATCCAGATAATTTCCCAAGGCTGAAATTCTTTCACTCCTTGTGGACTTGGTTGAAGAGCCTGTTACTTACGTGATAATGTGATTTTCGGATTCTGGCGCCATTAAAACTCCATCCACGTACAAAGGTGCTAAAGAGAAAGTGTGGCGATCCCATTTCTTGCCTTCGTCAAGGCTGATCCTGTATATAGAATAGATGAGTGAGCGAAAACATCAACATCTGTCCATCAACATCTTTGTGCATATAATCTCGGACACCGCAGCAAACAATACGAAAGGTCAAGGCAGGAGGCAATTGAAAAACGGAGAGGTGCAAAATGATCTATACATGACAAACAGTAGAATATGGAGGTATAACTCAGGTGGCGGAATAGATTTTTTTTTTTTTTCTTCTTTGGGACGGGGTTTCAAATCACCTTTCTCCAGACTTAATCACTTTTGACAGGGCTCGAATGCGTGGGGGGACATCAAAGTAGATAGCGTTACAACTCCCACAATATGAGCGACTTATGAGGCTATTCTGCGTCTCATATTTTCTACCCTCATTTACATAAAAGCACTCAACCCATCACAGTACAAAGCTGTAACCGAGCCTTTTCTCTAGTTTTTTTCCTTTTTTTTTTTTACCCGCCGACAGTTTCTAGTACGTGCAAACTTCAGCCTATCAAGCGCTCCAAAACATTAAATGTAATCATGCAACAGAATGGAATTGCACCCAGGTGATTTCCCACTACAACTCTGAGCATCTGCTGTAATTATGAAGTTAGACGATGTTGCAGCCACCCACCACAAGTGTCGGATCGGCTGGGCGGCGTGTAGCACAGCCAGCAGTGCACCGCCGTTGTCCAGAAACCAAATGTTGTGCTCCTCGTCGAAGATCTGAATACATTAGTGGGATTAATTATGATGTACGGTGGCAGGAGGGGACAAGAGATTAAATGTGTTGTTAAATGGGGGTCACCTGTCGCCAGCTATTTCCCGCGTCCGAAGTTATAAACATGCCAAGGTTGGTAGAGGACAGCTCTGTTCCGATATTCCCTGAGCAAAACACAAAAAGTAAAATGCATTCAGGATCTAGTTACATACGGCAACAAAGGGGGTAGAGTGACCAATATCTCTGCTGCATTGTTAAAATATAAATAAATGAAGTAGGTGTAAGCGTATTTATTACCAAGTTAACTGAATGCATTATAGAAATGATACCATTTGCAGAACCTCAAAACAAAAAAGCTGGTCTATGGCATATTAATAATACCATTAATACTGCAGTATGTCTGCCAGGGGCACTGTGAACCCAGTTGATGCATAATCAATATGTATTATGCACACAAAAAAGTAATGGCAGAGATTTGATCAATTAAGAGAGCTGGATTATTATTATTGTGAAAATGATAACCTCTTTTAGAGTTTTGACACTAAAGGACAGTATAAGTACACAAAATGATTCTGTACAGTAAATCAGTGTTTCCCAACCGGGGTATGGGGACCCCTAGTGGTACATACGTCCATTGCAGGGGGTACATGGAGTTATTTGATCATTTATAAAAACTTTTAAATATTTGGCTGTCAAAGACTACAATAAACTTAAATCAGGACTAACCCAGGACTATGCTGAGGGTATAACAGGGGCTAACAGAAAAATGCAATGCTAAAGAAGCAGGGACTAAACTTAACCAGGTCTCAAACCAGAACTCAACAATAAATAAGCCAGGTCTAAAACCAGAATCAAACCAGGACTAAACATGTCTAAAACCAGAACTAAACCAGGCCTAAAACCAGAACTAAAACAGGAAACATGATGTCTAAAACCCGAACTAAATCAGGAATAAACTAGGTCTGAACCAGGTCAAACCAGGGCTAAATTAAGACTAAAAAAGGTCTAAACCAGGACTACGCCAGTTCCAATCCAGGACTAAGCCCAGTCCCCGGGGTACACAAGACCAAAAAGATTGGGAAGCACTGCAGTAAATGAGCAATAAATCACAATAAATGAGAATTAAATTAGGCTAAAAATATTCTTGTGGTCTTTTTGATATAGGAAAATGTGAAATAAAGTTTGGGTTAACACTGCACTAACTCACGTAAACTAAAAAAAATCCCACCCCAGACTAAGATGCAACATACAATATGTGACAATGGTAAAATATTGAATTCTTGGTTCCTCAAATGCATATTTGACCAGAAAATAGGATTCAGAATACATGTCCATCTTGCCTTTTGTAGCTCTAATCAAACAGACTCCATCTCTTTTGGACTGGATGTCTTCTTGGGTACAGCTGAGCATACCTTTGTGAAAGCAGGTTATATGAAATACACCAAAGGCCAGTAATAGGGTTTTGGTGATGTGCACGCAGTCCAAATAGTTCGTGAAAGAATGTGTGTGTCCTTGTATTATATAAGCCAAAAGCATTGTGTTGCAGTGTACACCATGGTATGCTTCATACAGACGGCTTAACAAATACTTGACAATATGGGCCAACTTTATTTATGAGCATGCCCCAACTTTTCTAACAACTAGTACAAGTTACCGCCCTCATCTAATCAAAATACAGGATGCTGGATTTTAAGTCAGAGGTATATTTCTAATTTCAGTGACAGAAGGAGGCCACTGTGTGATTAACTTTAGGTGCTGTAGTGCATTTATCTGATAGACAGGATATGGCTTTAGTGGAGTCATAAAGTGATGCAAACCACCTCTGTCAGGTACAATCTGAGCTGCTTAATTCATCTTTCACATGAGCGTCCTGTTGGTAATTGTACCTGTAGTCACGATGATCCCCGGCACCGACTTCTTACTCGTGATTGGTCCGGACGTGTAAGGGTTCTCGGACATCTCCAGGTGAAGATGAAGGGAACAAAAAGGCTGTCAACAAAATGGAATCCGATAGAGCACATGTTGAGAAAATATGTATCAGACCAATCTCAACAGACGTAATTATAATTGACTTTCCTTCTGTCTATTCTTTTCTATTGAGAGAGAAGTGCCGACACTTTGAGAGCGACCATTTATAAGACAAAGATACTTTGTTCTTCTCATCTCCTCGGCTGCTGAAACGTAAATGGCTGGGAGGACACAAAGGGCATTTGAATTGTTTCATTCTAAAGCAAACAAGGCATGTAATTAAAATTCCTCAAGATGCACTGATAAAACTGGCAAAATTGATTCAAATCATTTCGACTCATCTCTCAGACTAAGTCACAGTGAAAAACATCAATAAAGCTTTTCAAATGGCTAGGCATGGTGCGAGGTCAGACAGCAGAGAGGAGCAGAACGGTCATTTGGGTGCACCGCAGTGGGTAACCGGCTATTAAGCGCACAACATAAATTATTAAGAACACAGTCTGGATTAAGGTGAAAATAATACCTTATGAATAACAGCACTGGTCATATAATGTAATCTTATGTTCATTAGGCCGGCGTGACTACAGGTAGTAAATTGAAATCTCAGAGGTTAATGGGAAGCCAGACCCCAGAAACTAAAGACACTGCGGGCTGCCCATCGATAATAACACAAGTCCATCCGAGCATCTCCTTGGTCATTTAGTGAAGCGAAGAAGAAGCCAAAGAAATGCTAATGCTGGCACTCAGCTCTCTGCAAATATACAAATCTAAATCTGAAAAAGAAATCTTGTGACTTGTGAAAGTGATCCAGAAACACTCCCTGGGTCCATTTTATATTCATTTGACCATAGAACAGTTTCCATTTTGAGTTCATCTTAAATAAGGTTTATGAAAGTGTTCCTGGATTGTGTTAGTTTATGGCTTATATTTTGCATAATACAAATATAACTTGTATTTGTGCAAAGCTGTGTTGTGTCAGTGGAAGTGTTTCTGAAGTGAATCACACTATTTTTTATGCAGTGTCGCTTAAGGTCCTGAAGATTATGAGCATCCAATATATCTAATGCAAATAAGACTCTTTTTTTCTTAAAAATGTTCCTTTTATACGCAGTCATCTTACTGAAATGTTGCTAACAAACCTCATTAGTTACAAAATGCTTGTTTTAACGCCTTTTGTCGCCACGTCTGGCTCTTATTTCTCATTAAATAGTGAAATATCACATTTCAGGATTACATTCTGTTGATATTTATATTTTTAACATTCTCACAACTTTTCGCAATTGGGTTTATACATAGCTCTCATTCAAGAAACATCCTAACCACCTCAAAACCATTCATCAGCAACTTCCCAGCTTTAAGAAGATCTATGTCCAACTGACCAGGATACAGTGAAGGTTATTCCCAGCGACGTCTGTGGCCGGAGCAGGCAGCAGGGCCCACGTCTGTCCCTTGTTGTAGGTGATGAACGTCTTGACTTGATTATCCACCAGTTTGTTGGCCAGATACATGCCGTTAATGCCCTCAACCTGTGAAGAGAAGACGCACCAGAATCATTCACAGTTCACAGTAAGGTGACGGTCAGTGTAATGAACCAATCACCATCACTAATATATCCGGACCCCTTGACATTTCTGACAAACTGGGGACAAATTATTTCAAAGGGCAATCAATGTTTTCTTTCTTTTGAGGTAGCTACAGAAAATCAAGGGATGACTGTTTTTAGCTGCACCCCCCACTGTGCTGCCATTACAGCCATTACACCAAGTGTCCTCACAGTAGACTGGGACAACACTCTGGACACATGCTGATAGTGTAACAAGTAACAAGATCATTATAAGCAAGCATATGAGCATCCAGACCATGGGAGCCCCTCTTCCACTGCTCAAATCCCTGCAGCATTAACCAAAGTGAAGTTGGTGGAAGGTAAGGAAACTGGAACACCCTGAAAAACTCACCCAGACACAGGGAGAACATGCAAACTCCACACAGAAATCTCCACACAGCCTGAGGTTTGAACTTCTTGCACATTGGCACAGGGCCATCATGGTGCAGGATTTAAAATATTCAAGTATATTTACTATTAATGTTTAAATGAATTCCTTCAGCATTCACACAAATGCATATATTTGCACGAGACAACTACAAACATGAGCTGTGGGTGATTTTCAGTTTAAAAAATGAATCCATTTTACTGGTTTATTCAAAATTGCCTAACCTTTTGCAGTATAGGATGTTATAATAGTAACATACATATAGCCTAGTGTTAGGAAATGCCAATAAACCAAGTAATGTGCAAAGTCACACTTCCTTGTTTGAAATTGATATATATGTTTTTCAGTGTGCATATACATTGTTTTTGCTTCTTGATTACATCATCTTCTATAAGTGTTAATATGACTATTTTTTCACAGTGCTTCACAACCTTTTTTGTCTTACGTACCCCCTGGGCTTTTTTGTCAAACGCTAATAAAATAAAATAAAAATACATTTTACAAAAAGTTATTAATACATTTTACTTTATTGTAAATACTATTTTTCTTATATAAAAAAAGCCTTTTAACTAACAATTCTACAAATTTAGCAATATAAACTTCTATCACATTAACATATGTCATGTTCAAAATGAAAAACAATAATCTTAAACTTTTAAAAACACTAATAGAAATAAATTTACTGAGAAAAATTTATCAAAAATAATTATCATCATTGGAATCACCTCCCTTTGAAACAAGCTATTAAATAGAAAATAAATAATATTTTTGCAGTTTGACCTTGCTTGTTTTTCACATTTCAATAGTTTAATATGAAAAGATTGCAAATATTTTCACGTACCCCTAGGGGTCCCTGTACCCCTGGTTGGGAAACAATAGAGGTTATCAGTGATTGTTGCCACCAGATGCACATAGCAATGTTTAAGGATCAAGAAAATTGTCCTAATCTACTAAATAATGGAGGGCTGTGTGACTTTGTGTATATTTATGTCCCGTCTATGCCTGTCATTAGATCAATAAAACACCTTTCTCTTTACATTACTAAACTTAATTGGTATAATCATGTGTTGTACTTTATTATATGCACCATTTGAACACGGAAGCCACAATAACTAATTTGTCACTAATTTGTCACTAATTACAAATAAATGAGAGAGGGTTGTGTGGCCGTGGGCTGCTTATTGAGAGCTAATCATAAATGACTGCTTTATGAAGTGTTCAGTATGTCATACGCTCTTATGTTTAAGAACTAATGATTACATAATGTTTCATCCAAAGCTGTGTCAATGCATTTATAATTGTCTATACAGCCGTCCGGCAAGGCTTAATGAGGACTAATTATTAATGAATCATGACTGAATTATTCATCTGCGTTTTTTTCTCCAGAGACAGCTTTCATTAACCATATACAGATACATATTTAAATCTCTTTAAAGGACACTTTGTTCAAGGATTTAGATTAAAGCTGCCACATCATAGTGTCCTTTGTTTCCGTGTTTTTAGCTGATTATTTGTGTAAGCAGATATAGTTAGCGCTCAAATAGCCACTTTTCCATTCAGACTTTGTTGACTGCCATTGTTACGAGAGATCAACAGCTGAAAATCTCTCATATGCTAAAATTAACAATAAAGCCAATGTTATGTCTTAAAGGGGCTATATTATACTATATTATTAATATGTATGCATCTTTTTCAACCAATCTTTTCCAATAAGTACTCTACAGGTGTCATAAAGAAACAGGTAACACCAGCAGAGGGCAGCTGTGTTGTGCTCTTTTAAACAGAATCAGAGAAAAAAGCTTTTTACTTCTTTAAACTTTTTGTATGATTTTTACAATATGGAAAATAGCTGTGAGGAAGTTTTTGTTTTTTGTTTTTTTACTTTTTTCTCAAATAAATGAACTAGAGCAAACTGGATGTAGTGGGCTTGTTGATTGTTCAGTGGGAGTGGGCTGGGGCAAGAGTGGGAGTTTGTCAGAGAGGCGGAGGTTTGTGGAATTGAGCGTTTTGAGGCCTCAAAAAGGCTATGCCAAATAATAGAGTATTACTCAAACAGGTGTGAATGAAACATAACTCAATTCAATTAATAACATGGTAGAAAGCTAAAAAAAAATATTGTTTTTTTATTTAAAGTAAATATTTTGATAACAGAATATTATCTTGGGAATAGCAGCTGTACAATTCTGACCCTAACACACTAGACTTTCGGTTTTATTATCAAGCTCCCATTAATTGGTTTACATAATGTTTTAACACTTAATTAATGGTTGTCGCTTAAAAAATAAGCAAATTTAGTGCTGAGGAAAAGCATGGAGAAATGCAGATAAATATTGGCATTCAAAGTAATCAAAACTAAATATGTTATGTGTTAGAATTGTGTGGTATTGAATTGGTCAAGTTTTACTTCTTAAAATAAAATACTAGTGGGAAATGTAGCTATGCTGTTGTTGGTAGGGATGGACAAAGAACATTTTGGATAGTGATAATTCCTTTTTTATCTCAGATGCCATTAGAAGATTAAACAGCTTTTCTTGAATGCAAGAAAAAAAATGTGTAGTGCCCTTTAACTTGGCAAGGTGTAAATGGTGCAATAACATCCCAAAGCAGTAAAAGCAGTAAATGTGCACCTTGTAAAAGTCGACCAGTAGGTTTCCGGCAAGTCCTCTGCTGGTTCTCAGGTTCTCTAATGAAAGGGTGAAGTAGACCCCCGGGGAGTCGGAGATATAAAGGCTGTAAGTGTTGTTCTGATTCCACTCCTGCACTGCCGCAAAGACCTGCTTCTCATCCGTGCTGATGATATGCATGTCCTATAGAAGAGACACACAATGACAAGTGCATACAAGTGACACAAAGTAGACAGAGAGACTCAAAATAGCGGTCATTTATTTCAGAAAGGCTGTA
Organism: Bostrychus sinensis; assembly: GCA_020698575.1. NCBI lineage: Eukaryota > Metazoa > Chordata > Actinopteri > Gobiiformes > Eleotridae > Bostrychus > Bostrychus sinensis. The sequence goes on along the minus strand of CM036254.1, from coordinate 12,492,389 downwards.
GAAAATATGACGACATTTCAAAACACAGGGAACATTGTTGTAGCGATGCACTTGCTCTGAGTTGGAGGAAAAGATGCATGTAGCTTTATGATAATGCATCTGTCATTATTGCATGGTTATTTTGTCTCTTTGATGCGTACCTTTGGGAGGCAGTATTTGGGTAATTTCATTTGCTTGAAGGACTCTCTCATGTAGGACACAAAGTAGCTTGTGCGCCCAGACTTGGTTACCTTGTAGAACAAACATAAAAACACTGTCAATCATGGAAAATTTGCATGAACAATGTTTGCAAAACAATGTGATATTCATATTTTCTAAGGAAAGATGTTTGGTGTCAACAAATACTTGGCATGGTGAAAGAGCCTGCCCTATCATCAAAGAACAAAAGTGCAGAGTGCAGACCTCCGCCAAGGCATTGGCCCTATCTCGCAATGTTACATATATATTGCCCAGACCTGGAATCAAACTGGGATCATCTGTTTCAAGTGTAAATGCTTGATCCACTGAGCCACAAATAATAATATGTCACTAATGCCTAATTAGTCACTTAATGGCAAAGAATCCACTGAAATAAATCCTGTATTCCTATAACTGTTCCTTTGTGCCTAGAGTCTGAAATATTTAGCCCACAGAGTACAAAATTGTTAATGGGGCTATATTATGCTTTTATTCATATTTTTAAATGAATCTTGGTCACCTCTCGAAAAGCATTGAATGTTCAACAAGCTTTAAAAACATCGGACAAAAAAAGCTTTTTCCATAATTTCTACTGCCTTAGAGGAACAGGTGAAAAGACCAGCAGATGGCAGCAGAGTGCAGACATATTACAACAGAACCACAAAAAAAAGGAGCTTTTTATCTCCTTACACTTTTTGTATGACGGCATTTTATTACAACATTGTTAGATAAATGAATGAGTGCAGACTGGATGTAGAGGCTTGTTCAATGGCCAGTGCTTCCTGGAAGGGATGAGGATTTGTGAGAGAGGCGAAACCAAGAGTTCTGAGGAGAATACAGGATTACTCAAACAGGCGTAAATGAAATAAAACACGACTCCAGGTAGAGAACTCTCTAGAAATCTCATTTCCTATAAAATCCTAAACCTAGATGTTCAGGATCCACACCATTTTTTTTTTCTTGGCCCATCACTCACCTTTCCTGAAAATGTCATTACAATCCAACTGCTTTTTGAGTTATGTTGCTAACAGACTAACAAACAAACCAACCAACCTGTAAAAACATAACCTCCCTGGCATAATAGGTTTGGTCTCTGTCAATTTGCGTTAGATATCCAAGTGATGGACCAAAGATTAAACTTTTTATTTTAACCTTTCACAGATTAAACTACCTCTGAATGCAACTGGATGATATACGACCAATCAAAATTCAGGAAGCACCAACACTTGTGCAGCTGCTTCAGGATCAACACATTTTAATAAAATATTCAACCAAACACTGCATTACCCCCACCCAATTTTAGATTTACATTTTTTATTGGCTGGGTAGACTTGATTTAAAAAAGAAAGCTGGTACAAGACTCTATTGAAGACTACCAAATGACAAAAAATGAATCGTACACATTTATCGATGCAAGTATATTACTGTAATTTTGTGCATGAAATCTCCCCACAGGCAGATAAAATTATAACTGCAACACGAACGATCGCCATTATTTTAATTAGTCCCAAGCTCCGAATCATTCAAAATTGTGTCGCCTTTATCTCCAGCACATCTTGAGGATCTTAATGCACTAACACTTTGCCATCCACTTACAGCCAAAGCCAACGCTACTTGATTGCTTATTTTCTAATCAACTAGAAGGATGGTGTTTGTCCCCCAACACACTACATTAGGGCCCTAATGGAATAATCTATCGAAAATCAATGGGCTGCATTTTCCCAGGCTGCATTTTTTGAGGATGTTGCACTTGGCTGTTCCTCGGCTCCCCGGAGACTTTGGGGAGGTGTTGAAGACTGCTTATTTCGTTGTAACCCGATCGATAACCTCATTACTCTTTGTCAAGTTAAATCCAACTGCCCCGAGCAATGAAAGTCACGAGAAAGTCATCGGTGCCACCAGACAACCAGTGTCCAGTTATTTTGAGCTACAGTCTTCCTCCTATCTGGTCAATAACTTCTGAGCCAAGTGCAATGTGGATATTTTATATATTTTTTTTATTCAATCACTATATTCGACTCATGCTGTGATGTGATTTTTCTTACACCCATTTCAATCAAGTCAGTGGATTAATTTGAAAACTGGGTCAGTGCTAAAGCTGTAGTATATCAAACTAATATTATAAAGTCAACATATCAACATTTGAGGACAATTTCCAAGTGAGGGGCACGAAGAGAGTGCAGACCTCCGCCAGGGCATTCAATCTGGCAATGGTAAAGATATAGTACCCAGACCTCGTCTCAAACTGGAAATTGTCTAGTTCAATGGTAATTGCTTTCTTTTCTGATAAAGAATCCACAAAAAACAATGATTTGTTTCTTTACTGACTCCCTGTGGCTGAAGTTGGCACTATATTTATGACACTATCTTGCAACTGTGCAGTATTTTTTTTAATTGGAGATCATCTGGTTTAGGGGTAAATGCTCTATTGATTGAGCTACAAAGCCCTTATATCTCTGAATACACTAAAAAAATAATCTGTTCATTTTAATGACCTCTTGTGGTTGCAGATACCATTGTTGGCTCTATTTTTCAATTACAATTTTTAAAAAAAGGGGCTATATTATGCAAATTCGACTTTCTTGAGCTTTCTACCATGTTATATTGTTGTTCGCTCATCAAAAACAAACCTGGAGTCATGTTTGGCTTCATTTATGCATATTTGAGTAATCCTGTATTCTCTGGCACAGCTGCTCTGAGGCTGCAAAACCCTTAATTCCATGAGCCTCACCTCTCCTATGAAACCCCGCCCACTCCAGGAAGCACTGACCAATCAACAAGCCCTCTACATCCAGTCTTCTCTCTTTCATTTATCCAAAAAGTGGTGTATAGCTCTGTTTCCACTGATTTCTAAAAGCCATTTTTGATTTTGTCATAAAAGGGCATCATACAAAAAGTTTGGGCAAATAAAAAGGTATTTTTCTTTTATTGTGTTCAAAACACTGTCTCAGCTATGCACTTTGCTGATCTCTTTGACTGTTTCTCTATGGCAGTACTTAAAATGGTTTCTTTTAGCCAGGTAATGTTTTTAAAGATTTAAAAATGCAGTGCTGTTATACTGGTGACCAAGTTTGGTTTAAAAATATAAATTAAACCATAATATAGCCCCTTTAAAATATCCTTGACCAGATAATCTGAAAATACTGAAAATTTCATCCAAATCCAACTGCTTTTGCAGTTGTCTTGCTACAAGATAAATAAACAAACGTCGACAAATACATAACCCCCTTGGCAGAGGTAATAAAACTTTATAGTCTTATTTACCAAAAGAACCATTATTACATTAAAAGACTGGATTGAATGCATCAAGGTTGACCAGGAATGAGAAAATGACTGAACCGTGGCATGAGAATCAATGACAGCGGAGGGCGACGGAAAATTAAATTTCTAATAATGACCCTGAGTGGCTCAGTCTAATGGGAGTCAAAGTCAGTGCGGGTGCTACTAAGGACGCAGAACCTGCCTATTCACACTTTCTTTGATGTGTGCAGAGTATATCTGTCTGAGCAGGCAAACCGCCACTGTGCCTTGACACCAACGCGTCAGGACATAATCAAAAAACACATTAGGCCAGTGGGGAACAGGTGTGTTGGGGGAAATCATTATGTGGCTTTTGATGGAAAAGGATTGGATGAGGGGGAAAAAAACAACAAAAGGCAAAACAAAAGTTCACAGAGACGGCAGAGCTGTGTGTGGAGGCAGAGGCAGTAATGAAGTCAGAAAGTGCGTTATGGAATACTATGCAAACCTGGGTGAAGACGTATTCATCCTGCACGACGAGGGAGTTAGTATCAACATGTCCAGGAAACAGATATTGTCTGTTAGCCTCACTGCACCTCTGGGCTCGGCACTTCACGTACTGGGCACCTGCACAGTGAAATGACAACAATTATCTCAGAAAAAGACTCAAATATTAATACAGAGCAGCAAAATGGCTTAAGCCACAGTACAGTATATCAATATTTGCACACAATAATAATTACAAAGAAGTAGAAGAAAATGTTTTAACAAATTCTATTTATGTAGTCCTCTTTTTAAATGTTTAGGTCAGTAATTCCTGTTTTTTGTCTGTGTGTGAGAACAGCTATAGTGCCATCACAGGGACATCCCATCTAACCAGTGATAAAAGGTCTGATGGTGAGTTCACTTAAAATCATATGAAACAAAAGCAATTAGTGAATCTAAAAAAAAAGCTTAAAAAAAAAAAAAGTGCTCAGTTTGGCAGCTCTGTGCAGTTTACAAGAACTAAAAAAGTGTCCTTCTATATACTGTACCTGTATTTGTGCCTTATACACCAGGGCTAGTCAACTATATTTTCCTATGGGCCACATTTTCAGAAGGTTATTGGCCTGTGGGAAGGACATTTCCCTGTACTGCTGGCTTTAGTGTTACAAACTGCTGCATGTACAGTTTAGTGGCCATTAAATTATTGATTTATTATTTATGGGTAGATGGGGCCTGTCCAACTTCACTGATGGGCCAGTTCTAGCCCCTGGACCGCCTGTTGAATAGCCCTGCAATGCACCTTGAAGTATTCTAGTTCAAGCACTCTGGTTTATTCAAGTCTCACTCAATTTAATTTATGTCTCTTTAAAAATAAATTTGTCAATTTATGTGTCAAGTTTTGTACACAATCCAATTACCAGAGCTGATATTTTACTGTATATAAGTGTTTACAAAAAAGCTGACATTTTGCCTTGAGATCCCCTAAATCTTACTTGCTGTACAATTTTCCATGTCAAAGTATGCAAATTACTCCTCCTTTTCTCAAAACAAATGGAAAACTGCAGTTTTCTTTTTTAGCAAAAGTAAGAGCTATATTATGTGCATTATTATATTATATTTAACATAATAGAGTGCATCAGATGTGTGTCATTGAAACATGTCATCCCTGTGGTCCTCACAATACTTTGCATCCATATAAAGCATGATGGTCTATGACTCTATGACAGGGGTCAACCTTCTGGATCCAGTTATTGCCAAAAATGATACATTTGGATCTGTAAAGAAATACATTTTTAAAGTAAACTAATTTTAATGCCCAAAAGCAGTAAATATAAACTTAAATATAGCCTATGGATGGTCAGTTTTTTATTATTATTATTGTAAACTAACAAAAAAACGTGTTAAATACTCATTGCACTGAAATACACACACCCTGAGAAGTGGAACTATATCCAGTAGCTATTCCTTGGTGCTGTTTATTTAATATGTGTGCACTTCAAATCAGCTCAAGCATGCACTGCACAGCCATTAAGGGCTACAGACAGCAATTTATTATAAGTCCATAACGTATTCTGAAAAATGGAAAAAAGATTTATTTTAAATTGACAGGGTGCAGATGCAGGTTGTTTCAAAGTTGTCTATGTTTTCCTTTATTGACTTTACATAACCAGATGTCATACGGTCAAAGAGCCACATGAGTAGGGCTAAAGAGCTGCATGTGGCTTTAAACCATAGGTTGCAAATGTCTGGTCTCTGATGTCTATTGGCCAACACTACCATCTTTATTACCATGCAGTCATTCAGGCACCACTCCTATGGTGTACATGGAGGTGACTCTGGACACAGCTTATCACTAGCCTGAGCTATTACACTACAACAACTGTGAAAGGTTCAAGCCGGGAATCAAAATGGAGGATTGGCTGGGCGGATTAATAATAAAAGAAGATTTAACCCAGTAATGCGTAGGCTTTTGAAGTGGAACTTTTCCAGCGAGAACTAGTTCAGATTCGTGAGACAAAAACGAAATTGTATGCTAATTCAGACGCTGCTATTCTCACTGCAGGAGCAAAATGAGTTATTTTTTTTCAGAGTCGGAAAAGCCCTGTAATTGCTTTGACGGAATATACTGTGCTGTTTAGAAGTGGGAGTTGCAGATCGTCAACGAGACACAGGGGAAAGATTAAGAAGAGGCAACATCCATCACGCTGCTAAAACTCTGCGCTTTTGTCGAGAGACGCCTATTCTGCTTTACTAGACTTGGGGGACCAATCTGAGCAGCCAGAGCGGGTCTCATCTTCCCCGTGACCTCGCTGTAAATGAGGGTCCTAAGGGGTCCTCGGGGTCCCAGTAAGAGGAGTGCACCCGGCTTTGACTCACGGTTTTTGGAGATGCGCGTCTCGATGTGGACCACGTCTGGTTCTCTGTCCAGTCCCATTACGGCCCTGCAAACAGAAGAGAGGGTGAAGGCAGAGATCGAGGAGGGGAAATGAGAAAAAGAAGGAGAGCGAAGTTGAGTTTTGGAACGGCAGACGGACAGCTCTATTCCGCTGAAGCCCTAACAATATGTTTTGATCTGAGTGAAGGCTCAGCTCCACCTGCGGCAATTAGTCTCAATTCACTGGGAAGAAAAGAGGCAGGACTCACAACACATCAGAAATCCCATAAACATCACAAACGCATGCTATGATCCTCCATGTCTGATATAGTGAAAAATACAACTCTGGAAAAAAAAAAAAAAGAAATCAGTTTCTCAGGTTTTCAGTTTTATAAATGCAATATGATGAAATTAACACTTTGCGGGACAATTTTTCTCCTAATTTCCAAATAAAACTACTGTTCTTTATATAAAGGTCATCTATTATGGTAAATCAAATTTATTGAATTTTTAACCATGTTATAATGTTGTTTGCACCTCAAAAACATACCTGGAGTAGTATTTTGTTTCATTCACAAATGTTTGAGTAATCCTATGCCATCTCTTTGTCAAGAGCTGGAAACGCTCCGTCTCACTGCTCTATGTAGACATACGCAGTGAAACGAGGAGGTGCTGCACGTTTCTAAAATCCATACACCGTCCTCAGACTAATACTGATATCTTCACACTTAAATTGCCGACTCTTGAAAGCAGTCAGCTCATTTATTTATCAGTTAGCATCATGTTGCTAATAGATGTACTCGTTAGCTGTTTTATGATCTGTTCATTCCCCATTGTTGCCAGCAGGGGGCGTCAGACACCTAATCATTCTCTGCAAAGTCAAAGTAACAGCTCCCCAAAAGAAGACATTTTCCATAAGTATACATACCAAAGCAAATTATTTCAAAAAGTCTGAAAAAAGCATAATCTGGCCAATAATAGTTCAAAGAAATTGCAGTATGTGAAGAATTTACATTTCAACAAAATGGTAATGATACTGGTAATAATGTGGCTAAAGAACATTCAGAAATCATTATCAGCCCAGCTTTCCTGTGTCTTGCTCTCCTCCAATTTTTAACATAGCTGTTAGGTAACGTCATACCACTATCTCAACTTCACTTGATGGTCTGTGAGCTCATAAAGCAGAGTGAGGTGTGTGAAGAAACAGACACTGGCCTGGAATGGCACTGTGCATGGCATACCCCACCTAAGGCCCATAGTTGCTGGGATAGGCTCCAGTCGCCTGTTACTGGGGAAAAAATAATCCCAAATTGGAATAAGCAGATGAATGAATGCCCAGGAATTCTTGTCATTGAATGCATTACAGTGATCTCTTTTTTTTCCAGAGCTGTGGCAGTTTTAAGTGAAGGATGTGTTTCCAAGCGCGAGGGTAATGCATTGTTATACCTGCAGAGCTCTTGTTATTCATAAATGTCTGGCTATTTCACACATGTGGAGCGTATACTTTATGTCCTCCACGCATTGTCCTTCCCTTATAGCAGCTGAGACAACACTTGCTTTGACACGCGCCGTGACGAAACACGGATAAAGTGTCTGGCATCAATATTCACTGAGCAGCTGAGATTACTAAATGACAGTGACAACAAAAACAGCTATGTTGCGTTTGTGGTTTGGGAAAAGGAACAGTATTCACGGGGCCATGCTTATGTGACAGGGGTATAAGCCTGGGTTGCAAGTTTAAACTTGTACAGAATTTTTAAAACTGGATATCTTCTAATTCAGGGGTAAATGCTCTCTATCCATTAAGCCACAAAGCCCTTATAGCTCACAGTTGTAAAGAATACACTAAAAGGAATAACTTGTTCCTTTACTGACCCCTTGTGGATGGAGCTTTTGGCCTTATGTCGCAAGAGTACAGGATTTTTCAAACAGGAGCTCTTCTAGTTCAGGGGTAGATGCTCTCTCTCTCTCCATTGAGCCATCTTCATACTTGCTTTGACACGTGCCATGACGAACAGGGTATAAAGTATCAAGTATCAATATTCACTGAGCAGCTGAGATTACTAAATGACAGCCACAACAAAACTGCATGTCGTGTTTGTGGTATGGGAAAAGTATTCACGCGGCCATGCTTACATGACAGGGGTATAATAAGCCTGGGTTGCTTTATGGTTCACTGCGACGAAGCCATTTTGTTTTTGACAGAAAGGTCACTGGATACTTTTGACCGCGTATGGTCAGGGGGGCTGTGATTATGCAAATATCATCAATCACTGTTCAGAACGGCTCTGTCTCATCCCCGAGGCATACTCTAGCAATTTTCGCCAATGGACCATCTCGTCATGTAGTGGTATATGTTTATGTGATGGAGGCATGAGCACCATAAGGTATACAGTACATTCAGGAAGGGTAAGGAATTTATTTGGTGATAAACTGTATAAACTACTCTGTATGTTTGAGTTTGGTTTCACATTGAACTAATCAAAAAGCTGTGAAAGTAACAACAAATGGGGAGTGAATGGAATCAGGACTGACACAATTTTAAATATAAATTCGAGATGAATTGCGCCTCGCCTGGATTGTGGAGGAGTGTGCACGGCCGCAACAGGACCCCTGGAAAGAGGTCTGTAGTCAAGTCGAAGTTTGTGGCTCAGATCACACAGCATCAGCCCCGAAATCCACTTCTCGCGTGTGTTGGATGTGATTTTGCAAATTAATTTAACAAACTGATTTGCACAAACTTTTCTGTGTATGCCTCCACAGTCTGTGAAAATGAGGTGCGCTTTAGAAGCACACAACATAAGGTTCATTCAGCAGTGGCTCATAGCTTTTATGTCTTAAGTTTACATATAACAGCTTCCTATAACAGCAGATATTATGCACACTCGCTACCTCACAATGGGCAGTGGGGCAAAAAGTTTATCCATGTCAAAACTAAAAATAAAGCCCTTTTCACATAGGATGCAGCAGGTGCTCCACTCAACGCCAAGCCCAGCCGCTGAATTTGCTTTTGTCCTATGTTAAAGGGCCTTCTGTATTTAACAGAAAAAGTGGTGAGGAAGAGGAGAGAGGGGCAGTAAAGTGTAGGTGCGTTATATTTCTGATCAGCACCAAACTCAGATCCAGTCACCTGTCCAATACCCCGCTGACAGGTGGGTGTTTTCCATCATGCACTGAGCTGTGCAGCCTCCGCAGTTGTCCAGATGAACTGCAACGGCTGGCTCAGATGGCTGGTTGCTTTTGGATCTCACAGGCTTTTCATTAAAGGCCCCTACACACAGGATGCGGTGGGCGGCGCACGCCGCTTCAAACCCCATTCATGTGTATGTGGTTGTGTTGCCGAGCACTGCTCTTGTGCAGCGTTTCGGCGGTGCTTCCCAGTTGAAAAAATATCTACTTGGCTCAGTGCATTCAGTCACAGAGCCTGAAAGGTCCATGCAGACAAAACTGTAGAAATGGGATGCTTACTATTGTCATATTAGAAAGTTAACCACGCACACAGGGCTGAAGCCGTTGTGCTGTGTCTATGAGAGGATTGTGATGGTCCTGAACATTACTTTTACTGAGGTGGTAAAAGAATTCAAGGCTAAATTGCTTTTCTTAAAATTTGCCTCAACTGCCACTTCCTGGTTGGTGTGGTTGCCATGCCTACAAACTGCGTGCACTGCTCCCATTCTGCCGCTGAGTTGAGTGGCGCCGCTTGGCAGCCACGTCCTATGTGAAAGGGCCCTAATGTCACACTTGTGACATCTTAGCAAGTCAGAAGTTAGACACAAATGTAGCCAGTGTGCACTGCACACAGATCCACACAGATCAAATCTGCGCAGGTCTAGCTCATCTCAGATGAGCCAAATGTGAGGGGACACACGTACTGTGAAAATCGTACCCACGAATTGTGAAACACCTACCCCCCTTGTGTTTGAATGTCATGTCCATGTATTGTGAAACTCGTACGCTCGTGTTACAAGTACGTATTAAGAACTCGAGGACCCGTGTTATTTATCTATTTTTCTCATGTCCTCTGTCTTGCTGTCGTGCTGCACAAATCTCACTTATGCTATGCACATATTTTCATAAGCAGCAAGTGTGATAAAGCTATACCTGGAAAACAATATTTGTACAACAAAAATGTATGGGTGTAATGTGAGGAAAAAGAGAGTGGATCTGAGTTTCCACACAAATATATCCAATGCTAATCAAGCATTTAAGCATCTAAGATGAAGCTACACAAATGCCTAGTTATCGGTACATAAACAAGAATTAAAAAAAAAGCCTGAAATGTTATCACAGGCGTTAAAAGAAGAACTTATCCCTGGATACAAGCACCGTTTTGTACCAGGATGTGAGCATGTCTACTGCCTTTGTAAAGCTGATATTGGGTTCTATGTATTTTTTTTCCCACTATGACCTGCCCCTAGGCAAGAGATATACTTTTAATGGTTTTACAGGTGTCAAAAATGAAAGGTAAAAAGTTCTATTTTAAAACAGCACTCACTATTCGGCTGTCCAAGGACTCCAGTTTTATGGAGAGTACATTTTCTGATATCACACCTTTTTTTTCTATCAAAAGTGAAAACCAAGCAAAAAGGTTGTCTGCCTATTCACAGTTACAGCTACAGATCAAGTAAAGACTAGCAATAGGTAGGTTTCACATAGAGTTGCTGTATAGGTTAGGATTGTTGTCAGAATCTGATGGTAATGTATTTTGTTTGAGACAGCAGATGAGCTATTGCTTTAAGTTACTACTTTGGTGAATAACAATGATAAACAACTCAAATTGAACCTTATGCTCTTTGTCAGTGCACAGTAATAAATACAATAGTCAGCTATATCCAATAAAGCAACGTAATGAAAGTTCCTCATGTTACACGTGTTTACTGAAGATCTGCTCTGCTAGAGTTCAGCCTCTTAGTCCATTGTTGGCAGATTGTTTGTATGTATAGCTTGTGCAAAACAATGCTTGTGACTAATGTGTATTGTCGCCCAAACACAAGCTCATTTTTCATTAGACGTTGGGTGTCAAGGGATGTTCCAAATTCATTTAGGCCTTATACTGTATATTTAATGCAGGGGCTCCCTATTACTGAACTAGTGTGTGCTGCTGCTTTACATACAGGAAATCAGAGGTCAGATTACCTCAGATTTAAATTTGTTTAACCTTTATTTAACCATACAACGAACTGACCAATGACATAGAGGACAAGACTCCAGCCACCATTTGGGCTGGTCCCAAGCCAGGATAAATGGAGAGGGTTGTGTATGATTCACTGTGGGTAGCCCTGAAGGAAAAGGACCTGCCAAAAGGGACACATACATAATCTTTGCCACATTTAGCCACCTTATGCTGAATATGTCTGAGTCTGAAACACACTATATTTCCAAAAGTATTCACTCACTCACCAAAATAACTGAACTGGGATTATGGCGTGGGTTGTTTTCAGGAGCTGGGTTGACCCCTTAGTTCCAGTGAAAGGAACTCTGAACGCTTCAGCACCAAGAGATTTTGGACAATTCCATGCTCCCAACTTTGTGGGAACAGTTTGGGGATGGCCCCTTCCTGTTCCAACATGACTGCACCAGAGCACAAAGCACGGCCCATAAAGACATGGATGAGCGAGTTTGGTGTGGAAGAAGTTGACTGAACCTGCACAGAGTCCTGACCTCAACCTGACAGAACACCTTTGGGATGAATTGCTCTAAAGTCAGACATCTACATGTCTGAGGTAGATAGATGCAAAAGATGAGCCAACATCATATTAAACCCTATGAAATAATAATAGGATGTCACTTATATTCATATGCATGTAAAGGAAGGTGAGCTAATACTTTTGGAAAGATAGTGTATGTTTGAAAAATATGCAAAGACTCTGACCAAACAACATTGTAGCCTTGAAGCAGAATTTATTTTGCAGAAATAGCAATCAGTAAAATCTTACCAGTAGAATCTCCCCGGCATGACATTTTCATGAACAAACTGCCATTTTCTTCCAAAATCCATTGAACTGTAGAGCTGTAAGAAATCACAAAATCACAACATTTCACTTAGACGTTGCCAACACTTTGCCAACACTGAAAAGGCAGTATTGTGAGTGATGGATTTCTTTTTCTTTTTACCTTACTGTCATGACTGTAACCCAGAATCCAGTTCTCCTGCGCCGGGTGGAAGAGCAAGCTGAGAATGTTGAAGTTAATGGGATATTTCTCGAAGCTCGCCCCTTCATCTGAGCTGATGAGGACGGCGCTCTCTACCTCTGGGTCGCTAAGCATCATTATCTAAAGTACACAGGGGTATGGCATTAAAGGAGCAGCACAGACTGAGACACTGTCATTCTGAAGGTTCTAAGAGGTACGGTACTGTACTTAAACAGATCATGGAGTACTACACCAAATCTAAAAAAAGGACACTGTAAAATGAGAATAAAAACAAATGTAATGCTTTGCAAATCTCTTCAAACAATATTTTATTCACAATAAAACATGGACAACATATAAGGTGTTGAGATATTTAACCATTTAATGTAAAATAATAGCTGATTTGGAATGTGATTGCAAACACTGTCCAAAATGAATTTCTCCATAAGAAGGCAATAAAAATTAATTTAATTTCTACTCTAATCTAACATCTCAAAAAGTTGGTACAGAAATTGGTTTTACTATAAAAAAACAGCTGGAGGAGCATTTTGCAACTATCAAAGTTAATTGGCAACAACTCAGTTATGATGTCTGGGTATAAAAGGAGCATTTTACAAAGGCAGAGTTTTTATTATTAGTATTGAATGCTCGTGATTTTCAGGTCCTCAAGCGACATTGCATTATAACAGACTTTAGATTTTTTACTGGAAGTGACTGCATGGATCCTGCAAGAAACACTTCCAGAAGTCAATGATGTCTTTATGATCCAAGTTATAGTTGTATCATGCAAAGAAGAAACCATATGTGAACAGGATCTAGAAACACTGCTGACTTCTCTGGACCAAAGCTCATTTAAAACACTGAGACAAAACAGAAATTTGTTCTGTGGTCAAATTAATCAACATTTTACAAACCTACACATACAAACCTAGACATCTTACTGAAATTTTGCCAATTAATATAAATATGCAGTTGGAACTACTGCCTCCTGTTTTTTTAAAGGTAAAACTTTCTTGTCCAGCCGTTTGTTGCCTTTGTCCAATTTATTTTTAGACTGGTTAATAAAAATAGATTTGTAAACCATTGGATTTTGTTTTTATTTCCTTTCTTGGAAGTGGGGTTGTAATCGGATGCTTTTACAAAATTATAGCGCAGTAGGAGGAAATAGGACAATGCAGACCTTCTGTTTGTTGGTGGGACACACGTACAGGTAGCTCAAAACCGTCCTGGAGCCCACTTTGTCATTGAGTTTTACGTAGGTGCTTCCGTAATCGCTGGACCTAAACACAAGCAATGAACACATGAACAAACCTAATCAATTTGAAGACCCGAGAGAGATTTCAAAGGGTTAAACTTCGGATCATTTTAACCCATTAACTAAAAATCAATAACTTGCTACCTGACTGAGTTTTCAAAGCAAACACATACGTCTTTCGCATCGATTTTTCCACACTAGAGCAGCCATTTTGTTTGCGTGCTAAAATTCAAATACTGCTACAGATTGATTCAAGGTGTCACTGGCTACTTGCTTGCGCTTTCTGTGGATACTATAAAGATAGTGTGCTCTGGTATAACACATACAAGTGGCACCTGCAAGACGAGGTCGAGTAAAAATAAAAAAGAAGAATGCACCGAGATGAAAAATCAGTCAGCGCTGGCAGCCAACAAGTAGTGCAACTATTGGGGTCAAGAAAGAGATGAAGGTGCGATGTGGAGTTTCAATCTGCTTATGCCAAAAAGTTTAATTACATTCGCTCTGGAGTGAAGTCGAATAAAAAAATATTGCCATATCAATTGTAATACAAAATCAGTTCATAACAACATGGCATTTAAACCTGTGCTATTTTGTTAAAGTCTACAGTAATGGACTGCAAATGACAATCCAGACTCCCAAATGTGCAAGTGAAAAGTATCTTTTTGTATTCGAGGTAAACTGATTCATCACCTAATAGTGTACTGTGATAGAAATCGGCTGTGAAAAAGACCTTGAAGCCTTTAATGACTGGTTTGAAATTTGATGTTGAACATAACATAAAGCAGGAAAAGTGTCTACCATTATTCAAGTGTGGTGGTGGAACAGGCCTCTTGACGTAAAGTGGAACTCTAACTTTGCTAGTTTCTTTTGCCTCATTTTCCTCTGTGCAGCTCCCCCCTATATTTTGGAGTAAAGCACTCACAAGTCCAACTGACTCCTATATGATCCTTTACTTTACTTTTGTTTCGTGGAGGGGGAAAAATGTTTCTGCCATTTGGCCACTCTGCAATGATAAAAATCAAGGACTAACGCCATTGCAAATCTTGTTGTTAGAATAACCACGATGTGCCTCTTTCTCACGTTAAACTTGACGTGTTAAACATGACATGAATGTATTAAATATTTATCTGTGCTTCACTTTGCTTTCTCTTCTCTGTAAATTTTTCTTTGCTTTTGTGTCTCAGTCAGTAAATCCAAAAATGTTTTGTTCTGCTCTTGCGATTGGTTCATAGTTGACAAGAGGTGTAGAGCTCTTGGTGAGAGAACTTATAAAATTCGATTTTCTGGCACCATCTTGTTTTTGTTTTTTTTTCTTCAATAGGAGATTATCTTCGACTCTTGTAAGACGAGCTGCAGATAAATGGCTGTGATAGGTTGGTATTCAGTGATTAGATTGGGAACGGCTCTATGGCTGGGGCTCCAGACTCTCCTGCTTTCAAAACAAAAAGAAAGAGGAGGGGCTTGCTGGCCAGACTAAAAATTGACCACCCTTTGTTCCAAGTATCAAAATAGTGAAGCCTAAAGATTTTTCTGAGTCAGAAACATTTCAAAGAATAGAAAGACTGAGCTCCAACAATTTAATTCAGCTGTTTACTGTTTGTACAAATGTGTGATTGCAAAAATAACAACCTTTTCCTATTAATATGGAATTGCATTGTTAAAGGTTGCCCAACAGTTGTTCTACTGACTGCATAGTGCAATAGCCGACACTGTATTAAAAGGTGCAATGTATTAGAAAATGCATTGTACAAGAAAAGGCACTTATTTCAGTCTGTGTAAACAAAGTGGCACGTATAGTTTAGTGAAAGCAGTAACAAACATGTCACTGGCACATACTGACATTCTGATATTTCATGTCCCCTTCCACTGACAAGGGTAGATGTGTTTGTCATCCCAATCTTCATATTTTTCCCTGCCAATGCTGGCCAATCAGCTCTCTCAGTTCTACCTGACTGCCTCCAAATGTAATTCCGACACATAATTGGATAGATACCCAGTGTCTGCTATCATTGTCTGTGCATTAATCTGAATCGTTCCATTTGCTTGTTGACATTGTTTTCAAAGACTTGGCCCTAAACACATTTGCGTCGCTCTCTCTTAAGTTCTCCTTTCAGCTGCCATATCTGTCTTTGATTACTGAAGAAAGCTTGCACAATGATGTTATAACAATGTGAAGTTTCTTTGGCACAAAAGCCAGTCATTTCAAAACACAAAAGACGCTTGATGTGTGTTTAGATAGCTTCCCTAACTTAGCCATTGATCTAGTGTCACCAGCAGTGGCCCGAAGACGTACTGCTGAATCATTTATTGTGTGATCGCAGAAATCATTTACCCCAGAATCTTTTCATAATAACATCGGACAGCGTGCTTTCGGAAAAAAAAAAAAGCTCCTAAGAAGCGCAGCGCACCCGTGAGGTACACTCTAATTTAGTCATTGTGCCTTTGTTAAGTAGACACCTTGATGATGGAAGACCCCCTGTACACAATATGGGATTTCAAAACGTGTCAAGTCGGGTGTAAATCTTGGTGGCGCCTCTGGTGAAACAGATATTAATTTCAAAGTCGATGCTTGGTGAGCCGATGGTCTCCTTTTCCACGTGTATTTCAAATTGAAATGAGTTCTCTGCAGGCTATGGAGGAGGTGAAGGGAAAAGGCCATATCGGAGTCGGGATTGGGCTCGATGGTATAATCCTTAATGAATTCCAGTCTTATTTATGACCCGACAGGCCACTGTAACTCACAGCTCAATGCATACTGAACGGCATTACTAAGGCTATACAGTAGTGATTGTATGTCAATTGTCGCTGAAACAAAAGGTTGTGGGTCAGAATCAGAGGTGGAAGAAGAACTCTAAATCTATACTTACGTAAAAGTACTGTTAGCGCAAAGCAGAATAGAAGAATAGAATCACAATATGTTGTAAGGCAAAGTACAAAAACGTGAGGCTGTCCTTCAAAGATAAAAAGTACTTAAGAAGTAAATGTGTTCAACAAAAAAGTAAAGAAAGTATTGAATGAACACTGAATTTCAGCAGTAAGTAGAAAGACAGTACTGTTAGCAAACTTATACAATTATTATTATTACTACTACTATTACTGCTCCCTTAAGAGATTATCACCGTCAGAAAGTGATTTGGCAATTTTTTACACTGGATGCCCTTCCTGACACAACCCCCCAGTGGGTTGATCACTACTACTACTACTACAACTATTACTATTAATACTACTGCTGCTATTTCCACCTCTGCTGCTACTGCTCTTACTAATACTATTGCTTCTGTTACTAGTACTTATAAAACCTCCACTACTACAACTACTACTATTAATACTACTGCTGCTACTACTATTAAAAAAACCTTTACCTTGACCTATAACTATTACTATTGCTTCTAATACTAGTACTACTAATACAACTGCAGTACTGCTATTGATAATGCTACTAATAGTATTACTGGTGTCAAAAATACATTTACTCCATAAATTATTACTCAAGTTTAAGTATAATTTGGAAAATGTATACAGAAAGTACCTTTTCTTAAAAAAAAAAAAAAAAAAAAAAAAAAAAAAAAAGGAGTAAAAATATTTAGTTACTCTCTATCTATAAACTCTTTTTGGGACTTTTTAGGTCAAGAAAAAAAAAAATTTAGATTTTTTTCTGAAAGTTTCTTAGCAGATGATGGACAGAAAATAGGTTGGTGTTCTGACGCCTTCCCTCAATCTTAGTTGTTATATTCATGACGCTGCAGGAAGGAAGGACTGGAGGAAGACGCTTCATTGTGAACTACTTCAAAAGGCTTTATTAAAACATACTTCATATTGGCTCCCAGTTTAAGTTGATTGTTCATATCCCGATGGAGGAGAGCACCATAAATCACGCTTCCAGTACTGTGCATTCTCCCTGCATATATTATCCTAATGTTTTTAGGCCCGTGCTTTTGCATTTTTATAAAATTTTGGCAAAGACATAACTTGGACTGAAGATGAGACATGTACGAGACAATAAGACGTACCTACCTTGCATATTAAAGGTTTAGGTTAGTTTGAAAAGGGTTACGTTATAGACATATTAAAATCAGTGCAGTATAACAGAAACACTGCGAGTGAGTGCTTTTGAGTTTAAATGAACATGGTTTTGTTGAAAATAGGTGAATCTCACTCTTTTAGGTAAAACTAAATTCTCTTAAAGCTGAGAGGACCTGAGTCCAGTGGGAAATGGACTCAGAAGAGGAGCTGAGAGGTCAAATGATCAAAAGTGTAACAGACCTCGCGAGAAACAGTTCAGAATTTGATACAGATTACAACATACTCCACAGTTTTCTCCCACATTATGTTTTTAAAGGGGCCCTATCACGCAAATGCCACTTTCCTGAACTTTTCTACCATGTTATAATGTTGTTTCCTCATCAAAACCATACACTGAGTTGTATTTTCTTTCATGTGCACTTTTGTGTAATCCTGAATGCTGAGGCGCTGACTTTCTCAAGAGCTGAAAACGCTCAAGTTTGGCCATATCTCTGTATACAGCGTTGGAGACCCTACCTTCTCCAACATAAGTTTAAAACCTAACAAGGCCTCAATAATAAGATAAACTAGACTGACAGGACATAGTTCCCCACTCGGCTTGGGCTGACAGAGTGAAGTGGGCGTGGCCTGTGTGTGCAAGGGTGGGTGGGTGGGGCTTAAAGGGACATGCACCTTATCTGAGATTTTTAAACAGAAATGCTAAAAGTTATAAAACATGAAATGCTAATCAAGAGGTTTGCAACATAGTTCAAAAAGCTAAAAAAAAAAGACATTAATATGTTTAAGTTTGTTTGATGTGCTGCTGTTCCTTGTATTTGTTTAAAAAATATAATACAAAAAAAAAAAAAAAAAAGGCTTACCTCCACAGAGAGCTCTCAGTGACAGCTCCGAGGTTGAAGTCGTACAGCTTCGTCAAGATGAGGATCACCTGTAAAGTAACAAGAACAGACATCTTTAATTAGCCAGTGCTACTCGCATATATTACATGTCTACGTCTAGTGGTGTGGAATAAATACAACATACACCTCTTCACTAATAAATATGAGACTATAAAGTTTTGGAGTGACAAGGGATGCTCATATTGTCAAGAGATGTCATTGGATCTGAAAAAAAAAAAAAAAAAAGCTTGTGTGTGAGCTGTCGAGAGCTGTGTGTGTATCTCATGTGGAATGATGCCAACATGACAGCCAAATCTCAACATAATTGTTCACTGAGCAATAGAAGAAATGTAGTCTTGGCACTTCCCCTTCTGTCAGGCTACTTTCTACTTGTTTTTACCTTAAAACTAAAATACCCATACAAAGATAAAGAATTACAAAAGTAGACATATATATGTGGAGCACTATAGATGTTTTTGAAAGATTGGCGACAGGTGCTCTTTGAAAAACAGGGTGACTTTTCCAGCTTGAACTATGCAGATTATTGTTTGCTGGGGGTATAATATCTTTAGATGCAGATGTGAATGTTTCCACAGACAACAGAATCCAAGGCACTGTTCATGTGGAGTTAGAAATCCTTTATTTTTTCACACAGGGCTTCCCCTGTCCACCAGGCTGATGACCCTGTTGTTAAAACTGTTTCATCTGTTCTGATTTAGAGGTGTCAGATATTTCTAAAAGGATGTGGCAGCCTCTGGGTCACCTGCCTGGTGACCTGCGGTGAAAGGGTGAGCCACATTTTATTTTTGTTTGATGTCTGGTGGTTGTTTTGTTTCTTGTTTTTTTCAAAAATGAATGAAAATATTGGAATTAATATCCAGCATCCTATGTCCCTCATCATTCCTTCATCTTACCAGGTCCATCCTCCAATAATAAATTGTCCCATTAGAAATATAGGGTTCTATCTGTGTTCTGAATAGTTTTGAGACATTTAGGTTTAAAGATTTTACCATGAAAATAGCATAATTGAAATGTTTTTTTGTTGTTTTTTGTTTGTTTGTTTGTTTGTTTTTTACATGGGAATTAAAGGCACCTTAAAGCAGTAGTAAATATACACTTTCAAAATCTTTGAAACTTTTGAAGTGGGGCTTTTATGAACTGGTCATTTGCAGATAGAAACTTCAAATTCTGAGAACCCAAAATTCAACTGGAATTATAAGGTTCTATCTTAAAAAAACACACAGAAATCAATAAGTTGACTTATTTTTTTTTATAATTTTACTGTTTTTAAGACTACATCACTCATTTGAAAGTAAAATGCAATACACTTTGACAATATTTAATTATTGGCATGTAAGGAATAGATTTATATTTTAATGTTTAACATGTTATACTTTTTTATTTGTATATGTTTATACTTTTCCAATGTAAAAATAATATATAGACCACAGTTAACTTATTCTCTACACTTTTTATATTTCCAGCTTTCATTCTCCAGACTGATAAAACTAATTTGCCTTTTTTGATGTCTGTTTAAAGTTAAAGTTAACTTTACCAAATTAATGTTTGACATTGCAGATAGAACTTTTTATTTCCCCAAATATAAAAACCTCAAAATGGATTAAACTGTGAAAAACTCTTGATATAGTGTAGATAAGGCATCCAGGAACAAGAATATAACAACATTTTGACAAAAATGTCAGACAGAACCCTATAATTTTAAGGGTACAAAATATTTCAAATCTACCCATTGTTGGTGCGTGCATGCATGCAGAGCATATAGTAAGTTGTATGACTCCTTGCCTTGGATTCTGCTGTTTGTAGAAAATATTTTAATTGTAATAATATTTGAAATAGCGGTAACACTTTATTTTAAGGTTTACTTATTAACCCTTAAATAGCAAGATAGTTAGTGGTAAAATAGCTCTAAATCCCTAACCTTTATGGATTATGAGCATTATTTTTAGGGAATAGTACCACAAAAAGCTTATTAAGGTCATAATTTATGTCCAACAACTTTCTTATTTCCTACTAATGAGCAGTTAATATGAGTTTTTTAAGGTGAAAATGTTACTTAATTTCTAGATGGCTGTAGAATATGGTCACACAGAGTAAGGGATAAATAGGTGCTTAATAATTACCACTAAGTACCATGCTAATTAGCACCTAGTTAATAAGTGGACCTTAAAATAAAGTGTTACCGAAATAGATGAATTGTGCCATATTATGTCAGTTATTTCTCTCACTGGAAGGCGTCCAGCTCTGGCTTTGACTAAATGCTTTCTGCCTGTTCTCAGAGGATGGTCGGACAATGTCTTTCTGGGGGAACAAAAATGTGGCCCATAAAAGGCAGAGGGCAGAGTGAAATGGTGTGCAAACACATTATTGTCACTCCAATGGCATTATAAATGACTTCCCAGGGGTATGCTCATAACTCAGGGGAATAGATGGAGGGGGGGGGGCTCTGGCTGGCCGTGAATGGAGAGAGCCGGAACAGTAGATAATAACAATCAGTGTGCAGAAACATGGCTTAATATGACAAATTTCTGAAAGCCTGAAAGATAGGTCGAAAGCTCAATTACAGTGAGTTTAAACACATTAACCTTAGGGGACCCGCCGAACGAGTCATTAAACTGAAAAAAGCCACACAAGACTCGGAGGAACAAAGACGTGTCTCTAAGTCTGCTTTGAAAATGTTAAAAACCCAATTGACCCGCGATTTAGCCATCAAACGGCCAGTGTGCACGGCGGGGACTATCTGCATTACAGGTTAATTAACCAATCACACAGACAGATAAGCATTTGCATAACTAAATGCACCATGTCTGCAAGGTCCAGCGCCGGAGTCGGAATCAATTTGGACGACAGACTTAGTTAAATGGCTGTGATGTTTGGCCTAATTGCCTTATTTGAAAAATAGATAGGAGAGAAAAACTCTGGCAAACTGTTGATCGGCGATTCTCCTCACAACAACGACTCAGTGCCATGGACATTATCAATGCTAGAGGCTAAATTCAATCCACTATTGATTTTATCAGTGTCAAACTAGAGCTTCCAAATCGAAAGGATTGAACTATCTGCTGCAAATGAATTAACTGAACGACTTCCAAATGCTCACAGTTTTAAGGGCTGGAATCAGTTGTGCAATTAGCGGTGGATCCCATTTTAATCAAGAGCTTGTGGATTTAGTTAAGACCATTATACAAACCTTAAAACTGAACTACCCGAGTTTTTATTCCCGGGTCTTAAGGAAGCTCTGTGATTATCTAATAGCAAATGCAATCATCCATGAAAAAAAAGATGCCATATAAGCTTTACTAATGGTTTTAACATACAAGGCACACATTTATAAGGGCCACTGATGAATTATAAAAAGACAGTAAAACTAAGACATTACTTTAGTGTATTTCAGCACTGGGTCGGTCTCTTTACGCAATGAAAAGTCACATAAAAAATGCAGATGAGCACTGTCGGTGTCACAATGGCTCTCGGTTTAAAGCGACTAATTTTACTCTAGCCATCCTACTCGGTGTTTTGACCTACAGCGCTCCAACATTCACAACAGCAGAGCTACCATTATGAGTACTGTATGAAGCTGCAGACACAGAGCCTGCACTCTTAAGACCACACTTCCCAGACTGAATTATAATAAAAATAATAATAATACTGTGTCTGTCTTATATCGGCAGACTGACATAAAAGTGGCTGCCATTCTGCACCTATGGCGTCTCCAACCACAACTAATCACACACTCATTCATTCATAGGCAAGGTGGGAAAGTGTCTTTCCCAAGGACACAACAACAACGCAACAATGCCGCTAGCGGGGATTGAACCGGCAATCATCGTGCTAGTGGGCAAACGTCTCCTGAATGAGCTACTGCAGAAGAATTATTTGCATATTATCTAGTGCTGAAATTCACACATTCACAGCGCCTCCTACTGGAGTGTGCCAGTATCAAAATCATTAATAATAAAGCATTTATTTATTTATTTAACCCTCAGGCCCTCTTAAACCCCTTTATATATATAACATGAAGAAAAAAACTTTTTTTTGTTTGTTTTTTGGTCACTAACCCCTTCAACCGTCTTCACTATACATAGTAAAAGTGAATGCATTTTTATATTTTTAACCCTATAAATGCCAGTTTGTTCTCATCATTTCAACATATTTGAAAATAAAACTTTACTATTTACTATTTAAATATGCATACTAATTTTTTATGCAGGGATTACTGGCTTCTGATAGGTCACTGATTAGACCTAAAACTGATTTTGATACTTTTTAACTTTTTATGCCATTAAAAAAAGGCAGAAAATCAGACAAAAAAGGGCAGAAACCACCTTTTGTCCTCTTAAAGCCCTAAGAGGCTGAGCTACAGTCTGTTATCTAATGAGAAATATAAGGAAATTATTTGCTACCATGCAATTGGTGGATCTTGTAGTGATTCTTTGGTTTGTGTATTTTTATTTATTTATTTATTTTGCCTCTGACTGACAGGGTCACAGAGTAATTAACATGATTTAACATTTCTGTATTGTAATGGCAGCAGAGTGAAAATACGTGATGTTAATGTAAGTAAATGTAAGCAAAAAGAGCTTTAAGAGGAAGAATGTGAGTTTTTTGCCCCAACTGTAGAAAATTCAGTTTTTTTCAGTTGTGATGCTGGAATCCTAAAAAAAAACATTTAATAATAAACATCTTTGTCAAATATTATCACCCTAACATAAGAAATGCCTAAAAATTAGAGCAAAAAATACATTGGAAAAGCCCTAAAAGGGAGCCAGAAGGGCTGACAGTTAAGTCCTCCCATTAATTTGTATAGTTTAGCTTTAAGGAAAGGCCAAACTTTCAGTTCAGTAAATTTCATGTACTAGTATTATGGTATTTTGTTAAAATAAAAGCAGGAAGAGAAGCTCAGCTGTTGTATGTGTTGTAAAACATAAGGTCACAGATTTTGACATAACACCAGGTGGGATGGAAACGGCACAAATTTGGTAATGTTGCTTTAAAAATTGGCCTAGATATCCTCCCAGCTGCGTAGTTGTAATCGCTTTTCAAAGTCATGGAGTATCTGTTGTCACTGTTTGCACCATTGGCTCATTAACAGAAGCTGACCCGCTGCATTGGGCCAGCGCCGATCTACCTGAGGGACCAGCGGACTATTGAAGCAGATGACTGTTTAGATGATTTGTCCCTAAGTGGCTACATCAAGAGTACATCAAAGCGCACTATGTGTTCCCACGTCCTCAGCATTATTGATAGGCTGTGCATCTGCGGCTTCAGTCAATAGGGAGCTGCAGCAACTCATGCAAATGGACCAAGACTGCCACAACACACAAACATCACAGACACTATGGGAGAGCGCGACCAAAAAAGAAAAAAAAAAGAAAAAAATCTTAAGGTTTTATTGTGCAGCCTTGCGTTTATGTAAATAGTGGCGACAAACAAAAATGGGTTTAAGAAGTATTTTCAGCCTTCAAGGTAAATACAATTTTCCATGCATATCATCGCTCACTTGCATACATGAAATTAAGTAAGGCCCCTGGAAGGCCAAAAGCAGTGCATTTATTCATGTTTATGTTTTATTGATGTGAGCAAAGAGAGAGATTTGCCCCGGGTAAGTCAACCAATCATTTTTTTCAGATTGGCTCTCCCCTCAGAGAAGCTGGGACTAGTCAGCCTGATATCCTTGACATGCTTTTCTAGTCACTAGCCTCTATTCCTTTTATTCAGAGGGGGAGGAAGTAATTTTTATACTTTATACTTATAGTAAAATTTATACTCATGTAAAAGTACTGTTACTTCAAAATTATATTACACAAATAGAAGTAAATGTACTCAAGTAAACAGCTATCTTTCCTTTTAGCTTTTCACTTTAATGGTCGCCACAGCAAATTAACTGCCTCCTTGCGTGTGGCATTTATTTATTTGGCAAACGTTTTATGTCAGATGCTCTTCCTGATGCAACCTTCTAATTGTAATTATGCAGGCTTAGGACTGGCGAAAAGAATACACCGGGTTGTGACCCAGTGTGGCTGGTTTAAGGTTCAAGTTTCAAAAAAAGAATGAATAAATGTAAATTCAGTACAGTGTAATGTGAACATTTATATTTTTTGCAAGCGCAGTTAAAAGTATGGCTGCAGCCATCAATTATTTTGATAATTGAGTAATCTATTGATTATTTTGTTTGATTAATCGAGTAATTGAATAAGAGATACTCTTGCGTGTCTGCATATTTTAAAAAGTAACACATTTTAATGCACATCTGTGAATCTGTCAGTCTAAGAAGAAGAAGTGTTTTTCATATTTTAATGCATTACATTGCAAATAGCTTTGTAAATGTAGGTTTTTTTGTTATAGATTATAATATGGTCTACTAATTATATACTTACTTATACTGGGTTATATTATTATATACTAATTATATATTTGATCAGAATATTTGTAAATGCCTTTACAAAACAATGCAAAAGATGCAGAGGTGTGCATTCCCCTCAGAGTTTAAAAAGTATTTTAGTTGTAACCCTCTCTGCTTCTAAAAGTGATATCTATTATCATTTATGCACCAGGGGCCTGTTAAAAGACGCTAAACACCACTGAGCCCATACGGCTAATTAGCATAGCTACATAAACAAAGTACGCAAGTTACCGCAGCGGATTGCACATCACACTACACTGTTCATTTCTGCCAGTTTGCTGCCACCTACTGAACAAAGGTTTTACAGGGGTAATAAGAATACTTTCTCTGTGATTGAGTGTTTTTGTCATCTGCAGGGTCTCCAGAGTCAGTATTTAAGCTGCTCTGTGCGTTAGCTGTAGCATTAGCCAAACAGTGTGACGCTTGGAGGACGCCGTTTCCTCTAAAACCTCTTTCACGATGGTGCTGTTCTCTACGTAGTTTATATATACATTTAAAATGCGAACTACAACTCAAATTTATTCAGTTTATAGCCCAACCACTGCCTTACTGTCGCTAGTGTGTTGTACATTAATCGTGCAGAAACTTCGTTCCGTGCATACAAAGTTCCCAACCGTATGCGCCAGTCTTATTTACATTAATTAACGAAGCTTCGAGTTCAAAGAATGTTAATCAAAGCTTTTTACTAATCGAATTACTCGAATAACTCAATGAATCGTTGCAGCCCTAGTTAAATGTACTACTATTTCTACTACTACTACTACTACTACTACTACTACTACTGTGTCCAAACCTTGTTCAAACCCATGACCTTCTGAAAATCTGTTTTTCTTTCAGCTTTTCTCTTCCCGGGTTGCCACAGCTAATAACCTGCCTCTTAACATGCAATGATTGGCATATTCATGTGGCACAGGTTTTGCGCCACATGCCCTTACTGATGCAACCCTCTCCTTTTATCCTGGCTTGGGACTGGCACAAAAGGCACACTGGCTTGTGACCACTTGTGGCTGGATTATATTTAATTCTTAATTTTTTTTTTTTTTTTTTTTTTTTTTTAAGTAGTGAATGCGGCCTTTTTAGTTTTTTTTTTTTCTTTTTTTTTTTCCAAGTACAGAAAAAACAACTACTGCTACATCTACCGCTGTCCCCAAAAGGCTAGCGAGCTACCCACTTTGACACTGAGATGAAAAATGCCTTTACTTGTAGACAAAAATAAATAAATAAATAAAAAAAGAGAGAGAAAAATCACTTGTTTAGTAAAATTAAGCAAACAAATATCTAGTTATTTTGCTTCACATTGCTTTTCTTTGCCATATTTTTTTCTCTTTCTTATTCATGCTGATGAGTAAAAAAAAAAAAAAAAAAACATTAAGAATCTTCTCCTGTTTGGCCATGCAAAGATTTGCACTCTTCTGGTTGACTGCATTATATATTTTACCACAGCAACAACAGCGGCATACCTGACATAATGTCATATAGTGATATTTCCTCTCCTCAGTGCTAATATCTCAAATCTACAAATTCAACTTGTGCAGGCAGTCAAGCATGTGGCGATTGTACACTGCTTCATATACAGCTGGACAGCGCTGGAGATTCAATATCAATCTATTTTGTAAAATTCAAAACCACTTGCTGCCATACGTGAGAGGCATCTTAACCCTCAATGTGGGCATAGTGTTTTCTTTGTGCACTATTTCATGTTACGACTATTAATAAAAATAAATAAGACGAGGCAGCGCATCAGAGCAGGTTTATTATGCATTCTGACGCCGCAAATGAGACCTGTTGACAATTCAGCCTCGAGTAAAGCATCATTAAGTCAGCGCCCCTCAAATATTATTTTGGTCTAATTGGCCACACACCTCCACATGCGTCGTCTTTTTTGTGAAATGTAAGAAATGCAGCCACTTTCATGTCGATGTGCCACTGTTTTTGAACCCTAACCAGAAGGAATAACTGACAGATCTAAATGAATTTCCAAGGGACCCCCAAGTTGATAAGAGTGAGTGATGTCAGGGTCTTTGTGCGCTGGCATGTGGCGCCATTTTGTTTACCTTGCACATTTTCTGAAAAGTTCACCACATTTACAGCTGCGTAAATACTCACAGTGAAAGGTAAAACATATGGCAATGACATCTTTTTTCTTTCTTGTTCAATGGTCCTCTGAAACGTCCTTCAGTTTGACATGTTTATTTCCAGTTCTCGGTGAGCCATAAGAGGCCGATTAAGGCGGACATCATTCAAAAAGCCAAATACATTTTCATTCAAACTGGCCCTGATGTGTACAAGGACAGATAAGTGTGCTATACTACATATTATAATAGACTAAAGACATAAAGATAAGGCTACATCAAGCTATAACGATTATGTTGACATCGCTAGATCAAATCATTCAGATTTCCTCAAATTAAGCCACCCTGTACACAGTTTTATTCTGATTGTATACCTGTATATGCACATGAATCAGACTGACACAGCATGACCAGTCAAAACTACAGCTTTCTTATAAACACTTCTACAAGCAACATCATCAAAAAGATACTTACACGCAAAGATATTTCAATTTAATGTATATGAGTGCACATGAGAGAAATGCCATATTTATATTTCCACTCATGGGCTTTAGTTTTACTCATGGTTGCTGGTTGCTGTATTGTTTTCCAATAGCAGATACAACAAGAATACTAACAGGTACAATTATTTTATGTTTGCATAGGCTCATTTGTGTAATGTCATGTATGTCATCAGGCACATCTGGATTTAACCTGGTCTTAAAGTACAGGTTCTGAACTGCATTTTACTAATACTGCACACTGAGTGCCTTTGTAATTTGCTACTTTGTGTTGCTGCTGCTGGAACCTGAGTTTGCTTCAGGATCAGTCTAATCTAATCTAATCTTTAATCTAATCTGAACTGTCCATGCATGACTTTGACAATATGCTTTAAAGCTGCAGTAGCTGATTTCTTTTTCCTTGTATTTTGGCAAAGATAATTATTTAGTTATTAGTACAGCATAACAGAAGTCATCTGGGGAAAAAATTAGACTTTGAGGTCATCTGTGGGCTGTATTATAGGGGTTTTTGTTTTAGAGCGAGGGAAGGAACAGTTTAACCAATCACATGCTTTCATAGGACAGGAGCGCTCTGATTGGTCAATACATCCTTTATCTATCCAGAACTAGAATCTTTCAGGATTAATGTGAAGGTGCTATTGTTTTATTTCAAAATTAATAGCTTATTCACAGTGATTTTTTTTTTAAATAACTAAAAGCAAACTCCAGATCTCTGCTATGTTATTGTGATACTTCGTGACTTGTGTACATACTTCCAGGTTTGTGTGAGACTGTGATAGAGCATCGCGAAGGAGAGAAATTAGGAAAGGGGAGTGTATCATTCAAACTCAACAACTTTTTTTAGACACATCACTTTTACAGTCACAAAATCAGGTAGTATTTTGGGTAAAAATAGCAGTCATAATCATATTTGCTTTGCATTGTCTGAGAACAAAATTGAGCTTTATAAAGTGGACAAACTAAGCTCTGCAGATGGATGAGCATTCACAGTAAATTCCTAGATGGCTTTGAATTTTTTATCATTTTATTGTTTTTGTAAATTTATTGGTTTTGTAAATCTCAAACCAAACTTAGAAGGCTTTTTCAGAAAAAGTGTGGCTTGTGGCCCAACTTCTAGCTAGAGTTTGTGAAGTCGAGGCTAAATCGGTCCTGAACACTGAAGTCAAGCGATGATTCAGTCGCGCCTCAATAAAGAACTATGGCGAGGAAACGCCCACTGTGAGTAAATCAGGACCGTTTCTAGCTTTGTGCATGGATTTATATGAGCGCATGTGATATAAAGGCCATATTTATATTTTCCATTTATAGGCTTCAATTTAGTGTGCTGGATGCTGTGTTGTTTTTCATTAGCAGATAGGACAAGAATGCTTTTTTCTTTTTTTTCTTTCAGCTGCTCCCTTACGAACCAGTCGCACTGATTTGGCAATGGGCAATGCAGGTGAAGTGACTTGCCCATGGACACAACAAGCAGGAAATGATTCACCAACAACCCTCCAGTCAGAACGCACCCCTCTTAACCTCCAACTTTCAATTTGACCCCTGGGGTACCTCAGCCTCCACGATTCAACATGTAATCTAATCTACACAACACAGCATTGTAGATAGTTATGAACATATGCTTGGCTAATATTCAAAATTAAGTCAGTTCTGTCTGCAAAAATTAAAATACAAATCATATTACAGCATCCATATTACTTTTCTAGCACTGAGGTTGTGGCCACACTCTCCTGTTGATCGGCTAATCTGCTCAGCCAGCAGCTAATTGTCTAAGCTCCACGTAATTGTTTTGTCACTTTACATCAA
This sequence comes from Bostrychus sinensis, assembly GCA_020698575.1. Taxonomy (NCBI): domain Eukaryota; kingdom Metazoa; phylum Chordata; class Actinopteri; order Gobiiformes; family Eleotridae; genus Bostrychus; species Bostrychus sinensis. The sequence goes on along the minus strand of CM036254.1, from coordinate 12,463,028 downwards.
GGGCAATAACCAGAACTAACTTAATTTTTGCGCATGTCAATGTATATGCAAAATTGCCTTTTACATATTAAGAAGCAGAGAATATGTTTAAGAAGGTGAACCAAATGTCAAACCGAGCGTGGTATATAGCAAAAGCTGTCATCTCAATAGCTTTGTTTATTCCACTACATTGCTTCTTTACGCTGGTGTTTTTTGCAGATCCTGGGGACAGCAAACATAAAAATATATATAAACCGTTCCATTTGTTTTGAAGCTCATTACATTCTCAACTTCATTAGTGGAATAGAGACAAGGAGCCAAGGGCGACAACGCTGCACCTGATTATTCTGACAAACACTGTTTTCTTTAAGTCAACTTGCTAATTAATGATCTCCTATTCCACGCGTATCCCTCCGTTCGGGACATTTCATGTGCGCAGCAAAAACGCTTCTCTTTCATTTCTCATTTGTGAGAGATCACCGGCAAAGCGCAGGATATGACTGTTTCTTGTTCGGCTAAGTAGAATAGAAAGAAGCGGATAAAAGCTTTTTGGTTTAGCGTGACACCAAATTACTTTTTCTTTTTTTTTTTTGTAGTGAGATTAATATATTCATGCATCTATTAGCCCTTGATCTGATACAAACACCTGCAGAGAAAACGCTCAGAAATTAGCATAAATTTCTTTAAGGCTTGACAAAAGTGAAGGCAAAATTAAAGATGCGGAGTGGTGGGCGGAGGGGTAAGAAACATGTTGATTGCAGAATGTTTGTTGAAAAAAGACAATCATCCTTTAAGAGAAAAGCACGGCCTTTCTCTGTCCTCATCTTATCTGTGGACCAAACAGATTGTGTGTTAAGTGTGGGTGAAAAACATACTCAAGACTATTGTAGATGTTCACACAGAGAAAGTATGGATGTCAGTGTAATGTGATGTTAGCTTTTGGCACCTGGCCATATTTTGTGCATCACTAAGCACGTTGTATTTTAAGTGAAAAATCCCAGTGTAATAGTCGCTTGGCAATGTTTAACAGCAAAAAAACTCTTCCAAAGTGGACAAACTGAGAACTACTGATGGAGAAGCACTCACAGTAGGCCTATTTGGCAAATTTTGCTTATCAACTAAAGTGTTTGTTTAGCCAAATGCAGCACATCATTATGCAATTCAAATTCAAAAGAAGTATATTTAAAGAAATACAACTCTGTAATACTGCCACGGACAAACTGATCACCAACTGATAGGAAACATATGCAGTGCAGTTTTGCATTAAGATTTAACTAGAATTATTAACAAGAAGCCTTAGGATATTCATGAAATAAATGTTTTTGTTTGCGTATTTCAAAGCTAACTCATCATCAAACCTTTTTGCACCAGGTTTGTGTATAACATGCGCCCCTGCTGGGCTCCCGTAGGCCATCCAAATTTTATTTTATTTTTATGTGATGGTGTACTTTGGCAAGTATAACCCTAAACATAGAGAGAGAGATTTTTATTAACCCATGCGATTGACTTTTTTGAGCTTTCTACCATGTTAGGGGTTGTTTCCTTGCCAACATGAGAAGAGTTGCATTTTGTTTTATTCACACATTTAAGTAATGCTTCTCAAGAGCAGAAAACTTGGGTTTGCTAAATCTATGTCGATCAGTGAGAAAACCCCAGCATGTCCAGGAACCGCAAACAGTTGTTGTGCTAACAGTTTTGTTAATCAGGCCTTGTTTCCCACTCTGTCCAGCGCTGGCTTGGGCTGACATAGTGACATAGGTGTGACCAGCAGGGGGAGAGAGAGGCTTTATGTGACATGCGTCTTTTCAGCAGAGAGAAAACCACAGCTCCCAAAAAGAAGGCGTTTTCAATAATAGGCCACTGCATTTTTATATTATAAAACATGAATTGCTAGAGGTGTCCCAAAATTAATTTTCAACAAGCTTGAAAAGCATAATATGGTCCTTTTGAAATATAAAAAGAAAAAACAAGTCAGTTTTTTTTTTTAATCAAATGGGAAAATTTGACAGCAAGACAGAGTATGCAGAATGTGTGTGGGAAACGCCAATCGTCCTTTAAGAGAAATGGGGCACTAAGCGAATGGCCTTCTTTCTGTCCTCATCTTATCTGTGGACCAAATTGATTGTCTGTACTTTTGCGGGTGAAAAACATACTCTGGGGATAGTGCTTTCATCAAGTAAACCCTGTCAAACGTCCCTTGTGCATTAGTGTGCTCTGAGTGTTGTTTGCTTAGCGTCCCAACTTCCTGAGCCATGGTCATATAGCTCTCGATGCTTTAAGCTTGAGAGGGCCCCGGCAATCAATTCAGTCCATTACAGAGGGAAATTAATGAAATGGACTCAGCATACAAGGGATTGGCTTCGAATGCATGCTCCATTGTGGATAGAGTCAGTCAGTATGGGCCAGTGATGTCTTATCCTTGGCCACCAACAATGCTTCCCATTACATTAGGGAAAAAGATTTGGCTTGGCTTGTCTGATTTATTTATTGTGAGAAAGCAAAAGGTATTTTTTTCTTCCAGTAACAAAAATTTTTGCAGTACTTTCAATCAATTTCTTTAGTTCTTTTCCAGCTTTAGCCCCTATTTTATGTTGGAGCAATTGGGTGTGCACTCTATAACACAGTGAGGTGCAGGTGAGGTTCATGGCTTGTGAGGCACTGACATTAAAGCTGGGGTCTCCAACCAAAATTGCTCGGGGTCCCCAGAATTAACCTTCTACCTCTGCTGGGGTCCGAACAAATGTGTAAAAAATATAAATAGGATCTATTACAGTGTTTTTACGTATTCACTCTGGAGTAAATTGTACAAAAGTACAATGCGTATGATTTCTGTTAGAAAAAAACATGTACAGTGGGGCAAAAAAGTACTTAGTCAGCCACCAGTTGTGCAAGTTCTCCCACTTAAAAAGATGAGAGAGGCCTGTAATTTTCATCACAGGTATACCTCAACTATGAGAGACAAAATGAGAAAAAAAAAAAAAAAACAGAAAATCACATTGTCTGATTTTTAGAGAATTTATTTGCAAATTATGGTGGAAAATAAGTATTTGGTCAATAACAAACGTTCATCTCAATACTTTGTTATATACCCTTTGTTGGCAATGACAGAGGTCAAACCTTTTCTCTAAGTCTTCACAAGGTTTTCACAAACTGTTGCTGGTATTTTGGCCCATTCCTCCATGCAGATCTCCTCTAGAGCAGTGATGTTTTGGGGCTGTCGCTGGGCAACACGGACTTTCAACTCCCTCCAAAGATTTTCTATGGGGTTGAGATCTGGAGACATGCTAGGCCACTCCAGGACCTTGAAATGCTTCTTACGAAGCCACTCCTTCGTTACTCGGGCAGTGTGTTTGGGATCATTGTCATGCTGAAAGACCCAGCCATGTTTCATCTTCAATGCTCTTGCTGATGGAAGGAGGTTTTCATTCAAAATCTGACGATACATGGCCCCATTCATTCTTTCCTTTACACGGATCAGTCGTCCTGGTCCCTTTGCTGAAAAACAGTCCCAAAGCATGATGTTCCCACCCCCATGCTTTACAGTAGGTATGGTGTTCTTTGGATGCAACTCAGCATTCTTTCTCCTCCAAACACGACGAGTAGAGTTTTTACCAAAAAGTTCTATTTTGGTTTCATCTGACCATATGATATTCTCCCAATCCTCTTCTGGATCATCCAAATGCTCTGTAGCAAACTTCAGACGGGCCTGCACATGTACTGGCTTTAGCAGGGGGACACAGTCTGGCACTGCAGGATTTGAGTCCCTGAGTGTGTTACTGATGGTAGCCTTTGTTACTTTGGTCCCAGCTCTCTGCAGGTCATTCACTAGGTCCTCCCGTGTGGTTCTGGGATTTTTGCTCACCGTTCTTGTGATCATTTTGACCTCACGGGGTGAGATCTTGCGGAGAGCCCCAGATCGAGGGAGATTATCAGTGGTCTTGTATGTCTTCCATTTCCTAATAATTGCTCCCACAGCTGATTTCTTCACACCAAGCTGCTTACCTATTGCAGATTCAGTCTTCCCAGTCTGGTGCAGGTCTACAATTTTGTTTCTGGTGTCCTTTGACAGCTCTTTGGTCTTGGCCATAGTGGAGTTTGGAGTGGGACTGTTTGAGGTTGTGGACAGGTGTCTTTTATATAGATAACGAGTTCAAACAGGTGCCATTAATACAGGTAACGAGTGGAGGACAGAGAAGCCTCTTACAGAAGAAGTTACAGCTCTGTGAGAGACAGAAATCTTGCTTGTTTGTAGGTGACCAAATACTTATTTTCCACCATAATTTGCAAATAAATTCTTTAAAAATCAGACAATGTGATTTTCTGGATTTTTTTTTTTTCTCAATTTGTCTCTCATAGTTGAGGTATATATATATGTGATGAAAATTACAGGCCTCTCTCATCTTTTTAAGTGAGAGAACTTGCACAATTGGTGGCTGACTAAATACTTTTTTGCCCCACTGTAGCTATCATTTCCACTTTGACAGCAGCTGATGTTTGAACTTGGGTTAGACTCTGATCATACTGGAGATGGGTTTATAGACAATTTTCCACTCTCCTCCAGGCAGCAGCATTTGGATTACATTATTTTATTCATACTGAATGCGAACAATTTGGAAGAGTGCAGCTCTACAGGATAAATGTGCAAATTAGCAGCTAATTAATATGCACGTATCTTGGTCCATTTACACCTGATTCACGCCTCCTTGAAAAAGAGCGGGTGATTTTCTGACCAGATGTTTGAAGCAGATCTTTAAGCTCCAGCGTTGGTCTTCATTTATTAATTAGATCCTGTCTCGATTGGTAGTGCAGTTTTGAGAAAGTTTTAAGAGCCATGTATCTTCTATGTTTGGCTTTCATTAGGAGCAGCAGCGTAAAACCTGTGTGCTCTTGTACACCCCCTACAGTCAGGCAGAGTACTGTCTGCCTCACCTTGAGCTTTTTTATCTGTGTTTTTTGCGATCAGCAAAACTAAATATATAACACACAGATATAAATACATTAGCCTGACTATGCAAAATTAGAGTGCACATTAAAAGTGTCATGAAGTGAAGTGATTATATTGAAGACCTAAAAGACACAGAACAGGCACTGGCCAATGACAAGCCTCATCTCAGTTAGTGAGGGACTGGGGAGGCTGCTGCTGTCACACTTCCCATCTCGCCCATGTATTTGAACAGGAAATACGCAAATCCATCATTTTTGACTTTGAAATCATGGACATTATTGGATTCAAAAAGAAAATCACAGACCAGAGAACTAAATTTGAAAAGAATTTTATTTAATCATTATTTGTTTATTTTTAATCTTCATGAGGCAGGTGAGGCTCTGCCTCCCCTGACCGCATGTCCCTGGTATAACATGTTGAGTTGAATTAAAATGGACACATGCTTTAGTGTCATGTAATAAGGTCATATTATAATTCTTTGTATCTTAAAAAAAAAAAAAAAAAAAAAAAAACTTATTATTGCGGAGTGAGAGACAAACTGAACACTGCTGAAGCGAAAGTAAAAATAATATAATAATATAATAATGCATCCGTCTTATATTGTAATTTTTGTATTCACTCAAAGTTGCTTGTACTCCTCAATCATTCTCTGTGGTAGTAAGCTACTTCTGTAGCCACAGCTGTCCTGGGGCAGACTGACGGAAGCATGGCTGCCATTCTGCACCTATGGCCCCTCCGATCACCACTAAACACAGTCACACTGACACATTCATACAGGCAAGCTGGGGAAAGTGCCTTACTCAAGGACACAACAACAGTATGCAATGCCAACCGTGGGGGTCAAACCGCCAGCCTTCAGGTTTAAGGTTGACCGTCTCTACCTACTGAGCTACTGCAAGGAGTAATTTAATGTGTTATTTCTGTTTGCAAACAGCAGTGTGTCCCTGTTAGGCTACTGTAGGGGTTCAAGAAAAAAAGGTGTGATATTATACATCAACTTTCAACTTTATTATTATCCAAAAGGAAATCTGGTTTTCAGCAGGTGTCAACACACAAACAACACACACAGAGTACACACATACACAGACAACACACACAGAGTACACACAAACACAGACAACACACACAGAGTACACACAAACACAAACAACACACACAGAGTACACACATACACAGACAACACACACAGAGTACACACAAACACAGACAACACACACAGAGTACACACATACACAGACAACACACACAGAGTACACACATACACAGACAACACACACAGAGTACACACATACACAGACAACACACACAGAGTACACACAAACACAGACAACACACACAGAGTACACACATACACAGACAACACACACAGAGTACACACATACACAGACAACACACACAGAGTACACACATACACAGACAACACACACAGAGTACACACATACACAGACAACACACACAGAGTACACACAAACACAAACAACACACACAGAGTACACACATACACAGACAACACACACAGAGTACACACAAACACAGACAACACACACAGAGTACACACAAACACAGACAACACACACAGAGTACACACATACACAGACAACACACACAGAGTACACACATACACAGACAACACACACAGAGTACACACAAACACAAACAACACACACAGAGTACACACATACACAGACAACACACACAGAGTACACACATACACAGACAACACACACAGAGTACACACATACACAGACAACACACACAGAGTACACACATACACAGACAACACACACAGAGTACACACATACACAGACAACACACACAGAGTACACACATACACAGACAACACACACAGAGTACACTAAGTCACAGCTCAAACTGTCCAGCACCAGTGATGCAGAAACACTTTCCTTTTAAAATATCATGACCTCAACAGGACTTTCAAATAATGAGCTCAGTATGGATTATGTTAAGCAATAAAAGAAAGTGCAATGCCATATAAATTAAATACTTCAATATACATTTCATTTCAATATTATACATCGTCCCATATCTTTTGTTCCCCAAGCAAACAGTATAAGAGTTTAAATGGAAAATAGCAAAAACAATTCTACTAGTCATGCTTGGCAAAATTTAACAGCAAAACTGAGTATGCACATGCAAAATATTACTTGCACCTCTTCTCCAGGAGTGCCCAGTTTGTTCTCTCAGGAAAATTTAATAGAAAAACAGGATGTGATCTCTCTTTGCACTGCATCCTGCTCACATATCTTAACTGTAAAGATGCGATTTATACTGCTTTGCTATACAAAAGTCAGTACATAACAGTTTTAACTCAGTGCAATACAAAAATACTTGTATTGCAAAATGCTAGATATGAAAACAAGCTAGCCAGATATTAGTAGCATAGTTTCAATTTAGTCAACAGGCTTCTTTACATACAAGATGGGGCTATTCTCCGAGAAATGAGAAATGCAACTTCAAGCTCTATGTTAGTGTTTCATATGTCATCTTGACCGCCTAAGCCCTCAGTTTACTCTCAAATTACGCATTCATTTTTTCACACTTGCAAGAACAGAGTTTATTATGGTCATTACAAGTACTTTTGTGATACTTTGCCGGGACTTCTTGTCAAATTTTTTATGCCAGTGGCGCTACAACTGACTTGAATACAAAGTCACCAGTTGATAGATTTCAGTGCTTTTTGTCAGTCGCCATCTCATTTTGGAAGTGTCTTGCGTGACATACTTTTCCAGAGACGTGGCTTTGTACAATTTTGATATTTTAAATGGAACAAATTCTCTTAATGGGACGCGGTGACACAGAAGGGTAAAAGGGACAGAGTTTGGGGGGAAAGACACATTGCTGTTGATTTTTTTTAAATGTCATTTTTCAGTCGTGTGAGCACCACAGGCAGTATTCCATTTGTCATCATTGTGCTGGGCTGGCAGCACACAACTTAAGTGATGGATATCTCAAACTCCGGACAAATAAAACATTAAGGAATGGCTAGATAACAGCAAAGGGACACTCCAAAATGTTCTCTGTGCTTTCAATAAACAAAGTCATAACAAGGAAATGTTAATGTGTTTTTTAATCAAAGATAACTTTCAATATGTATTTGGCTAAACAGCTGTAATGGTTTATCTCTCCAGAGAAATTTAGCACAAAAAAAAAAAAAAAAAAAAAAAACATTTCCATTTTATTATATAGGCAGTATTTACCATTAAATCCTCATTTTAGGTGTTGTGCTGATTTTGGCTACTGTGATGTATTGGGCAGCCAGCAACCTGTCAGCGGTGATTGATTAGGCAGCTTAAGACATGGCTTCTACACTAGTTAGGGCCTAATTAGAACAACACTCCAGATATAATGTATTGCTACGTTACACTGCATACTATAAATAACACTAAGGCTGTGTTTAGACAGTATATAATTTGATTCCACATCCTTGTTCCATTTTTACATGCAACCTACTCTGTTATCTATCACTATATCATTTTAAACAAGGCATTATTTGGATGTGAAGAAACACTCTATGCCCTGAAAATAATTTAGTAAGACGTGCACAATGGCAGAGAGGATAGTGCTCCTTCCTCTCAGCAAGATGGTTGTGGGTTTGATCCTCACAATCTCTCAGAGTGCAGTTTGCATACATGCGTAAGAAGGATCGGTGAATCTAAATTGCCTATAGTGCATGAATGTGAGAGTTGTCTGTCTGTGTAGGTCTCTGTGACTAACTGGGCACTGTCCAGGGTGCACCCCGCCTAAGGCCCACAGTTGCTGGGATTGGCTCAAGCCAGCTCAAGGAGATAAAAGAATGAAATGTTTTGTGCAATGTGGGAATAGGTGTTAAAAATAATACAAACATTACAAGATTTTTCAGGCCATTTTTAGGCTTTGTTGATGCCTAAAACTGTCAGATGCTCTACCCTTGACTGCAATTCATGTAGCATTTTTACTGACACTGATTTTGTTTTAACTCCAATGTTGTTCTGAAGTATTTGCATAGTCTTAGATTGTTTTCTCTTGCAACATGTGCAGCACTTGTGGGTTTCATATCCACAGAATATAGTGTCTTATTAGCTTGTCCTACATAAAGCTCTAACACATCAACCTGACTTAAATGTCACTATACCAACATTGTAGGTCAACCAGGAACATGCCCTGTATCTTGCACAAAGCAGGTTGTTCTGCACTGTAATCCACTTTGTACAGTGTCTGACATGTCAATGATGTGAATATGATAAATCAATTCAAATGTCTGCTTAACTCAGTCTAAACATTTACCATTGTGATTGATTGTCTGTTTTCAGCACTCATTCTTTTAAACGCAGGCGCTAAATGAGTTCAGATCATGTACAGTGTTATGGACATGTTGACATTTCCCACTGGCTTTGTTCCAGTAGCATGTGTCTTAAGAAAGTCTGTTTTCTAGACAAAGCCATAGTCAGTCACTTTCTAAAGCATTCGTTCCAGGTCACCCATTGAGAGAGTTTTCCATTTCCTAAATGTGCCATTTTGTATTTTGGAGGTTTTCATCATCTGCATTGATTGCACAGTGTGTGGTGCTTTAGGTCTGCACTAGATGGGGAAATCCATTTCTTCAGCCACTAATACATTCCTGTCAGTGTAAAGTGCCAAGTTAAACCATTATTTAGGCTGACTGCCACCTGAGCAGCCCCAGTCATCTTTAAACATGATAGTGTGCTGTGTCGCTGGAGGCAATATGTGGCTTCAAGGCCCAGCAAGTCCCAGTGCATAATGCTCCCATACTGGGTCACTAGCCTCGCTGCGTATACACTGTATTCAAATGAAAGACAACAAAATCTGCAGTGACATTTCAGAGAAACTTTTTACCCACAAGTGTTGTTTATGCCGATGCTGCTACTGGAACAATATTTCTATATAGTCTTCCAATTTGAATTTTGTCTTGTGATTCACGAGTGTTGTAATAAAAGAGCTGTCTCTGTAGTTTAGTGACAAGATAAGTTTTCACGTTCATATTTTTTTTGAGGAAGCAAACTAAAAACATTTGATGTCTTTAGACAGTGAAGATGAATGGCTGTTGTTAAGATATTAGTTAAAATTTACTTTTGATTAATAGCACCTGATAGTCAGTTCTGTGTGCTAAAGTGAATTAATCAAAGTAGGATTGATGGATTCAATCTCAGTATACACTGACAAACTACTGTGGTCAACTAAATGTTTGTAACTACTTGTGCAGTATTATTTAGCTTTTAGCTTATATGCTAACTATACATGCTATTTGCTACATAAAAGAAAATCTGCTTTTCTGATACACTCACAAACTCACTGAGACACAACTTTACACACATGAAGTCAGTTGGTTGTCAGTTGCCAAACATGCCTTCATTTTTTATATTTGACCAACTCTAATTCCTAATTAATCTAACTAATTAATCTATGGCTTTCAATTGTAGCCATATTATTTACCACAAGGGTCTATAGAGTTTAGGGTATAGAGAGGATTCAGTTGTGCACTCTCGAACATCTTCCCAAAGAAAAGAAAAATTAACTCCCCATTTCTGTTCTAAACTGTTCAGAGTAGACAAACTGAGCACTACTGGAGATGAAGGACACGCATTATTTTGCGTGACGACCTTAGAGCTATATTATCACCTACATCAGTTTTGTTTCTTAATTCTCAAACCACACTCAAAATCTGAGCTTTTTCTTACAAGGTTTGCTCACCTTTTGTTTACTGTAGGTGTCACTATAATCAGAGAACCTTTTTACATTGAAGTGTTAATAAAGTCTCCCAGCTTGATAATTGTCATTTTCCTCAATTAGAAAATGCATACATTTGTTTTCATAATGACTGTTGTGTCTTTGACTTTGTAACATTGTGTACTAAATCTACATGATACATACATTTCACTTTTTTAATCAAACTATTAAAATTATGTAACTTTTTTTTTTTTTTTTTTTTTACAATTGGCTACAGTTAAATTAAATAGTGCATTTTCAAAGTTTCTGTGTATCTTTAAAAATGACTTTTAAAGCAACATATAACTCCTCAGAGTGGACAAACTGAGCACTGCCTGAAGAGAAGCACACAGTATTTTTTGCATGATGGCTTAGAACTTTGTTTCCAATTAAATTAATTTTGTTTCTAAATTTTCAAACCAAACTACTCATCTGATCTTCTTCCAGTGTTTTTAGACCGCAGTGTGTCCCTGCAAGGCTACCATGTTACCTTGTGAACCCTATTAAAATGAAAGACAACAAAATCATTTTAGAGAAACTTTTTTACACAGAAGTGTCGTTGTTTATTCCAGCGCTGCCACTGGGATAATTAATAAAGTCTCACAAGTTGAATTTCAATTTTGTGATTTTCCTCAATCAGAAAATGCATAAATTTGTTTTCATAATCTAATCGCGGCTATAATAGTCTTTGACTCTGCAACAGTCATTGTGTACTGAATCTAGTAAATGTATACGTTTCACTTTGTGAATCGAACTACTGAAATCATTTAACTTTTTTACAATTTTCTTATTCAGTGATGTGGCTACAGTTAAACCAAGTAGTGCACTTTGAAAGGTTCTATGTATCTTTAATAATAATTACATTTACTGTATGACAACATTGCCCCTGGAGTGGACAAACTGAGCACTGCCTGAGGAGAAGCACACAGTATTTTGTGTGATGGCTTAGAATTATATTTTCAACTAAATTCATTTTGTTTATAAATTTTCAAACTAAACTACTCATCTTACCTTTTTTCACTGTTCGTAGAGAGCAGTGTGTCCCTGCAAGGCTACCGTAGGTGTTAACCTTGTACACATTATTTAAATGAAAGACAACAAAATCAACAGTGACATTTTAGAGAAACTTTTCACACAGAAGTGTCGCTGTTTATTCCAGCGCTGCCACTGGGATAATTAATAAAGTCTCCCAATTTGAATTTCAATTTTGTCATTTTCCTCAATCAGAAAATGCATAAATTTGTTTTCATAACCTAATCACAGCTATAATATGTGTCTTCCACTCTGCGACAGTTATTAAACTAATTAATCACATGCAAACCTGTCGAGTGTGATTCTGTAACCACTTTGTCACTTTGATTAAAATTGAAAGTGCATGAATGTGGACGTCAGTGTGGGCATAAATCTAAGGACACGCAGATAGAGACCTCAAAAAGAAATCCAAAAAGTGAAAGCGTGCTCGAGTGCGACTTGATGGCAGGCATTTATTTGGTCCTCAAAATACAAAGCCCCGGTCTAAGTGCCGAGGAAGTGCTGAAAGCTTGTGTTGATGGGGCGGCATTATCATCCCGCGAGCACGAGCGATTTATAAAACAGGGGCACACATGAATGTCATTTAAAAGCAAAAAAAAAGTGAGATTCAGAGTGAACTGAGTTATTGCCAGGGCGCGATAAAACAGCAGAGGCAAAACAATAGGAGGAGGGCATATATAGTGTGAATGTTTAAGAAGTGTCTGTCGCGGCCCATGAGAAATCGAACTCTTTTCACACCACGTAGGGCTGCATCAGCGACTCACAACGACACGCCGGACGGGGAGGAGGTAAAGACTTGAGACAGCTTCGACTGATGAACTCAAGTACAGGACTGACGTGCTGAAGGACAGGCAGGAGGAGGACAGGATGGGACAGATAACTGGATCCACACTGGTCTCTTAAAGGTACAGTATATACAAAATTGCAGTCTGTCACATCCCTAACAACAGACCTTTCCTGCCATTATAGAACATAAATAAAACATGGGCCTATTTTATTCGTTCATCTTCTTCTACTTACTCTGGAGCCTAGCCCAGCTACTTTGGGCTTGAGATGGGTTGCATTGGGAAAATGGCCAATTAGTCACAGGGCCTGGGCTAATTTGACACCCATGACCATAAACATTTCACTTTGCTTCTCTCTATTCTCTGTTCTTTTCCTCTATGTAAGTAGATGTAGCCACCTCTGGAAAAGACACTGTGTTATTGGTAGCCACTAATTCAATGTTGACAAGTTGTGTAAGCAAGAGGTTCTGAAATGGGACACAATTTTCTCTCTGATAGTTTTATTGTAACCCATTAACTAAAGTTGTAGCTATAATATGCTTTTTTTTTAGGCTTTTGGACACCTTTGCATTAGTATTTCAAGTTTTATGACTCAGAATAATGTATATGTGTGGAAAACATCTTTTGGGAAGCTGTTATTTTGACTTTGCAGAGAGCACTTGGATTAGGTGTCCCATGTCCTATGCAGGCAACGGTGAGAAATGGACAGAACATAAAATGGCTATTTAGTTTGGCCTTTTAGCAACATGGTGCAAACAGATGAATGCTGACTGCCTCGTAGTTATGGCAGTTTAAAAGCTGAAATGATCAGAATGAGTCCGGGGACGGTGTATGGGCTTTAGAAACGCGCAGGAGCACTTCCTGGTTTGATGTGTCTACATAAAGCTGTGAGAGTGAGTGTTTTTAGATTGTAAGAAGAGGATGGGCTCAGCATATGGGATTACTCAAAGAAGCGTGAATGAAACAAAATACTTTTCCAAGTATTATTATGAGGCACAAACAACATTATAACATGGTTAAAAGCTCAAAAAGTCAAAATTTAGCAGAATAGGGGGCCTTTAATCAACCCCCCCATGATCCACTTCAGGGCACCGACCCACAAGTTGAGACTCTCTTGTGTAAACCAACTAGTTGGAGCTTAGAAGGTCTTGTTTTCCCTATAATTATTATTACAGTGTGTTAGTAGGTGATTTATTTTTTTCCCTTAAATACAGTAATTGCATACTTTTACTTAAATAGTTGTGTAAAACCTATCCAAAAATGCTAAATGGTGCATGGCTAATGAGTCTCAAAGTTGGGTGTGATACTTTTCATTCTAAAATAATCAGTTTGTACCAGGTTTGATGACATGCGTTACTGATCAAAACCATATAAAAAGCAAGGGGCCAGTCGTAATGAAAAGTGCATCGATAAAAGCTTTTACAAGGTCACATATCACGCACAGTTCTCCGACTATGTCTGTTAATCAAGGGCATTTTTTTTTTTTTTTTTCAAATGACAGCAGAAAATCTGATGCATTTGTCTAAAAGCCGATTGCGAGACAACTCCAAAACAACAAACACAATGAAACTCTCTAATGCACTGCCTTACACACCTTCATTTTCTTGCAAACTGGTCAAATGCTTCTCTGGATTGGGAAGCCGTTCCATTTGATTTTATGGATTGAGGAGTTTCTATGGAATCAGCTCTGGCACGGTAAATGGAATAGCTGTCTATCTAATGAAGCGCTCTTAAAAACAGGTGTCCCCCAGGGCTGTGCCATTTCCTCCTTTTTATTGTCTATTTTTACCAATGAGATTATGTGCAACAATAACGGCCTGGTTCTGATTAACTATAGAGACAATGCAGCCCAGGAGGAAAACATCTCATTTCGAGTCAGTCTTGGCAAAGAAAAAAGCAAGTTTGTCGAATTGATAGATTGGCTCAACTCTGTCCAACCTCCTGAATAAAATAAAATAAAATAAAATCTCAGCACAAGCCAAAAGCAAGATTCTCTCACCAAAAAAAAAAAAAAAAAGCTTATTATAACATCCAATTTCACTTTTTTAACTTAAAAAAGCTTCACTAACCCAAAATATAGATTCAGTATGAAAATAGCAGTGGTGTAGCACAAAATTCAGTGCCCTTTGTATATAAACCATCTTGGTGGGCCTCTGAGCTCGCTTGATCAATAACTCTCATGCATATTTCAGGCTTTTTGAGGGCCCCTCTCTGCAGTGGGCCCTGGGTAAATGTTACCCTTTACCCACCAGTCCATTGCCCCTGGGTGTAAGGTGTGTGTGTCTATTGGCTTATACCATTTCATGATTATTATGATAAAAAATAGACCAGATTTCAATATACTATCCCAGCTCTGGACTTGAACAGGGGATGTAGAGTGCAGGGGTAAATGCTCTATCCTTTGCAATACAAAGCTCGTATGTCTCTCAATAGCAATGTTTGTTTCTTTACAGACCTCTGTCATAATAATACTAGATCTAGACCGTCATAAAGGGGCATGAGGCACAAGGGAAAAAAGGTCCCAAAAAGCAGGACTGTGTGTGACTTTTAATAAACTAAATGAATACGCAAAACAGAAAAACACAAAGATGAAAACATAAAAAGCCCCCCCCCAAAAAAAAACAATAGCCAAATATCAAAGTAGAATCAAAAAATCAAAAAGACAGAGCAAACATAAAATACAAAATCAAACTTACTGAAAAAAACTGAAGCCAGGAGACACAGGGAACACAAGGGCAGACTCACACATGACACTGACAATGACACGAGAAAGAAGCAACGAAGAGATCACATGGGCCAACAACACTGGGAGAATGAGGCACAGGTGAAATTAGGGCGGGGCAGGCAATCATCACACAAGCGGGAAACACAGGAGGCAGGAAGTAAAACATAAAAACACATGAACTGACTAGACATCAAAATAAAACACAGAGGAAGCAAGTTAAAAACACAGACATGGACATGACACAGACAATGTTTGGATCGGCATCAAAAATGATTTTTTTTTTTTTTTTTTTCTTGGCATGTTACTGTTTCTGAAGAAGAAAAATCCAAACCTACTCATTACTTTTTGAGTTATCTTGCCCAGAGACAAACAAACAAACAAAGCAACCAATGCCGCCCTTGGTGGAGACAATATACTTATATTTGGACAAGCACAAAAAAAAAAAAAAAAAAAATCACAGCACCACACAAAGCCCATCACATTTATTGATCATTTGTGACAATTGGCAAAGTGGTTATAGCACCGTTGCCTTTCAGGAAGAAGGTCCCGAGTTTGAATCCCAGACTGCATGGGGCCTTTCTGTAGACAGTTTGTATGTTCTCCTTGTGTCTGGGTGGGGTTTCTCTGGTTTCCCCCATCAACCCAAAGCATGCACAATGGGCTGAACAAGCAGCTTGTACTCGTGACCAAGATCCTGGCTCAAGATCTGAAGCTGCTGCTCTCAGGTTACCCCAGCAGCAAAGAAAATGCAGACAACAAATTTCCCTACGGTCACATAAAGTGTACCTTAACGTCAGTCATAAAGGTTTGATCTTGGTCAGAAAAGGTTCGGAGGGCAGTACCTCAGTCGGCAGAGAAGCTCTCCCACTAACCTGAAGGTTGGCGCGGCTCAAGCCCCGCTGCTGTCATTGCATACTGCCGCTGTGTCCCTGGGCAAGGCACTTCACCCACCTTGCCTGTGTGAATGTGTCGGTGTGATTGTGTGTTTGTAGTGGTTGGAGGGGCCGTAAGTGCACAATGGCAACCACGCTTCCACCACCAAGTGTGACTGAATAATGCACCAAATTGTAAAATGACTTTGAGTGTCAAGAAAAGTGCAACATAAGACTAATGCATTATTATTATTATTAAATGGGTGGGGCTCCTTCACTAAAACAGTAAATTTGTCTGTTTGAAAAGGTACTGGGAATCAACTTGACACTTTTCCTTGTACTGTATGTGTAACACCAGGCACAACAAACGATATGAAGACTTAAAATTAGATTATAGATTATTATTATACCTGGTTAGTGCACAGACCATTTATCAATATACAGCTCAATAGCAGGTCTGCATATTGTTCAAAAACAAAGAGGCTATTTTCTCACTGTAAACAACAGAAAGCAGTGAGTTGTAAAAAAAGATATTGGAGGTGTATTTTATCCTCTATCCCCACAAGGATCAATATTTTTAATTTAATTTTAAATGATTTTTGTATTTGTCCTTATACGAAACCTACTGGACTGATGTTCAATTAAAGTGATAGTCCTGTATTGTAGCATAGTGTTTATAAGATATTAGGAATATGTAACTAATTCTCTGTAGTTCCAGTTTGGAAAAGCAGAAAAAAGCTAAGGAATAAGCTGTGTAATACACGACTGCTAATCATCGAGTAAACACAGAACATTTACCTGCTGAAACTCCAAAAACTGCTAAATATAAAGTACTTACATGCGTTTATTTTGATGAAGTGTTTCTAAATCTGTTCCTCATTTATGCAAGCCCAGCTGATTTGTACAAGAACCTAAATGTGCCTGTCTGAAGGAAAATATGGCCAATCTCTCAAAAATGGATGGTGGAGCATATGGTCCATAGTGAAAAGGTCACTGACAAGATTCAGTGTTTACATTTTAAGTGTTTAAAATCAGTTTTGTACTTTGCAGTGTATGCTTGAGTCTTTGTAGAGTAGCTCCTGCCACTCACAACTACTAACAAAAACTAGTTAACTAATAAAGTTGCTACTTTGTCATCCAATGCAATCTATATTCAAAACCTAATACTAAAACATAAATTAAACTATATCTTATGCTGTATACATATAATACACTTTCATTTTGTATATTAAAATGTCTATACTATGTTTTTATTCATATTTTTAAACCAATCTTGGTCACCTCTGAGAGGAGACTGGATGTAGAGGGCTTGTTAATTGGTCAGTGCTTCCTGGAGTGGGCGGGGGGTTGTGGCAGCGTTTTGAGGCCTCAGAAAGGCAGTGCCAGAGAATACAGGATTACCTAAACATCGGTGAATGAAGCAAAACACAACTCCAGGTATGTTTTTGATGAGCGAACAACATTATAGAAAACTGGCAACTACTGTATATATATTTTTTACCATTTTTCTATTCGTGTTTTATTTTTTCTTTCTGTAGCTGGCGTTAATAGAACTGCAGTTTCCATTGTTAGCCAAAATAATAAGCCCCAGACCTTAACTAAGTTGTGACTTTTCATAACTCTAACTCTATCTGATGGTGTGGTCATTAAAAAAGAAACTTAATGATTTCCTAACTTTACCAACATTGTTCTACACATTATCCAAACTTTATCCCGGTCAGTCAAACCCAACTCATACAGGATATCAACTCTTTTTAATGCTGGATATATTTTGTTATGGTCTAATTTGAAACCAGGCTATGTTGTTGTGTAATTATGAGGACATGTTGGCAATCCTGCCACCGGAGCTCATGAGAGGCACCGTCAGCAAAGGCTCCCATTAACTGTGCTCAGCTCCAACGCGCTGTCCTAGTTTGGTCAGCCATCAACCAGGGACTTAGGAAATTGGTCAATCGGAACCTCAAAAATCATTTGGTGCCAATACGGGGCTGCTTCCAAACCGTCGGCTGGCTAGCTCACTAAATCTTTTGCCTTGAGGGGTGTGACGGGTGGGGGCCAGTGCATCCCCAGAGTCAAAGATGTCTGCTTATAAGAGGGATAACTTACAATTTCACATCACAGTTTAGGGTCCCGTGAGGTGCGAAGATACAAATATCGATTACAAAACAGGACATCCCTTACCTAAAGGTGTTTTATTGTTTTAATTGTTATGTGTCTCCCAAAATGGCAGGCGTCGTCACAAATTCCCAAGTGCACGGCTCCATTTACATGCACAGACAGATGTCAGCCGGGCGAAACATGCTCCCAGTCAATAGAACATGTAGTTAAGAAGCATGAATTTAAAGGGCTTTCATGCATGTTTTATTCCCATGGTTGGGTTCAATCATTGTTATCTCTCGTAAAGTCAGAGACCACAAAGCTATGACTATACGGCTTTGATGTTCCAGACAAACGCCCAAATCAAATAATAGCAGGAGACCGATTTGTGCAGCAATTCCACCTTTTATATCATACAATTCTTTTATCAAATCTGAACCGCGAGCGCTCTTTTACCATCACCTTCTACATCTCTCTTTTTCAGTCCCCATGAGATTGTACATCTTGGTCAGATCAAAGGCAAAGTGTCGAAGTGAATATTTGATAAAACTACCCTAGACCACAGGAACGAAGTCATTTTCCTTCAAATGTCCCTTTAAGATTGAATTTATTATCAGTCATTTACATCTAACGCAGCCTGGGTCCCTCACTTCCAGCCATAAAATGCCATCACTTTCGACTCTATGGTTTCACTCGTGCATTTGGGGGACGCAGATCTGGTTGAGAGTATATAAATCTCCTGCGTGTTGACTGGCAGGCCGCTGTGACAATCCCATCAGCGGTGATGCAGTGAGCAGTGTCCGCTCCACAAAGGGCCGTGTTAGAGGAAGATATCACCGACATTTTTTCATGACATGTTAATGTGTGATTCTGACTCGGGCAAAGTCATGGGAATAGCAAAGGATAAAAGCAAACTCTATCATTCAGCAAACCAACCAGCACCTTACAAAACAAAAGCAGCAGAACCACAAAACAATAAACAAATAAACCAGGCCTTTCAAAATAAAAGAAAGGACACTTCACCTTATGTCATTTCAAATCATTATAGGCAAAGGGGGTACAACAGTTTTAATAAAAGTTCTACATAGCTCATTAAAGAAACTGCTAATGAAATAAATCAGTATTGAGTCACACTAAATATATAATTTACTTGGGGATACTGTTCTCACGGGCTACAATTATTTAATTAGCTCTGAAATAATATAATATTTGTATACAACTTGAACTTGAGTTTCTTCTCTTTAAATTTATGTTGCATTTAGAATAAAAAATGTATAACTGATAATGAAGTCGGCCCAAAATAAGCACCACATTTGGCCCCTGGGCCTAGACTTGGACTTGGAAGGTGTCTTGGTTTAAGTCACACTCACTTATTTGGTTAGCTTTTATTTCCAGAATAAGAGCTTATTTTCCCAAGTAAACTGTGGTGATTTCTACAGCCTGGAGAGAAAGAGGCTCCTTCTTCCTCTGCAGGCTACTTTAAAGATCTTTGTTTGTGATAAATGCACTTTAGATGCTGCATATGTTAAGTAAGAGATACCATCTTCACACTTTGTCTTTGTGATGATAAAATTGTGTGTAATCT
Organism: Bostrychus sinensis; assembly: GCA_020698575.1. Taxonomy (NCBI): domain Eukaryota; kingdom Metazoa; phylum Chordata; class Actinopteri; order Gobiiformes; family Eleotridae; genus Bostrychus; species Bostrychus sinensis. Next base: position 12,443,284 of record CM036254.1, on the reverse strand, counting down.
CATTGTGGGTGTGCAAAGGATTTGTGTGTTTGTAGTGGTGGATGCACACTCTTATCTCGTATTTAAATAGTACACAACTCACAATAATTCATGCTGTGAAGTACCAAGAGCCTTTGTATTATCTGGACACACACAGCACTGCCTTCAAAAACACCAGTCAAATGTTAATGATAAACGCACGTTTCTTCTGCCAAAATAGTACACAGCGTCTCATCAGCATCACATTAAGGGCCAGATTGGACAACTGCACCTGCTTCAAACACATCAGTTGATTATTTCATTTATAATTAATGCTTTGTGATTGCTGGTAAAATGCTCAAGTTCCCCAGTGCACTGAGTCACATTAATTAACTGGAACTTGTAAAGTTGGACTGACACAGGCAGTTAGTTAGAATGAATTATTCTACGGGTTTGATGCGAGAGAGGATCCTGGAGTGTGATCCAGCACTCAGCGCGCACTGCGCACAGAGCCACAGTCTCCACAGACAATGAGACCACATGACAAAGGGTATATCATGTACGTTACAAGAGGACACCAGCACAAACAGTTAGGCAGAGGGATGTTTTTTGTTCTCTTTGAAACACCCGTGCGTAAAATGTAATTTACAACAACCCACTGAACGTTAAAAAGTAAAAATAGTTTATTAAGTGCTTATGTTTAGTTAAACTGTATGATCACACGGAGTGTGCTGATGCAGGACTCAAACTCACGCTGCTGTTGTGTCCGGACCAGTGCACCATCGCCTGGTTGTGCGCGGAGTCTCCCGCCAGAGCGAAGGTGGACGTGTCCAGGTGGGGCTCATTTTGTCGCGGGTTTGAAGCTCTGGCTTCGTCCCCCATGCGCCGGTGCTCCACTCTGGAGTTAAACCCACCCTGAACCGCGTCTACAAACCTCTCTCTGGACTGCGCTTCTCCACTTATACTCCTCTCCAAAGTGTCCGCTGGCAATGCCCCCACACTGCGCGACTTCCTCTGCTTCACCTGCCTCTCTGGGGGTTGTAATTCAACTTCAGTTGACGTGTCTTCGTAGTTTTCGCTATCTATTTTCAAATACTTTGGCGTCATTTCGATCGGTCTACTTTGTTCTCCGTTCCCCATCCACTCCTTGTTGTTTCCAGCTGTATCATATCCCGTTCCAAACGCGCTGAAAACTTTGGTGTTTCCCCAAAGAGACACCTGAACCCCTGCGTCCTTCTGTTTCACATCGTGGAGGTAAAATCTGTTCGCTGATGCTGAACTTATTTCCGCCTTTGCCATAAACTTGGAGTGAAAAGGGTTGAGCAGAGCCAAAAGAGCCCAAGTCCAAAGCGACCACAGTCCCGGCATTGTGTGCGCTCTCTTCCAACGCTGACAGTTAAAAGCGACTCTGGAAACGGCGTTGCTGCTTCAGAGTGAAATATTCAAGGTGTCATCTGCCCCATGTTTACGAGCAGAAGGAGCTCCCACTCGCGTCTAGGATTTAGTCAAAGTGAGGAGCTGTTGGGAGGCGCTGCGCATCAGCCAAGCGCACGGAGGAGAGTGACTGCAGGTTAGAGCGCCGTTCACGCGTCTGTTTGGACAACAACAGCTGCACAAATCCGTTTGGGACACTCGTGATTTCATACCTCATTATTTTTCACTGGATCAAAAGTTTTTACGCAAATTAGTTCACTCAAGAATATTTTGCCTTTTTCATGCTTTTACGTGCAATTTCCACAGAAAAGGCTCCATTTGCATGCGTCAATCACCTGCCAGTTGTGTGTGCGCGTGTGACAGGGAGAATTTTAGCGGGACTCCCTGATCCCTAATCAAGTGTGGGTTTCACGCGTAAAAGACCCGAGTGGGGGAGAGAGTACGATCCATCTGGTGACACTTGCGAATTTTCCTTTAATTATGCCACGATGCACTCAGCCCGCGGCCCTCTGTTCAGAACAGCACAGGAAACAAAGGAGCTTGTGAAGTCACTTGTCTTAATGACTTCTTATGCCAACAACTCTTCAGCAACACCGTTTTAATCTTTCACATTTCTGATTGTTCATTTATTTTTACCGCTTTTGAAAAATGGTGCTTTCTTCCAATCAATATGCCATTTGAAAGGTATTAGTTTCAATTAGTGGAGCCAAATGAATCCCGAAAAGGCAATTGCTGTTTCCTGCTGACAGGGCTCTCTGTCTGTCTGCAGAATTTCTCAGTCTTCTAATGTCAGTCTTATTCTTTTCTGAGCTCAGAGAACTTATCGTGAAATCTAGTGATGGCTGATTTAACTATGCATCAGCATGGGTGGGCAGGGGTTAGAGTAACAGTTATACAATCTCAATGACTCAAACACTGCACTCATGAAAATAGCTTCTGGTGTTAGTTTTCACAATAGATAAACAAAAGTCACAGCACTGTGCTTTCTCAGTGACCTGGAAGTGGAGGCTGCGGGAATTCACACTTTAAAGAGACCCTTTCTTAACGTGACTCCTGACAGTGAAATAACAGCCACAAAATCAATTGTGTTGTCATTTTAATTGTTCACTAATACAGAGAAGAAAGAGGAACTTCTGGTTTAAAAAGACAACACAACCACAGGCGCTACTAGGAATTGTGAGGGAGCCCCATTAGATGCTCAAATTAAGCCCATATGGATGGCATAAATGAATGAGGACTTTATGCACACTTCTTTTTATAGTAAGTCACTGTTTAAATTCAACATGAATTAAAAACAATTATAAGCACAGTAGAGCATATGCCGCATACACACACAGTATATGCAGCGAGTATAAAGGGCTACTCTTCTCGGCATTGTGGGTTTGAATCCAAACTCCAACGAGTTACCAAATGTCACTCTTGTCTCTCCTCTATAATTTCCTGCCAATAGTACAAAACTGTCGCGTCTATGAAAACCAAAAAATATATATAATTAAAAAACATGTTGGTATGTGATGCATTGCAGGCTTTTTACTATAGGAATATATTATAAAAAAGAAAGTTTAAAAAATAAATGTATTATCTCCACTGAAAGGTTGTGTTGTTGCTGGTGTTGGTTTTCTTGTTGTCTTGTTTGTTACAAAGATAATTAAATAACTAAGAGGAAATCTCAACAATGGCCCAAGGAATAAGTTACTTTTTGGACTTTTTGGATCTGGATAGCCATCTGGATCTAGGAATTTTTAAAAGAAACCTGTTAAAGTATTGCAAGACAGGGACAGATGTTTCTGTGAGTAACATACAGTAGCTTGTTACATTGCTAATGTTACAGGATTTTTATAAAAGTTTCTGGAAAAGTCACAAATGGGGAACGATACAAATGTGTAGTTTTTGGTGTGGTTCAAAATCACTAGATTCAGGGTGGGGCTGTAATGCCTTCGTGAAGGTCTTTTTTCTCCTAGTGCTTCCAGTTGTAGCTTCACTGTTTGCTGTTATTTATCATTATTGATTCTCCCTGTCTTAAAATAGTAATAGTGGCTTGCTGTAGGTGTCTATGAGCTTACTGGCATTTGGCCCGGTGTATTGTATTGCTGGTATTCTGCCAATCTAATCACCTCCATCAGAGCCGGTATCTCCGACAGTGGAAACATGATTTTTGACTCTTCTGATTATAGACTGAAATATATCAAAGACGCTGCCATTGCTTTGATATGTCATGGTCTTAAGGTCAGTATCACTGTAATGTAAAAACACATTTTTTGTTGCAGGTCTATGTACTGCAATTATCTGTGAATACTATTTGAGACACCTGCAGGTCCAGAGACTTATAAAGAGACGGTCTTTCTCGACTTATTCCCTTTGTGCTTATTCCTCTTTACAGAAAAGGTTACTAAAATCGTTTACAGCAGCCATAATGCAAAACAAACAATGTCTATCGTTTACAGCAGCCATAATGCAAAACAAACAACATCTTGGTCTTAAATATGAGCAGTTCAGTTCAAAAAGTGAAGGCTATATTATGCAAAGTTGTTTTTTTTAAAGCTTTCTACCATGTTATACTCTCTCATCAAAAAGATAACACATGTTTGAGTAATCCTGTGTTCTCTGGCTCTGAACTTCTGAGGCTCTCCCACGAATACGCAAATCACTGCACTCTTAGGCACTTGATTTGCTGTGGCAACTCTGGAAAAAGGGAAAAGCTAAAAGAATAGCCGATGTAACATTGTAATTTTAGAGATACTGAATCTGGGTTTTCATTAACTGTAAGCCATAATCATTACAATTGAAATACATGCTTGAAATATTTCATCCTATATAATACTTTTTCATGATATTCTACTTTTTAGAGATCCATCAGTAGTAGTTTTCAGTACAGTTATGTTAATTGTGTAAAACTAAGCTTTGTAAAGCCATCCAACACTTTCCTTCCGTGCCTGAGAGTTGCTTCCACTCAGAGAGACACTATTTTAAGCACCTTAGTTTATTATGAAGCCTGACTAAACACATAACAGACACATTTGCATAAACAGTCGCCTGCGGCCTGTCCACAAACACGCACACTCATCTCCTTCAAGGACGACATCTTCAACACAAGGAATCAAATACGTCCTTGCAATTTGATGGAATGTGTAACATGAATTCACAGACTTAAAAAAAAAAAAAACACATCGAACCAATCTAGGGCCAGTAGTTACTCTGCGCTACTTTCCACTCTTGCGTGAAAATGTCAAACAGGCCTGGCATTTACTTATGAGCAGAATAGTAAAAGTGAAGGGGAGGGATATTACTTTCTGCCAACCTTGCTATCTTCCTCTTCAGCCGATCCGCAGCCACTTTTATGAAAGGCGAATGATATGGACGTTTTTAGAATATATTACCGCAGTCAGGGTAAACCTATTGTACGCCTACAGTACAATGGAAATGCAAAGTGTCCCAACTAACACTGCAAGAACATGAGAGCCCAGTGGAAATCTGCCCTAACACATTATGGGCGATAGCGATAGTGGGACATACAACAATCAGGGATAACATTATGACCATCTGCCTTTTATAATATGCCATAATGTTATGTGTTGTGACCACCTGGCTAATATGCAGCCCCATATGCAACAAACAGTGATGTGTATTCTGACAGCTTTCTATCAGAACCAGCATTAACATCTCCAGCTACAGTGTCTCGTCTGTTAGAAGCGACCACACAGGCCCCAGCCTCCGCTCCCCACGTCCATCACCTGTCGCCGGTTCACCACTGTTCCTTCCTTGGACAATTTTTGATAGATACTGAGCACTACAGACCATGAGAGCTGCAGTTTTGGAGGTGGTCTGTCCAAATCGGCTAGCCATCATAATTTGGCCCTTGTCAAACTCGCTTAAAGCCTTGTGCTTGCCCATTTTTACAATTTTGAGGACAAAATGCTCACTTGCTGCTCACCCACTAACAGGTGCCAAGATGAAGAGAGGATCTATGTTGTTTATTTCACTTGTCAGTGGGCATATTGTTGTGCCTGATTGGTGTATTGTTTCCGGTTGTGGTCCTGTTTTGGAAAATCTTTATGTGACTATAATGAATGATGTTAAGGTTGCAAAATGCTGGACACTAATACCTCACACAACAGCAAACAAGACATTAAACAGATGCAATTTCTTTTAGTAGTAACCCTAATGCATTTAAAAAGTAATATTGGTTGTATTATGACATTCAATACACAAACACAGGAGACAGAACAGACACAAAAAAAAGAAGGAAAAAGGGGTACGATACTGAGCAAATGACTCAAACCAAAAATTAAAGCAATGTTTTTCCTTACCCCCAAATCCTTTGTAGCCTGCAAAAATGACAAACCATTTTCAAATTATTTTCAGCTCACAAGTGGGAAGTTTCAGTATCCTAAAAAAAAGAAGAGAATTGTTTTTAGTAGTTCAATTCAAAAGTGCACATACTGCATACAGAAACAGTACACAGAGTAAAATATTTCTAGCATTTTGGTGTTTAAAACCCTCTGACATCGATAGAGACCGTGTGGACTTTTTATTTTCATGGTCAATTATTCTTATGTTGTTTTAATGTTACAGGCATCAAACACTCCAAATACTAATGTTTTTGACCAAAGTTTAAAATTTTACCCTTTACATTACTGAGCCCCTCAAAAACTGCACACTTGTACCATTGAGGACCAAAAGTGTCCCACTAACTTCTATTATAACGTCACGTTTTGGTCGTACTGTAATTTAGACATAATAATGTGATACCTACAAATACCATCTTAATCTGGGCTTCTGGGTTGAAAATTTAATTAATTTACATGTCTGGACCACCAGAGGCACCATGGCATAGAGCAGACATGTCCAAAGTGCGGCCTGGGGGTCATTTGTAGCACAGGTCAAGATTTCATATGGCCCTGAGCTTCTACGACAAAATGTATTGCTTATGGCCCACCGGTGTTTCCATAGCTCGATCTGTACAGGTCAGTGCAAGTATTGTATGTTTTGGTTTTAGAAATTCTGTCTTATTAATCTTTGTAAGCCTTAAAATCACCTTGAGCTAAAAAAATATATGAGCTAGAGGATGTTTTTTATGTATATGGCTTTTGAAAACTAAACTGTATGTGCATTCAGTTCCTACTGTAGAAAACATCAGGAGGGATTGTCAGCCCTTGGACATTTGCACATCTTCAAATCTGGCCCTCCTTGGAAAAAGGTTGGACACCCCTGGCATAGAGGTTTTAGTGATTTTCTGCTGTTCTATTCCTGGATACAGTATGACAGTGAAATCGATAATAACAAGTTAAATGGTCTGGATGTTTTGGTGTTGAGTCAGAGCCGTGCTGTTAATGTGTTTGAGATTGTTTTGATTGTCTTACTTTGAATTTGTGTACATAAAAAGAACATTCACCCATAACTCATTTACACAGCAAAACACAGCTCCCCAAAATCCCATGTAACGCACTTTTGTTACATTTATGGCCTAAAACCGAAAAGAATATTAAAATCATGAATACCATTGTCATGGTTTTGGTTGGGAGAGAAGAGCTGAACCTTTGAAAGTGGAAAAATATTTATTATGTTTTTTTGTTTGTTTGTTTTTTAGCACTTTTTAGGGCCGGGGACCGTTTTTGACACTAATGATACCAGTGTGATTTTTGACATATAAACAGACACTGCTCAAAACACAATATTGCATCAAAATTAATTTTGTTAAAAATTAGTGACACATGTAAGGCTCTAATAACATCAGCCCAAATAACCAACTTTGCACTTTATTTTTGGAAAATATTTCATATTTTGTGTTTTTCCTCAGTAAAATATAAGGTAGTTTTGCAATAAAAATGGCCCTAATAGTAAAATAAATTAAAAGAATCAATAAAACTTCTATACTTCTGGTCAGGAGAGAGGTGGATAAAGGATTTGAAATTGAAGTTTGAAGTTCTAAAAAAGATTATTCTATTAAATTTTTATAGCACTCTTTAGTCTAGGTTTCCGTTTGTGACACTAATGGTACAAGTGTCATATTTATTAAAGGGTGTCAGAGGATTAATTGTGATGATTATGATTATTATGTAAATCTATCTAATATTCAGATTTGATAAAACACTGGATTTGGAGTTTTCATTAACTGTAAGCCATAATTATCATCACAATTACAATAAAAAAAGCTTGAAATATTTAAGTCTGTGTGTACTGAATCTATATAATATATACATATCATAAAGAATTAAACTGCTGAAATACATTCACATTTTCAACATATTCTATTAAATTTATGGTGGAAGTAGTGGCCACATTTTTGGAATTAAGTAACAGTCTTTGTAGCTAGTGATGCTAATAGGTCATGTGGTCTTTTTTCACTGCAGTTATGTTTATTGTGTAAAAGCACTTGACTTTTATGCCTATATAAAATTCATGTTGCCAGAGAAAAGACACTATTGTAAGTAAATGTTCAATGTGCATAAGGTATTTTTATGATTAATCTTTTTAGAGGAGTGGTGAGAGTCTCAGCAAGAGGGACTGTGGGTTCGATCCCTGGGGCGGCTGACACAGTGTCTGCATGTCCCCCCTAGTGTTTTCAGAATATATTACTGCAGTCAGTGTAAACCTATAGTACACCTACTACTGCGCTGTGTAACATGCAGTACAATGGAAGTACAAAGTGCCCTTGAAAGTTCCACACGAAACAATCCATTTTTAGAGCACGAATGACATTTCATTGTGTCTGATGCTTTCAAAGACGTTGTAAACAACAATGATGACAAGAAAGTACTATATTCCTGTTTTGTTTTGTGGCGCGCCTGCACAAACAAATTGAGCGGGGTGCGAGTGAGGGCTCGGGGAAGCAGGTGCTACAGTCACCATCCTCCGGAACAGCAGACAGCTTGGTGTCTCTGTCTCCGCTGGGCCGTTCCCACAAGAGCACCTCTGCAATGAGGGGGTAATTGGACTCATCACACTCTGTTTACCCATTACGCCGCTAAGATGAAGTGGGTAGGTCCCAAACGTGGCCTGACAGAGCGCAGGGGTTGAGCCTGCTCCATCAATGACATCTCTTTAATCGGGGCTAACCTTGGGCTGGAGCAGCAGTGTGTGTACATTCTGCTGTTTTTGTGCATAGCCATGGAAATGTATGACAAAAGTGGTCATATGCTGAATATGTCAACCAGCCCCTGAGAAGTTCGGTTGCTATTTGAAGTTTCTGCAAATCCCAGATAACTGGAATAACTCCATTATAAAAATATTTGGGATATTATAGCACAGTCGCATAAGTATCATGGTAGTATTGCACCAGGAATGTCAGTCCTCCAGTTCTCCACATTCCAGATGTGTACACTTTAATAAGTTTAGTTAGTAGTCAGTAGAAATTGTTGAAAGATTAAAAATTGGGGACCCATTAGTGATTTGCTTAAAGTGCACATTTATGGAAACTTCTAACTCCTTTGTCAAGCTTTGTTATTACACACCACTAGAGGTGTGAAAAAATATTGATTATATAAAACGCAGAAATATCTCTTTCGATTTTTTTTAATTGACAGGGAAATTTTAGCCTTGGTATTATCTTTTATATTGAAACATATCTTGTAGTAGAAACTAGGGTCAAACAGAGTGTTGACAATATATTTTACTGTAAAAAAAACAAGTGCAAACACTTTCATTTTGTTGCTTATTTGGAAAAGGGCAACTTGTTTGATGTATTCAGTTGCAAAAGCTATTTACTGTTCTGATTTTTAAATAAAGTGTATTTATAAAATTTAGTGCATGTTGTGATGTATTGTTAAAAAAATTTAATATATTGTCCTCTCTACAGTATTGTGATAATGTATTGTACCATGACACTTTCATCATGACACATATCACATTGCCAGGTTCTTGCCAATACAAAGTAGTGATGTGTGAGCTTTCTCACCTTAGATTTGATACTAAGCCTGGTATTGACGAAACCAATACCAATTCCAAAACCACCCCTTACAGTCACAACCATTGTATTTTCTTCTATATTAATTGAATTTTGTAAAGTATAAAAGTCTATATGCATACACATGTTACAAATAATGGCTTCTTTATGCCACTGGAGCAACAGAACACAATGGACTGGGTTGGACCTGTCAAGGATCCAGTGGAATGTTTATTATAGTAATAACATTGTCATTACTTTCAGATTGGTATCGATACCGCAATTAAATCACAGGAATCGAAGGTATCAATATTTTTGGTATTGATTCACACATACCTAATACAAAGCCCTACACATCACTAATGTGGTGAACTCTATACAGTATGTTATGATTTGTATTGTGTGTATATTTATCTGTAAACTTAGCTGCCTCAGGAATGAAATATGACTCCACTGCTGACATTGATGTCCAATTCCTGGTGTTGCATGAACATTCGCATGACTATTGATCATTTCTGTTCATTGACTGAGTAGGATGTTGGCTTTTTAAAAGGCCAGATACCACTTGTTGTTATGTTTGTGTTTTCTAAGCTTTCTGTCAATGACAGAGAGATCTCCAATGTACACTGATTGATTCATTTAGGCTGCTACTTATTGTATGGTTAGGATTAGAGGGTTTGTGTGTTAGGTATTTTATTATTATCATTAAAGGGGTATATTATGCTTTTTCTGTGTCTTTTAAATTAATTTAGGACACATTTAGATCAGTGTCTTACGTTTTGTTGGTTAGAAAATGTAATAAATATTGAAAAAACCTTATTTGAAGAAACCCATCATTTAGTTTTGGGTCAGATTAGGTCTCTGTCACTTTAAGAGCCCTCCCTTCCCGCTGTCCCACTGCTGTCACGTCCCTTTCACAAAAACATGTGCTGATGCAGAAGTGAGTGTCTGAGTGTTGTCCGCTGCAGTACTGGGGTCGGTTTGTTTGGTTGCTGCGGGGGAGGCGTGAGCTGTAGCAGTGCTTCTTCATCAGGACAGGACCATTAGGGGGGAGGGGCGTGGTCAGGGGAAAAGGCAAACACCAGTGAAACAAGCCATTTTGGTGTCTCACTAACTCAATGTAAAAGAATAGAGGTTTACTCAAACATCCATGAATGAAACAAAAACACAGCTCCAGGCATGTTTTTGTTGAGGAAACATTATTACATGCGAGAAAGCTTAGATAGGAAGATTTTGCATTCTATAGACCCTTTAAACAAAAATAAATAAGGACAAACACAGAACAAAAAGAACAACAACAAGAAAAAACATACAATAACAGCACATATCTAAAAACTAAATGTGGCGCTCATTTACTAAGCAGCCATCAGGCAGGCGACCCAGCAGAGGCTGCCACACCCTCTCAATTCCACTGGACTCTGCCCTCAGAACAGCCTCAATACTCCACATGGGGAGAACTCTGAATATCTCCCATTACCACTTCGTGATTGTGGGGGGCTTCCCCTGAATGCCCTGTAAAAAGTTATGGAGGGTATTACGGAAGATATTATAGAAGTAGGTTCTAACTGTTTTTGGTCAAAGTTAATGTCGGATGTACTTTGCTGATGAGTTGCTTTACCAAAACTGGCCCAGTAAAAGCAGTATGCATGGCCAAAATATAAATTAACATGCAATGCCACCAAAAAATGTCACTATTGTTGAAATACAGATGACTAAATATACAGTATATCTTTGACAATGTGCCAGTATGCTATGTCATGTTCTCATTAATCATAGAAGTCCTCAGTATTTTTGCATGCTGCAGTTGGATTGCAAAACACAATCAAAAGCCATTGTCTTTGAGCTGTGTGTCTGTGTCTGCCAGCTTCAGCTATGACAAGGAATATTCCATATCTTCCAGGTTGGTGCACATCTGAAATTCTGCACAAATCCCAGTGAAATAGAATAAGAGAAATCTCCAGACTTGAAAACCACGTCTGATGATGTTCCTTGTTAAATTTTCTGCACCCTCCGGTCTAGATCATTAGCTAGATTATCAGATGTAATCACCTCATTCTGGTGGGACATAACTCACACGGCAAACAAAATCTCTCCACTCAGAGACATGTAACGGGGAGGGGGGGGGGTTACTCGAAAAGCTTTCAGGACAAAAAATCCCATTTGTGCATCCACTGTCTGCATCCCAAGCTTGTTAGTTCCAACACTTGGGTTGATCCCAGCGGAGCGGACGCACCGGCAGCAGCGGCAGGCGTAATGGCCATCACCCAGACAGCTCACACACTCGCACGCCTGGAGAGGAACACAGCAAGGTGCACTCCCCACACACCTATACACATCGCCATTAAAACGGGCAACTTTCCCTTTTTATTGCAGATGGCACAACACTTCTATTTGCACCCCCTTCATAGATGAGAGAGAAGGCATTTTCAAATCACAGTGGGAGGAGAGCTTCAGGACAGTTAGCCGCCACCGCCGCAGTAAACCAGGGCCTGTCAAAGAAAAGATAGTGTGCGCTTCTTCTTGGTGAGTGACTAAATTACAATTATCTCTGAGATGTCTTTGTTCTGCAGCCTTCTCTTTATCCAAATGAATGGCGGAGAAACAGTGACAAAACAGTTACTATGTTTTCAGTTTTACACAACAGGTGCTAGACAATCATTCTTGGACACTGCTTGTAATTAAATTGCTGAGAATCAGTTAAACCTTTGGACAACCTTTGTTATATCATTGTTATGTAGAGCCTCATATACTGTGTTTATTGCTTTATTTTGCAGTTTTTGGTTATGCTTTTAACTGTGCTGGCCCAGTATATTGCGTGCAATAATATGTAGCTTAATACTATTCTTGAGATTTACAGAATGCTGAACAAAGAACTCATTGAAGAATTATCACCGTATGGAAATCATAAAATGGAAATGTATGTTATTTAGTGACACAAACAAATGGCTTGAGGGCTTTACAAAAATACCATCTTTTAAACTTCAAGCCTGTGGACACTCTGGAAAATGCTCAGTTAGTCAGAGGGATGACAAATAAGGTGCTTTTCCACTAGGGGGGAAAGGTACGGGATGTGTCAGTATGGGACACCATGGAACAGCTGGCCCCAAAACCTGCTTGTGTTTCCATTACTCTGGGTTGGGAAGACAGGCGTCTGTTATGTAATTACTGATGTCACACAAGTGCAACAAAAGCTTGTGTTTAAAAAATGAGATGAAAACATGTTTGAAGTTGACTTTTAAAACATAAAGGCGCTGGCAACATTTAATAGAAAGACGAGCATAAATCCTGGTGTGTGTCTGTGTGAGGCTGGAGGTAAAGCTTAGCTTCAGTAAACAGGAGACTGGCCTGCTTCTGGTTTACCTCCAGCTTCCTGTGCTTTAAAATCACTTAAAATAACCACTTTTAACACCTGACCATATAACCACATATGTTTTACTAGTGTTTAAACCAATCTAACCTAAAAAATAAATGTTTGGATTCATGCAGCAAGAGCTGTACTTCGCCAAAAAGGAAACATATGCTAGATTTGTTTTTCCAAAAAAAAAGAAAAATGTTGCTGCAACATGAATACGGCTGTTTATCACAAGGACAAGTACATGTTTGATTAAAAATAACATTTTCTCTTTTATTTCTGGCCTTTGGCTTGTTGCTTTTGCCCAATGTTGTTGTTCTCATCCAACCAACTCGCAGCAGTGCCCACCTCTAAATCCGTCCTGAAAGGGTTCCAAAAGTAGAATGGCTTGGAACGCTTTTTGGGAACACCTTGGAACACTTTGGAAAGTGGAAACACCCCCAAACCATCCCGCCCTGTTCCGTCCTAGTGGAAAAGTGAATATACAGATACAGTGACAGACAACCATTCACACTCAATATGGACAATTTACATTTACCAATTCACACATGCATTCAGGATCACCAACTTTGTAGTACCCCAAAAGTACCCATAGTAAAATAGGGAGAACCTGCAGACGAGATTAGTGCTCTATATGTACAACAGCAAATTTACACAATAGAAACTGTCCGCTTTAACATTGTTTGAACAACTTTGATCCAGGAGTTGTCTTGGAATTAAGAAGTTCTATGGTTATGGAAAACATTGGCTCAATAATTGTCTCGAGGCATACGCTCAGTGTGATTTTCTCTCTCACTTATATTGTTTGTCTCTCCTGTGTCTCCTGTTTATTAGGCCAAAACATAACACACGTCAATCCATTCAATGCATTAGGGGTCATGTTCATTGTGCATAGAAATCACATCTGTTTGGACACCGCTGATGCTAAGATGCCAAAAAAAAAAAAAAAAAAAAAGAATCAAGACACCGAGTTTATGGTGTTCAGCAAGTTCTAACTATTGTTGTAATAATATAACTTCCAAAATAGGAACAACAGGAATAGAAAAACAACTAAAAAACAACAAAAATAACTGCAATGCAATGCCCCTTATACAGTCCCACTGTCATTACGACTCTTCTGTCCCTTACTGTGGGGTGGCAGGTTTCCATACACTGACTCTCTATGTTCTTGCTAGTTTGTGGATTGCAGACTCAAAATTGGCAGAGTGAGTGACTGTCAGCCATGTGAAGGACTGGCAAAGTTTTTTTGTCAAGCACCAAATAAGGGTCCAGCTCTCAAAGTCCTGGAGTGAGGTTAATAAGGAGAAAACTACCAAAATGAGCTTTGTGCCACTTTGTGAGTGGAATAGTGCTGGAACATATGAGGCATCAAATCATGTTTTTGACTCTTTTGTGCAGTCGTACTTACTACACACTTGTAATAACTACAGACAAGAAGAGATGCCAATTATAAAGCAGTCCAGCTCCAATGGATGTGTTACAGCCAAATAAAAGTGAACACCATCTGTTATTAATGCTCTTATATGACCCACTTACAACTCACCTAATCTCACCCTGAATTCATTGTTTTATATGACAACTATAATAGTTAAACACACAATGCATTTGGAATTTCACAATGTAGAAAAATAATATGCATGCGTGTTGTTACGGATTTCATTCAACAACCACAAGACATTAAAAATCCTGATATACATAAACCGCCAGAAACACCAAAATATGCTAAATCATGAAACAAGTCAATAGAAAAATAGGGGTTTCTAAAAATTACAAATACACGAAACACATGTACAAGCGCTGTTTATTAGAATGTAGTGTAAGCGTATCCCAGGGCTGTGAGGTGAGTTGTGTCCTGAAGGATCACCAGATTCATTCAAGTGCAATTAAGATGCAACACTTCACCTACACGATGTTCTGTAACTGTGTGAGCAATTTCAAACAATGGACTAGGTTGTTTTTTATTTACTTTTTGTGCAGAAAGTTTGGAGTATAACTTACCACACCTTTAGTAAAAATAGCAAATCTGACCAAAAGTTTCGTGCATGTCTTTGGACAGTGGGAGGAAACTGGGAGTACCTGTTGAGACTCCATGGTAACACGGGAAGGAAATACAGACTCCATCCAGAGATTTTGTGTGACGGCTGGCCTGGGGATCAATCTTCCAAGCTCCTTATTGGAAACCTAGAGCACTAATGGCCTACCACCAACAACTCTGAACCAAGATTGGCCAAAAGGACTGTTTCTCTATGTGTTTCTTTAAAAGATATGTGGATTTAATAAAAAAAAGTCATTAGTAAATGGATTAAGAAGCTACAGAACATAGCATAAAAGGGGCCCTATTATGCAAAATCAACTTTTCTGAGTGTTCTATCATGTTTTAATATTGTTCCTGCACCAAAAACATACCTGGAGTTGTGTTTTTGTTTCATTCACGCATGTTTGAGTAATCCTCTATTTATTTACGTTGACTTCCTGAAAGGACAGAAACGTCTTGTTTCACCGATGTCTGCCCTTTCCACCTGACCACACCCCTCCCCCTCACGGCCCGGTCCCGTTCAGCTCACACCTCCCCTGCAGCAACCAAGCCTGATGGGGCGTGACAACAGCTGGGCCACGAGGAGGGAGGGCTCTTAAAGGGACAGGGACCTAATCTGAGCATTTCTCACAGAGTCAAATGATGAGTTTCTTCAAATAAGGTTTTTTTTTTTTGGTAATTATTGCGTTTTCTGACCAAAAAAACACAAGATGCTGATCAAGAGGTGTCCTAAATTAAACAGAAACTAAACAAAAAAGCATAATATAGGCCCTTTAAGCAAGCTATGAAGTTAAATAATGGTACAAACTAGTTTTAGTACTCCCACTGTCTCTTATTGTTTATATGATATGAATATACAGCTCCCAGTGTCTGAACCATATTGTTGAGTGGAATTTCTATTCAAGTAAAGTCGGATGGCAAACAACAACAGCCATAGATCCAGATCAGGGAAGAGATAAACCAGCATGGCACCAAGTTCATCCAAATCCCTTCTCCCCTTGTTAGAATTTAGTATGATGGCTGCTCAGATTTATAGAGGTATAACATAGCAAATTAAAAGGAGCCAGTACGTGTCCTGAATGAGAAGTGATTAATAGAGCCTAAGCCTTCTCTCTTCTAGCCTCGACATCATAAACAAGTAATGGTTGTATCAGTTTAGTGTGGCGTAATATTTTACGTCGACAGGAGGGAAGCCAGAGGAGCGAGATGTCTTCCCCATTATGGATTTTGTCGCACATTTAAACACATCCCGTGAGCAAACTCGGACTCTGAGCAAGGGTTTCTTTCAGGTCCAAAAAAAGAAAGTCAATACTGCTTTGGGAACGTTTTCGGAAGATTTCTAAATGAGCACTTTAGGAGTGAGCCAGAGGTGATGTATTCAGCGTGCGCCTTCACTGACTGGGTTTTATTGGCAGCAGGTGATTACTTACAACCAGTGGTCTACATTTTTAGAGACGTTTGACCTTCTGAGTATATCCACATTGATTTAACATATATTTTAAGCTGGATGCCCTTCCTGATGCATCCCTCTGCATTTATTCTGACTTTTACTTGAGTACATTGTTACTTTAAATGATTAAAGTATTTTTGGACTATTTTGAGTAGTAGGTAGAAGGTCCTGGCAGGTGTGGAGGCAGAAGTAGTACTCGTTGCAGCAGAAAAAGCATAAGTAGTAGTAGCAATAGTAGTAGTCGAAGTAGAAAGAGCAGTAATATTAGTAGCAGTTGTAAAAAATAGCAGTGGTAGTAATAGTAGTAAAAGTTGAAGCAATGGTACTTGTAGGAGCTGTAAAAAAAAGTAAAAATAGTTGTAGCAGTAGTAGTAGTATGCAACCCTGCCCACAGGGGAGGGGCAAAGGGGTCAGAGGGGCCCAGAAATGATCCCTCTTCTTATATTTTCTATTATAATGAGCCCATATGAAGCCTTCTTGCCCTGGGCCCCAGCAAACCTGCCAGTGGTCCTGGTAGTAGGAGTACCTGTAGCTGTAGCAGCAGTAGCAGAAATAGTAGAATTATTATTATTAGTACTAATAAAAGCAGTTGATGTAGTTGCAATAGGATTTGTAGCAATAGTAGTAATATAATTTAAAGAACATACAATTTTTAACATGTACATTTCATACTTCTTACTACTTCTTACTTTTACTCAGGTACTCATTTGCTGAGTTATTTTGAAGTACCTTTACTAGAATACACACTTTGAGTACTTCTTCCATCTCTGCCTACAACCCAGATCCATTTTCTGTCCTCCTCCCAGCAGCCAAACCCACATCCTTTTGTGTTTTTCCTCTTTTTCTCTGTGTCTTGTCTTCCTTTCAAGTACATTCCCAGCCCTCACCCCACCCTCCCTCTGTCTATGTGTCTCCACTTGCACTTTTCTCACCGCTTGGCCCCCTTTTGAAGTCTGAGACACAGCTCCAAATCCACCATGTTTTTTTTTTTCTTTTTTTCTTCTCATTTTCGGACAGCCGAGGGGAAATGGCTCAGAAAGAGGGGGCTCAAGTTCGATTACAGCTGTTAATCAAAAATCTACACTGCCCAGCATGGCGTGATGTGAGAAATGATTTCGGTTTCAATCTGTCAAAGCCGCTGTATGCTTACGTGCACCGGCAGATATGAAGATATATTGTCGATGCGGTGGGAGAGAATTAGAGAAATGAAAAGTCAGTGGGACTGTACAAAATATGTGTGAAAATATGCGAAAGGACAAATGAAAACGCAAAAACGTAAATAGCTGTGCTCAAGCTGGTGTATCCTCGCACGGCTCAGTGCAACTCACTTGCTTCACTGATAGAAATAGGTTCAGCAAACCCTGGATTATACTCAATAGAAAAGGGTTTAGCATTCGACTTGTCCAGAATTTTTATGGGATCTATGTGTAGATGTTTCATAATATTTGTGCAAAGTAACTCATGTTTTGTTTTTATCACTTTATATTCACAATATTCAGTGGTAGTATTTTGGCCATGTTTTAACCAGATGTTTAAAGAAGTCAATATAATTTTGGGATGGCATGGACTAATACTTTAATATGTCATGGTAATTGATTGGTTAAATGTTACAACTTATAATATATAATGAAATGAAAGGCTTTGTGAATAATTTTGGACACCTTTGCATTGGCATATATATGTCACATTTTATTACTTAACTTAAAATAATTTTCATCTGGAAAACATTTTTCTTTTGGGGAGCTGTTACTTTGTCTGTTGCTCCCTGCTGGCTATTGGGGGTTGGACAGAGCATAAAATGGCTATTTAGCATGACTATTAGCAACATGATGCTAATAGATAAATGTATGAACTGAGTGCTTCGTAGTGATGGCAATTTAATCACTGAAATGAACTCAACTTTGAAAAAATGAAATCAACTTTAATGAACGAATAAATAAATTATATTAGAGTTAACATTACTCAGAAGGCTCTTGTATAAAATATTTAGTTTTTATGTACCATTGTGGCTGACAGCAGTCTTTTGTCATCATACTGAATAGCTACATGGTTGAAACAAAAATAATAGTTGCTAAAATCGGTGAAAGCTGGTAAGTAACATGTAGCCTGGTATTGATTACATCTCCTCTATTGGTGTCTCTGTTGTGAAAGGGGGGTATCTTTGCAGTTGGGGTTTTTAAAACTACTTGTCACATTATTTTCTGTTCCTGTACAACTCCTCCGTGAAGAAAACTGAGCACTGGTAGAGAAGATTTGGATCTTGCATGGAGGCCAACATTTATAAGGATTTTAGCTGCTAAAAAGAGCTCAGCTTCTTATCTGATTTCCCCTGGGTTTGTTGTAGTACAATATGTCCTAGCAGGGCTGCCATAGGTGCTCACAGGCTGAAGGAATGAGGAGAACTGTGATGTGGAATTGTTTTATGCAATGTTGGCAGTATATCTACAGTATTCATATTCATATACTGTATATATTTTGTTGGCTTTGGCACAGCTTCGTGTCATCATATCTCGAATAATAAATGCGTCTATTATTTTAATGTAAAATGTGTGATTGACAGCTGAGAGGGCTGTGTGCTGGCGGATGTGTTTTCACAGGTCTGCTGCACAGTTGGTGGGGCCATACAACACTCCAACAGCAACAACATCAAAATTTAATTAATCTGAATCCACTGATTGTTGGGGGCAGCGGCTCTGTCAAATCAAAGCCAATTACTTAGCGTTGTCCAGCTTCTCAGTAATCATTATAGATTTTAAAATTATTTTCTTAATGTGAAAAATTTGACTGAACATAGTGTCCCAAATAAAAACCTAACTACATTTCTGCAAACCCTTGGTAATACATTGTTTTTCAGTCAATAAAATCCATTGCATCTGCTCCACTGTACAGTACAGTGTTGTAGTCCGAGTCACCAGGTTTTAAGTCCAGGTTACTCTCAAGTCTTCAGTGTGTCCAAGTCCAAGTCACTAAAAAGTTGAGGCAGAGCTGTGTCCAAGACTAGTCCCAATCCAAATCAATACCAGAGTCCAAGTGTTCAAGTCCCAGTTACTAAAGACCAGTCCAAGTCATTAATACTGGAACTAGAAGTCTGAGTCCAAGTACGAGTAAGCAAAAAAATTCAAGTCAGGTCAGAGTTGTGTCATATTAAATTAAGGTGCAAGTCTGAGTTGAGTCCAAGTCAAGTTCAACTGGATTATAAATACTGTATACTGAAAGCAAGTCCAAGTTGAGTCAAAGAAATTATGCCACATATGTTGAATGGGATATTAGTATTTCATAACAGAACATTAAATTGTGTTTGTTTGTTTAGTTTTGTTTTTGTTTTTGTTTTCAGTTTTTGGGAGGATTTTTTTGCAGTCCATATAATTATTATCAAGTCTGAGTCTGAGTCTGAGCTATTGCCCACAAATCCAAGTCTTACTCTGAGTTCTTACTTCACAAGTTTGAGTTCAAGTCCGAGTATTTGCCCCCAAGTCCATATTCAAGTCCAGGTTATTGCCCACAGTTCAGTTGCTCTGAGTCTTTGTCGGAGTTATTAGTTCACTTGCCTTTTTGGTGCGCTTCATTCAAACTTTGGTGTGCTTCCTAGGAAAGTCCGGTTTGTTTGAGCAGGGGTGAACGAGCAATCATACTCAGATGAACTCCAAACAAATGAACTCTGATCTGCCTGAAATCAGAGGTCTTGGTGCAGTTTGCTTTGAGCTCTGGAGCGGTCCTATTGAAGCGCAAATGCAACGCAGACCAAACTACAGACTAACAGCAGAGAGTGGACTACACACTGTTTACCAAGGACTTTAAAACATGCGTGCATCTAACGTGACTATTAGGAAAAAATACAAATCTACTCTGCGTAAACACACCCTAAGTCATTTTCCACAAGTCCAAGTTGAGTCACAGTCCTGTTCTGTGAGAAGAGGCGAGTACAAGTCTGATTCTGAGTTCACAAAAGAAGGACAGGTCTAACCCCCAATTCACACCAAAGCAGCAGCAGCGCGTAACAGCAGCGTCACGTCAGACGCGAGTGAATTGCTTTCTGTTTTATTCAATCTGACAATTCACACCGGGGACGTCATACGCGCTTCTTACGACCGACTCGCCGCGACGCTATGCTCAAATTAGGTTGGAGTTCTATTTTTCCAGCGTCTCCGTGTCGACCGGCAACGCTACAGCCGGAGAAACACAAGAAACAGGCACCAAGTGTCAAAATAAACTTCCGCTACACTTTCAAAATAAAGGTTTTCTAAATGTATGACTGACGTAAACATCGCGCATCGTGCCAAGGACTTCAGTGAATGTTGCACCATGGACGATGAGAAGTTAATTCTTGAGGTGGAGAACGTTAATATACTTTAAGACACAAAAGATTGTAATTCTACTTCTAGCACAATAGTAGTACTGTTGTCTGATCGCCAAGCGAGCTCAATAAAAAAATTTAAAAAAAAATACGTAATTGGTCATGTACTATAAATAGATAAAAGTACATTTTATTCAAACAAAAATAGTTTGGTATAAATCAGTTTGTAATATTTCTGCTTAACCATCTGAAGAAGCAAGAATATCCACCAATTATAGGAATGAAGTTGGTAAAACAGGGAGCAGATCCACAGACGCAGCGCCAGTCCAAACGCAGCTCTGACGCTTTCGGTGTGAATTGACGCTTTTGAAAAGACGCGCATAAAAAGTTCTGCTGCTGCAACGCCCCCGTGACGTTTTCGGTGTGAATTTGGGGTAAGTTGAGACACTGAGGTCGAAGTTCAAGTTGAGTAATGAGTCTCAACAATTAGCCCAATGACTGAACTGGAGTCCAAGACCAAGCCTTAAGTCCTCCATCTCTGCTACAATGGTGGCTTTGAAGTGTAGAAAAGAGGATGATGTAATAACTAATAACATTTAGAAAAGTGGTCTATATTTAACTCAGATTTCAGATGAAGAGGAAGAATTTATTATTCGTAAGCTATCATAAATTTAACAATTCACGCAGCATTACTTCCCTTTCATATGCATTATGTATTCAGATTAAATTGTCATAAAACCATTCAGGCTCACAAGGTACTATAATGCTACAAGACTTTTATTAATAATAAAATTTACTGTGATGAATATATTGATTTGATTTATGACGTTGGACTGGATACAGAGCAATGATTCTTGAGTATTAGGGCTACATTTACGATTTCTGTGTCAATACCTGAACATGCTATAGTCACATTTTGAAACAGAAAACAGAAAAAGTTAAAGACTATAGGATGCCAGTGCTTTCAGTCACATAGCAGACCCAACCGGACCAGACAGCTAATTATAAATCTCGGGTCAATTTAGGCTCCAATGGAGATAAATGAGAGGCGAGGACGATGTGAGAGCAGGAAGTTTGCTGTGGATATGGAGGTGCATGAGTCATACCGCAGATGGATAGGCCTGTGAGATTTACTGACAGCAAGGGTCCGCTTCCTCTGAATCTGATGGACCAAACTGAACAGGACCACATTATGTTCTGTTTAAAAACTGAGTCTTATGAATCAGTATATCATCAAATATGGTCATTAATTGTCCTGCATTTTCCAAAATAGTATTCTTGGTTTTATTAGGCAGGCAAACTACAAATTGTGCTGATGAGTGTCTATTGGTCACACTTGCGAGTCATACCATTTTACTTAATAAAAGTTCACTCTGTCTCTCATGAGTGATTGCATGCACAGGTGCATTTCTCTGGTTAGTTGGATGGCTATCCTTTAAGTTGATTCTGTTGGTACTGCTTACACAAAGGTCAGACTGATTGTGGAACAGGAAATCTAAAAGCACTCTTAGAGTACAGACCTCTGCCAAGGCACTGACCCCATGTCGCACTGGTGATAGTGTCCAGACCTGGACCTGAATTATCAGTCTTTTTCAGGAGCAAAGCCTCCGTCCACTGAGCCAAAGCCCTTATATCTCAGTAATGAATAACTAATCTAATCTAATCATGTGTTCTCCCCTTTTGGCAGAAATTTGTTTTATGGTCATATCCTACAATGTTACAGAACCCTTAACCCATATACCCCAATTTTAAAAAGTTACTTCTTTTTTTTTTGCATAACAGTCAGGGTTGATTAAAGGATTTATATTTTTTTTTTTTTTTTTTTTTTTTAAGTAGGGAAAAAAATACAATTTTGATCCTATTTATATTAGATTTTGTGACAGAGACACTTTTGCCACTTAACAGTAATAATGTAAGTTTTTATTACATCCAAAAATAAATAAATAAATAAAATAAAATAAATCCATCTAATGTTGTTGGTTAGCTTTGACATATCCAAGGCTGTAATCACCCCCCAAAAAATCCATGTTGCATTGAGAACAATGAAAATAGTTCATTTTTTTGTGAGTATTTATACTAAACAATTGTGATGCTGATGCTATTACATAGACTGGCATAAAAAGGGTTAAAATTCTGTAAATAATGAAATATTTGGTATTTATGATCAGCACAAAAGTTGATTAAAAGATTTATGCAAAGAAAGTACAAAAAATATTAATCTAAGCAATTTTTTATTATATTTTGTGATGGACACTTGTCACATAACAGGAGCAACGTGACAAATTTAGTTCGAGAGTGAAAATTAATTTTATATTTGTGTTTAGAATATACAAATTTGTGATAAAATACACACCTGAGCCATATTTTATAGAAAAGGTAAGACCCACTGTAAACCTTTCAAAAAAAAAAAAAAAAAAACATTTGAAAAGGAAACTTTTGCCCTCAGTGGGGCACAAGGGTTAAAAAAATCCTGGGTCCAGAAGTTCCAGATACAGAAATGAATCCTTACTTCCTTGGCCCATTGCTGACCTTTCCTGAAGATTTCATCCAATCTGACCAGTACTTTTTCCTGTTAGCTAACAAACAAACAAAATAGTGAACAAAAACCAACGCCAGCAAAAATAAAACCACCTTGGCCGAGGTAACAACTGGGCCAAAATAAAAAGTTTGAGATAGAAGTCAAATCTTTCTGATCTTATGTACTGTACACACTTTTATAACTATTCTACTGTATATATCGGTATATTTTTAATAACGTCTTGTATAGTTCCAACAAAAGAAAAAACAAAAGTACCATAATTGTCCCACTGCAATAAGAGTTATTTAACAGTGCATTCAGGTAATGTTTTCTGCTGCTCGTGATTGTGCCTCATATTTGTGCTCACTTATCTTAATGAAATAGCCAGTAGCTGCCTGCACATTCCTGATAAATGCGCGTTATATTTGTACGTTATTTACCAGTTGTCCATCATTTCTGGACGTTAAAGGTCACAAATAGAACTGGAAACACACATAACACCGGGGTTTACCAACAGCGTTATTTCTGTCATTCGTTCAAGGGCAGCTTCTCTTTAATAAACCTTTCATTTGATGAGTTGACGAGGACCATCCCAATGCACCATTACTTTTCTGTCTCTGTCGGTGAGAAAACACCATCTAATTTGGGAGCGTGCTGCAGGTTCAGTCTGGCCTTCAGGACTTTAGAAGGACAATGCTTAGTGGACCGTATCCTTCAGTCATGGGATGCCGGCGCAGTAGTTTTCTGTTACCGCTTCAATGCATCTCAAGTTCATACCTTACAAAGAAAAGAAAATGATAATCAGGTAATTTTTGCTGGGTTTAGTTGGTTTGCTGTTTTCATCACTTGAATATGAATAAAAGGAAGGGACTTTTAATTGATGGTCGATCTTATTAGACTATGATGAATGTCGTTCTTCCATCATGTTTGCTGTCATTTTTCCTCCCGCCGTTTTTAGGTGTCATTGTTTTGCAAAAATGAGTAAATGAGATGGAAAAAAAGACCTTTTATAGAGCGTACCAGTATCTTGTAAAAAGGTCGACTGGGATGTAATGTTTGATATATATCATGCACCTGCTACACAAGGACTGTAAAAAAAATAAAATAAAAAAATAACAGCACTATTCAAAACTGAAATGTTGAAATCAAATCTAATAAAAAAATGACATACTGTATTTTAAAATAGTGTTTATTAATAATAATAAAATAAATAATAATAATAATAATAATAATAATAATAATAATAATAATAATAATAATAATAATGTTTTAAAAAATGGCTGAAATATTCATGGTGCTTGTTAGTAAACAGTTCTTAAAGGGCCAATATTATGCTTTTTTGTGTGTCTAGATCAGCATTTTACATTTTGTTGGTCAGAAAACGCAATAATTATTAAAAAAAAAAAACTATTTAAAGAAACTCATCCTTTGACTCTTTGAGAAATGCTCAGATTAGGACCCTGTCACTTTAAGAGCCCTCCCTCCCCACTGTCCCGCTGCTGTCACACTGCTTTAGTGCTCCCATTCCAGTGAATAGAGGATTACTTATGCATGAATGAAACAAAAACGACTCCAGTTATGTTTTTGATGAGGAAACAACATTGTAACATGGTAGAAACCTCAGAAAAGTAAATTTTGGATAATATAGTCCCTTTAATGATAAACATATTTTACACTTTTATATTATATTTTATTCATAGGATAATTGTTTAAACAAAATTACATAATAATGTGAGTTTAACAAGACATTTAGGACACCTCTGGCACTGGGGGGTCCTGGCACAGTTACAGGGGCACTGGCCACCCCTGGGAACCCTGAGAACCATCCCTGCCACACAACATACAGCAGCCTTGTCTACCGTCCACACATCTGCCTTAAAATATGCAGCAAACTCCGAAACACCTACTTTACAACATGGCACAGTTTGCAGTGCTTGCTCTACAACATACTACAACATGATACACTTTGTGCATCTTTGTGGCATCTGTCACACATTGTGGCACCTGCTGCAGAATATTTCACTCTTTGTGGGAGCTGCCACAGGTGCTGCATATTTGTGGCACCTGATGAAAAATGCCATCCTTTGCAGCGTGTGGTGGTGCGTACAGTATATTTAATTTTTCGAGATCATTAATTAGACACTCCCTCAGAATGAAGTTGTGGCTTTTGTCGTCTTCAGCAGCTGTCACACTGGGGTCAGGCTCATGGCTTGTCATTGAATGGGTGGATGCATGGCCGATGAAAAGCTGAATGAATCGATGAGTGGGTAGACTCTCCTTTTTTCTATGTAAAGCTAGGACTGCAGCAGAGCTAGATTTACGGTTATAGCTGGGCTGGTGTTAGTATTTGGATAAAAAGATGAATGCTTTCATTATTCCTCAAGGCTAAGGCTCGACTTGTGTCTGTCTGTTTGTGTGACCAGCATAACTTATGTATAGGTCCATCAATCTTTATGAAACTGGGGTGTATTGACTGAGCAAACATCAGCAATTAGACTCTGCACATCTATTCGAAATGGCACACCGTCGTTTTGCCCAGAAGAAGAGATTAGTTTTGTTTTCCCACACACAATGGATCCCTAATGGATATGTTTCATTGATAAAGTAATGATATTCATCCGGAATCTATCAGACATAAAGAAGCTGAGGACCCATAAAAGACTTTTATAGCATAAATGAGCAATTTTGGCTTATGATGTCACTCCAGTTCGTGCTGCTCAGAGGATGAACCTCTTCAGAAACAGCTACAGTGAATTTTGAATCTAGGTCAAAGTTAAAGTTGACTTGAGTTCAACAAAAATCATGTTCATTTTGCAAAAGTGAGAAAAACGGAACAAAATAAAGCTTTAAGTGCCACAATTTCCACATAAACTATTCATGTTTTGGACCACATACATGTGTTTTGTGCATTTTTTTATGAAGAAAAACTACATGTCGGACTGAAAAACCATTATAGCAATGATTGCAGACTGGTCTGATTGTGGAGCCCAATTTTCCCACTTTTTAAACTACTATGACCTTTATGACTCATTTTGAAATCCTTGTAAATATTTTCTGTAACTAAGGATCTCACACCTGAAAATCTGCACCAAAGAGAACTAAAAAATAAAGAACTGTTCTAATGCACCGTGTAAATGTGATTGGCTCAGTATTGTTTTCTTCTTCTCTCCCTTTGGATTTCCCCACAGCTAATCACCTGCCTCCAAGTGTGCAGTGAATTATATATTGAGTCTGAACAGGTTTTATACCGGATGCCCTTCCTGATACAACCTCCTCAATTGTCCAGACTTGGAACCAGCACAAATAATACACTGGCTTATGACTCTCTGTGGCTGGATTCCTAAATATTTTTTTTTTTTTAATAATATGCATTTGCCCATTGTAAATAAAATAAGCAAATGGTAAAATCATGATGGTTAGCGTTTTTGCCTTTTCCTGTCTGAATGTTTCATTTTAAGTCTGTCCTTGTGTGACATTTTTACTCTACGTGAAATGAAAGAAATTGGACCTCAAGGCTGATGACAATTTAAAATCTAACACAGAGAGTCGTCTGTGCTGTACAGGCAAAAATGTTTCTGGTAAATATTTATGTTCCTCCAATTCAAATGTTTAATCTGATAAACATTGGTCTGTGGTGCATGGTGGCAGAGTGGTTAGCACTCCTGCCTCAGAGAGAAGAGTTTAAAGAGATGCATGTAAAGGGTTTTGGTGAGTCTAAACCCTGCCTCAGGACCAAAGTAGCAGGGATGAGCTCCAGCGGTGTGGTATTGGTAAAATTTGTTGACTCGAACCATTCTGAAATGTGACTGGCTGAAGATCTTGTTAGTGGCAGCTCACATTCTTGCAAAGATGTTTTCTTGTAAACTGATGCTTGGCTCACTGTTTCTCTGAAAGCATTGTTGCAGACAAGATAAAGGCATATCTGTGAGTTTCCGGTGTCACAACTCGCCTTTAAATAATTCACTCTTACACACACATACATATCCAAAACAATCATATCTCCCACACACTTAGCCAGCCATTTATTTGCCTGAAGAATCTTAGACAATTGAATTAAATCCGCTTGGATGCACATCTTTTACATGCTTATGTGCAATTTCAAAGATCTTGTGCTGTGGGATAGAGAGGAAGAAGCATGAATAAATAACATCTCATTTGGTGTTTTACCAAACTGCCAACACTATCTGTGCGAGCTACTGGAGCAAGAGGAATCCTTAGTGAGGATTTTCAGACTGAGGGATATAAACATGGTGTAAAAATCTGGTGGGCATTTATAATTTCCTAAGTTTGAACTGCTCCTCGAGGGCCGGAGGCTGACTCTTATCGAGGATGACACAACTTTTACACCACAGATCCCCGACGACTTTCTCTTGTTAGCTGTAATACAGTGTGAGGACTACAGCAGGACAAAAGCACTTAGTTAGCAGCATTTAGAGTAGCGACACTGTCTGCCCCGCTGTCTAATGGCCATCTGGTTTGTACTGTATATCCATGTACAATGCCAAAATGTGGTCTGTTATCACTAATTTTATCTTGTTTTTAGGTACCATATTTATCCGACCATTTTTCTGCTTTGTACAATCCATTTGTGTTGAATTTGAGTCATTAAATTACCTATGAATGTACACATTTAACTGGAAAAACAGCCAATCACAATTCAGTATCAACATATGCAGAATAGACTGCCTCTAGGCCGACACGTTTAGAAAAGCATTCAACCAATCAGAGAAACATAACATGGTATAAGTTTTGTATTACAGTTTTCCAGTCGATCTTCCTCTTCAAACCTAACACGATTCTCTATTTGCAAATCATTTCTTATCATTTCACACAGTTTTCAAACTCCTTCTCAGAACATTTGTACATCGTTCACACCAGTCAGACCAATACAATAGTCCTGTTCACACATGAAAATGGGTTTTGGTCAAAAGTCTGTTTCTTTAAATATAGATACTTGAGCTGCAAACATTTGTGAGCACTCAGCATCTGATTAGAAGGAAATGACTTCTGTTTCAGTGTTTTCACACAAGAATCAATGAGGAAAGGGTCTCAGTAGAGAGCCACACAAAACTGTATTTTTGTGTTTTTATAAAAAATAAATCATAAAGACTGAGGGGGGGTTGTGTACCTTTAGTTCAATTGATTTTTGTCAATAAAAAAATGAAAAAAACAGTTTATTTTCCTTTTTTTTTAAATGTAAAA
Organism: Bostrychus sinensis; assembly: GCA_020698575.1. NCBI lineage: Eukaryota > Metazoa > Chordata > Actinopteri > Gobiiformes > Eleotridae > Bostrychus > Bostrychus sinensis. The sequence continues at coordinate 12,415,159 of CM036254.1, read as the reverse complement.
GCAAAAAATGAAAAACAAATGACAGTTTGATATTTATTTATTTTTTAATTTTTTTTATTTGATGCCTAGTACAAAAAAATTTACATTTGAAGTAATTCAATATTTATTTTCTCCCAATAAGGCCTTGGCCGGTCTTGGTTCATGTGCGCGGCTGTTGAGCACTCCCCAGACTGAGACAACAGCGGCCACAGGACATCGACTACAGGCTGGAGACACTGCTCACTGTTACATCGACTGTCCTCAGTGTGTCTGCTCTGAAGATCATTACACATAACACTGAAACTGTAAAAGTTATCAAATTTAACAAAACAACATGAAAGGGGTCAGGGAGAGGTAGTCTATTGGTAAAAATAAGACCTTGTTCAGAGCTGCTGTTTTTCTCTCTCTCCTATAGGTACACACTTTTCGACAAAGACAAGCATGCTTCCTTTAGTTTGTTTTTTTTGCCATGAGTCCATTCCTGTAATGTTAGAAGTGTAAAGTTAATGCCAGAATTTCATTTAGAGCAATAAGTAATAATGTGATCTGATGGTCTTTTGCTTTCAGCACCACAGACAACGAGGGAGGGGCACAGGGAGTGGAGGGTCACAAGAATCAGCAAACATTATCTGAGGGTCACGGCTCTAAAAAGCTGAGAACCACTAGGTCTAAGTCTGAGAGGAATTCAAGCTTTTAACTACTGTCACTGTGACAGTTGAGTGTAAACTACACAGGCCACACGGGACCAACTTCCAGGGTCACATAAAAACATCCCCAAAACGGTCCTCAAATGTTAATTTTTTGTACTAAGCAACAAAACAAAAAATGGCAAATCAAACTTGTTTTTTTTTTTGTTTGTTTTTTTTTACATTCAAAAACAAATTTTTTTTTTTTTTTTAAATTAACCATTTTTTGATTGGGATTCTGTTTGGGTTTTCTGTGTGACCTGTTTTGCAAATTACAACTCTAAATGGATAAATGTGTTAAAGCAATTGAGAAAAACTCTAACTATTATGATTGGTTAGTTAGGATTGACTTTGAAAAACAAGACCAGCTTGAATATGAGGCGCTCCAGACTGGGAAAAGGTCTGGCTGTTTATCCAGCTGTGGAAATATATTTTTCTTGACTTGGTTTGTATTATTTTGTAATTTGTACATACAATTTATTGCAGCTAAAATATTCTGAATTGCTTCTTTCTGTGTCACTTGGCAATGTATTAAAAAGGAAATTTAATTATAGAAAGTTAAACAGATAGTGCAGAGCTAAATGGAGTGACAGTCATTAGGAAAGAGATGCCAGCCTTATTGACTGTAGCTTTCAGCCACTCACTGTCTGCTAGAGTTGCTAATGCTAGTTAAGGTAAACTACTTTAGACCAAGACCAAAAAATTAGAATTAGAAACTAATTATACCACTAGTGACAAACATGTGGACTAGTTTGCTGACATGATGCATTCGTGTCGTGATAAATAAGTGATGATTTTGTTAAGTTCAGAGGGAGATTAGCCAAGCAAACACACTGAAATTAAACAGATTTTTATTTCATTACATTTTGACAAGGCTGAGTAAAATGTGTTTTATTCCAAGACCAGATTACTTTACTAATGTCATGTATACATAAAAATACTGCATAAGAAAAACAAGGTTTGTTTTTGTTTTTTTTTTTTCAATTAGGTGTCAGGTTTGGCTTTGTGCTCTGTCAGAAACGTATGGATTTAAATAGATTTTCCAGAGTAGCATGCTTGATACTCCAAGAATTCTTCAATAAAACAAACAAGTATAAAAAATGTGTGCATTTTTGAAAAAAACATATAAGTGGAAATCCAATGCTCAGCCATTTATCATCTATCTGGGTCTGGGTTGTGGGGGCAAGTGTCTAATGAGAGACACCTAGACTTTCCTCTCCCTTGACACCTCCTGCAGCTCCTCTGTGGGAATGGTCCAGAGACATAGTCCCTCTGTAGGTTTACCCAGAGCCTCCTTCCAGTGATATGTCAAGATTTATGGGAGTGCACCTGTTAATAATAAGTTTCATGCTGCAACTCAGAGAAAGGCTTACAGTTAAAGTTAAAGTATGCATAGTAATTTTTACCTTTTGAAATGGTCTCTTTTGTGACAGTATCATCTGTGGCATAAGACTCTTTTAATTCATCTAGACTTTATCATCAAGCTCCCACTGATTGGTCTACACCTCTACACTAAATTATGGCTGCTGCACAAAGACAGAGTGGCTATTTCAGCACTGCCTATGTTACAAAGATAATGAAAAATGCAGATAAATATTGTCAGAGCAGTCACACAATATTTAATGCAACAGAGGATGATGAGGTTTAATGATGAGCTAGAAGTTCAAGTTCTAAAGTTAATTTAGGGAGGGACAATTTTGTGTATGGTCAGGTTTAGCTGAGACTTGGCTTTTGGCCACAAAGGGGCTGTTTAGACGACAATGCGTTTTGCCGAATCTGCAAAGGTTTGATTGCGGTTTGACCTTTTGTTTACATGAGGAAGGGGTTTCCATTTTCTGAATCCACAATAGTTTGAAAACGCTGGAAGAGGTGTTTTAGTTTCGCAGTGGGGAGCCACTCGGAGCCGCTCCGCACTCGTGTAAACTGTGAAAACAGCATACTCACTGAAAACAATGACGCAACTGTCACAATCTGAACAGTGACTGGCTGACAGGCGCTTGTTAACTGACCCGCCATTGCAAAATACGAGGCTTTTATACCTCACACGTTCATATTTAGTCCTGTAACTGTCAGTAATATCTGTACAAGTATTTACTTTTAGGAGAGACTTTACGAGAAAGCCACAAGATCCTAAAGTAGTTAGAAAGTTACAGACCAGAGCTAACACTTCCTCTGCTGTTTACTCACTGTTTGCTGAACAGCATTTGCAGAGCCCACAGCGTCATTTGCTGGACAAACACGGGTTCTACAGTTTACAATCATTTTTCTTATACCTCAGTGTTGTCGTGTAACTGCAAATTGCTAATTGGAGGCGGCATGACTGTTGCATTTTCCTGGCCAGCATTGTTGTGTAAACAGGCCCTAAACCTCCTACAGACTGCTAGCTACTATTTCTGCTGCTCTAGTGTCCACCATGGATTTCCATCGACAACATCCTCAAGTGTTTGCAGCTATGTCCTCTCCTCAACTTTCCAGACAGTACGCTTCCGAAAACCCTTAAAATAAATGGGTGTTAATGATAGAAGTACAGATAGAAAGACCTACGGACCACCTTTTGATCACATACTCACAGATTCCTCAGTTCCAGTTCAAGCCCAGTGCTCTAACTTCCATATCAAACCACTCAGTGACCATCAGAAGACCTTATACCAGCAGACATGACTGAAACGCTGAGTGCTCGGAGAGGGCAATCCATCCGGCCCCAACACTTTCCTGGGAGACTAAATTAAAGCTTCTTCCTCCTCCGTCCAGGCTTTCGCTACTCTCTCTCCTCGATCCTCTCTCCTCTCCACTGGATAGCTCTCCTCACAATGAGATGGAAGTGTGACACAGTTAGGTGGGACTCCTGCCTGGGCCTGTACTGAGCGGCGGAGGTAGTGTGACATACTCCCGAAACAGCTGCTGAAGACTGTTATGACAGCTTTCCACTGAGAGCACAGGCATCCATCTTCCTTCTGCGACACTTCTATTCCAGTTCACTCATTTTTCCCTTTTTCCATAGTTTTTGCAGTGCTGTCATTCAAGTAGCCTAGATTGGGGTTGGTAGGGGCAGAAGTGGAGACAATCATTACTTATCAAATGGATAGAAGACATGCCGGATTTACTGTTTGTTTTATTGATCAGGGATTGAAGTTCAACAGTAGATGTTTAGATTTAATAGAACAGGCCTCCCACTAGAACACACATGAAGTCAGAGATGTTTTACTATTACATGAAAAGTAATCAATCAATAAAAGTGTAATTATGATCTGCTGAACAAATAAGGACAAATGTATGACATTTCCCGAATAAACTCTCTGGCAATATTTGGAGTGTGTATGCAGTGAAGTGAAATAACTGGATTGTGTGATAACTGATCATCTATCAGATGATGAGGACATGTATCGTCAGTGTCATATGCTATATGCAGAGCTAATGTATTATCATGGAAATTAGGTTCTTGTTCAAACGAAGTGAAACTGACTTTGTTTAGAGCATACTGTGCCTCACTGTACACTGCACATCAGTGGTCTCATTACAAAAAAGAAAGTGGCTTACAGTGATGCTTTAAGACTTTTGCTAAGAAGGCCCAGATGGACCAGTGCCAGTGAACTACTTGTGTCGGCTTGAGTCAGCATATTGCAGGCTGTTTTAAGAAACCTAATGTAAACATTTATTTTGTTGACTGAATGATTCTGAAAACAGAGTTATTTTACTGTTCGCCTAACATTGCATGTGGTGCCAAATATTACAGCTTTGGGAACACTGGTATGATTGTCTTCTGAAAGGATAGATGTCTCTTTTCTGTGTGTTTTTATTCCCTATTTTTTCTTTGTCTTTTATGTATCATGGCTCATGAGTCTACAATTAAGTTCATCTAATCTAACAAAATGCTTGAAGTGTAAGTTAATTAACAAAAGGTCTGAAACATGGCTAAATTAGGAGCTATTGAATCTGTAAAATATAAATTTCAAAAATAACTTAAAATATGAAGAACTGCCTGGATGAAAGTGTGTTGAAGCTGTTGAAGCATTGACTTTTTTGGTTAGGATATTGCTTAACCAAAAGAGTTTATCAAAAAAATAATACCGTTAGCCTGGTCAGGACTGGGGTTAACAGTACAAACAGACACAACATAAACTAAAGGTAAACGCAACTGGACAGACATATAACCAATCAAAACGCTCCATCACTCACAATCGCTACTTAGGGGTAGACAGGACCTTAGCTAAACCCACCTGTGTTCCTGGAACTGTTTATTTCCTGAAAGAAAAACTACACTGGTAACATTTGCACAGTGCATGATAGAAGTATGTACAGTAGCGTGCGTGTAAACTGTACTGTACCTGCCTAATGCACATCTTGTCTGTCTTGGGTTGTCTTGTTTGGCCATTAAGCATCTCTTTTTTCTCCAGAGCTGGGATTTATTTTTTTTATTTTTTATTATTATTTTTTTTTTATTCCTGATGGATGGCCCAAGCATTAGGGATGTAATTTTGCACATTTTTATAACCCTGTTGATGCAACTGCATTTGGGATTTGGTGCTCTGTAAATTGAATTTAACCTGGATGAAATGAGTCCTGTCAGTGGTCTATACCAAAAACTAATAATTTCTTGCTTTCCCCATTCGTGACCTTTCCTGGATGTTTAATGAAAATTTGTCTGTAACATTTAGGCATTTAGCGTTCCTGGATGTTTCTAACCAACCAAATTGGTCTTTCTAAGAAAACCTTTTGAATTTTCACAGATGCATCAAACAACAAACTCAACAAAAAAATATATATATTTATTTCCCTCTAGATAAATGGTTAAAGCTGTCAGTCAGACAGATTTTTAAGAAATTGTGTAGTGGATGTATTCTAGACCCATTGAATGTGAGGTTGCCCTAGCTGTCCTGATTTAAACATATGCATCTGGGTGTTTTTTCTCTGTCAATGCCCTCAAACATTTCTTCTCCAATCGCAGGAATAATACAGGAACTGATAGCTACATTTTTGGAGTGAGTGCTGTGCTTGGCTCTTCCCATGACAGACATAATTACTCAAATTTTCCCACTGTATCCTCGATGTTCACATTCGCTGACTGATATTAGAAACACGGCTTTGATCTCACATCTGTAAAGCAGGGGATTTTTGACAGCCTCATCAAAAATCCCATGTAGAAACACAAAGCAAAACAAAACTGTGTTTTGTTTTTTGCCTTTATGCTGCTTGCCTCCAGTTAATTTGATATGCCGGAGAAGTGCACACACATATTGCATACTTTCGGTGAACTGCAGAAGTGTATGTGTGTGCTTGGTTTGCAGACTCTCACTGTGAATAATCTTAAAACAGACACCTGTTTATCCTGGCTTTGTGCACTACCAGGAGGAGACCAGGAGGAGAAATGTTTCAGAGCTGCAGCTTATGCATAAAGCTCCGCTGCTAGACACAACATTCAGAAGTCAACATTACCCCCAAAACACTAAAAAGAATGGATTTGTCTGTTTTGGTGGCACTATAGGCGAAATTTCTCCCTCTGTCTTTCAATAATCTCCCTAAAACAGATGACATTCTTGTTCCTCTGATATCCGAGGGTAAAAAGGGGCTGAAATATTCAAAGGCTCTTGCATATATATGAGCTTAGATGAGTGAAAAGCTAAAGTGCTAAGGCTAGTGGATGGGGGAGGCTTAGAGCTAGCCTGTGAAATGAGCAGTGATTCCTTTGAAACGAAGAAATGAGTTGCAAAAGCCAAAGAACACGGGAAACATAGCCCAAATACAAAGTGGAGAAGAATTAGTTATCAATTATGTTTAACTATAATCTGACAGCTCAGCCAATACAGATAACAGAGGCATTCAGAGCAAATGAACCAGCAGGGACATGTTCCGGTATTGTATGTTCTTATCAAAATGAATGACTTATTACCAGCCATTGAAGTGGGAGACTGCTGAGAATGAATCTACAAAAGCTGACTCCTGTGGATCATTCAAAAACACCTTTTCATATTTGTTATCAGCTCTAACTGTGCTTTTTATGTTTTAAACATTTCAGGAAGATACGGATCTCTTTTGAAACCATTACATTATTTAACTCACAATGTTACTTCTGTGCACATGAATTGGTTGGCATGCATAGGGGCTTACTTAGTTGCTGCTTGTTTTGCAGACGTACTGGCAGAATTCCTTTGCAAAAACCGACCAGCCAATAAGTACATCCCTAACTCAACACCACCTTCTGTGTGAGCATGTGACTGGCCAAAGATTGCTGTTAAACACTAAACATTCTCATCAATATAAAGGCCTTGATAATACAACTTAAATTGTAAAATATATTGCTTTTATTTTACAGGTATTTATTTTACAGTTTATTGTTAAAGCAGTACAATTCAACTTTTTTTTTCTCTGGGGCTCCGTCTATGGTTGAGAAAACTCCAGAGGCCTGATTTTGACAACCATGTCAACAGAAAAGATATTTATTGTCATAGTTCAGAGTTTTAGTTTTCAGAAGTCAAATAATGACAAAAAGAACAGCAGTGTTTCTGTTTGCATTAGCAATAACATTTTGGATGCATTTTACAAGAGTGACTAACCCAGGGGAGAGGCAATTTGTAATTATAAAAATACATTATAATTAAATAATCAAAATACTACATAATGTTTTGGGAAGTAATAAACGGTCAACCATTTAATACATTGAATATTATTACACAGGACACTTTTAATCAAGTGGGCGTTTCTTCAGTTGATAACCTTCCTACGGCAGCCTAGAGTGGACAAACTGTTGTCCATTTGGACACTTTAGAATAACCCATGACTAAGAGGTAATACATCCTTAGTAAATATGTAAAATTATTTTACATAGTAATATTTTTTAATATAGATCCTGAATTACCCATGATGTTTAGGGGGCAGCAGTAGCTCAGTTGGTAGAGACGCTCACTCACTAACCCATAGGTTGGGAGTTTAGTCCCTGCTACCAGCAATGCTTACTTGGCTGTTGTTTTCTTGGACCCTTGTATAAATGTATTAGTGTGATTTGATGATGGTCGAAGAGGCCATATGCGCAGAATGGCAGCCACGTCTCTGCCAGTCTGCCCCATGGAAGCTGTGGCTACAGAAGTAGCTCACCACCACCGAGTGAAGCAGAGAGTATTTAGAAAGGTGCTATATAAAACTGATTACTAACCCTTAACTAATACTAATTAATGCTTAATAGTTCAAGTTTTACCCATTAAACTGACATGTCACTACTTACCATGACAAAGTTTCTAACATGTGTTGCAATGTTGTCTTTTATATTCATCATTAGGTTTTCCTGTAGTTGTTAGCATCATTAGCTACACAGGACACTCGCTAGAACTGTCTTTGAGAAATCCTCCTTCACTTTTCCCAGACTCTGACTTCTATCTATTTATGGTAATCACTTCACTGATACCACTATTAGCTTCACGGGTACACCATGCTCCCCTGTCTTTACTGTCTATCTTTCCAGAATGTGAATGTGCTATATTGAATACAAGATAAAAAAAAAAAAAAAAAAAAAAAAAAAAAAACACTTGCACCAGGGAGCAATTGTTGCTTTCAAGAGAGCTGAATTAAAATGTGGTTTGGGTGACCTTGTAGACAGGTGAGGTGCGGCGATACTTAGACGGCTGATTCTAAATAGTGTCGAGCAGGGCTAGATCAAACTCAGCCTAAAGCCCTTCTAAGCCTCAAACTCTCAAATCAGCCGGGATGGAGCAGCGGAGCAGAGAGCGCGGCCTCCCCCTGCTCCTCGCGGCTTATGTGTATGCATTTGTGCCACTTTGTTCCAAGCCTTTATGCCTCACACCATTAGCAAGCCACCTCTCCCTCTCTAGCTCTGCCTGCCTCTCTGTGTGTGTGTTTTTTTTCTTGCGCACGCCAGCGGGATTTAGACACCCTATGTATTATGGATGGGGGAAAATAAACACAATGTGCCAGCCATTTATACGACACACTTGTGAGATCACAGGACAGGAGCGATTAGAACGGTCAAGTAAAGCCTCGCCGGGGGAGGGGCTGACAAGTTAAAAAAACAAAACAACAACAACATAGATATAAGGCAGGCCATTTGTTTGTGCAGCTTCCCTCTGTGTGTCGTCTGGAAAAGTCTGCTGCGATGCCACTACTGCTAGTAATATTACCACTACTGCAAATGTTGCTACTACTACTGGTACTATTAATGTCACTTTTTGCCACCAGATTTAAAAAAATAAATTGTACTCATTTAGAAATCTGAAGTCAACTTGGACTTGAACTTTTTATTATGATGGCACAGACAGATTTGACTTTTGAACTGATGACTTGGACTTGTACTTGGACTTGTCAACACTGACTCAAACTTGGACTCGGACTTGGGCATTTGCAAGTCGCACCTGTGTGTAGATTGCCTTATACAATTAGGTTCTTCCAAAAATAATTTCCCAATCATAGAGGAAATGTAGGTGACTCTACTTGGACTTGACTTGAATTGATTTGTACTGGATTTTGGACGCCTTTATGTTACTCAGACACATGCTTTAACTCAAGATGACTTGACTCGGACTTGATTTTGTGGTGACTTGGAATTGGACTTGCATTTCTATAACTCTGACCAGTCTGTTGTGATGTTGTAGGTCTTTGGAGGTGATCTGTAGGTTGTCTTTAACCATTCTCACCATTCCTTGCTTATGTCTCTCTGGAATATTTCTTGGCCTGCCACATCCGGCCTTAACATCAACTTTGCCTGGATCCTTCATTTCTTGATTACCACCTTAAATACATTTTCTCATTATTGAAAGCACCTGTCAATGAAGTTCAAGGCTTAACTAACTAATCTAGCAAGTTTTGTGTTGCAAGTAATCCATTTTGAGAAGTTACATGTATTCAAATCAGCAAACTTATAAGGGTGCCCAAACTTTTGCATACACATTTTTTTTCAGATTTCATTTAAGGCAAGGCAAGGCAAGTTTATTTGTATAGCACAATTCATACACAGAGCAATTCAAAGTGCTTTACAGAAAAAAAAGGCAAATTTAAAAGTACAAAACACAATTAAAACAATAAAATTAAATTTAAAGAGTATAATTAAGAATCAATTTAAAATTAAATTAAAAGAGAAGAGTGCAGATAAAACACTTTCAGTTGACATATGCACAGCTAACTTTAACTCAATTGTTCATACACCTAAATACTAATACTAATACACCTAAAAAATTGTTGTTCAGAAAACACCCTAGAACTCAGATGTCACTAGAAAATAAATGACATACCTCTGTGATCTTTTTCGTGAAGACAGAGTAAATTATTATGCAACCTGTGCAAAGCCTGTTACAAGGAAGACATGTTGTGAATGAGGCCATTCAAGTATTCTGTTTTTTTACTTCTTGCAAACAACTGACATACTATTTTCTTTCAACAATGTAGCATCCAGCCATAAATACTTATTATGTAAAATTATCAACGTGACATCAGTCTGAAATCCCTTTTTACAGCTATAAACGGGGAAAAAATAAATAAAAGAATAAGGGCAGGCAAAGCTTTCCTCTGCATGTCGACTTGTAACCAATTACATTAAGCCGCCACTCCCACTCTCACAAGGAGTCTATTACATTGGGCTCTAATCTAATCGGGGACTTATGTATGTGTTGTTTTGATAATTATTCCTTTCATTGAGGGTGATAGCACCTTCATCAAACGCACCCCTGATCTAGCGGACCTCCCTTCGAACGAATAAATTAAAAAACCTGTGTATGCAAAGTTGTCATGCACCGCAGCTTTATGCCTGTGAGAATAATCACCCCCAAGGTTAGAGGAAGAGGAGGGGCTTTATTAAATGCTCCCCAACTTTATGAATCATGTGGCGCACTGTCTGCTCAAGAAAATCAACAAGACATTTGCGTTAATGGCTGTGGAGGATTCCCATGCCCAAATCTTAAAGCTCCACACAAGGTCAGCTGGTGGTAATGTGGCAAATAGGAAGTAATCAGGAATTATCTAAAAAGTGCGCTTTGTGAAGGTTAAAGTGAAAACTGACATCAAGAGGAATAATGATATGGCTAAAGCAGTCTCATCTCCATTTGTGAATATCAAAGATGGAGAGCTTTAAATATTGTCAACCTTAACATAACCTCTGCTATTGCAACATGACTAGTGGCTATTGAAGGTCCCCTATTCTGCTAAATCAACTTTTTTGTGTGGTTTCCACTTAAAAAACATATATAGTGCAGTACGTTGCACAATTTCAGCACAACTACAGCACTTAAAATGATTTGAAGAAGCCTGAAAAAACATAATATAGTACTCCACAGCTAATTAATGATGTTTATGTACGTATAGTGTATATGTATGGGTGATTTCATATCCAGCCCATATACACACACACTTTGTTCTAGAATTTAAGCCAACTTCCACCATAAGATATGACAATCCTCAGCTGAGCATCATGTGCAAACAGAGTTCATAAATCTGCTGGAGGAACACAGTGGGCAAGTTCCCATTGTGTGATGCATTTTATATTAATACTATTCTCAAAGTCATGCTGTGGAGAAGGAAATTCTATTATTATTTAATACAATGGCCTATGTAACATAACTCTGAGTGGGTGACTGTCTATCCACTTCAGAGCCAGGTTTGTTTTTTTAGCCTGGTGTTGTAAGTGACTGATCACAGAAGCTGTATTAGACTGTGCTTCAATAAACTTATTTGATATCAGTGCATTAACCAGTGTCACTGTGAAGGAGTTTTTCCTTTCATCTGCCAACAAAATGTAAACAGAGATTTCTGTTGTGATGTAAAAGCCTCCTCATATCCTCCTGCCCTCTGACTTCCTGTGGGTATTCTCTATAGAGGAAGAACCTGCATCCTGGACTTACATTTGCGTCATTGGGCTACTTTAGACACTTGTGAGCCTAAGCCTCAATGACTCGACTCGTCAACTAGACAACCAACATGTCAGTGTTGCTCGCCCATATATAGACATGTTGGTGACTCGACTGGGACAGGGACTTCATTCATTTGGACTCGACTTGAGGTGGACTCTTTAAGAGACTCAACTCGGACTCACGCCTCAACTCAAGAGCCCTTGACTTGGACTCGACTCAACATTTTTTTTGCTTTTACTTGGACTCAGACTCCCACCTGAAGTGCTAATGACCTGACTCGAACTCAACTCAGAGCAGTCTTTAGTGGTTTGGAAAAACTGGTTACTTGACTACAACCCTGACATGTAGAAAACATACTGTACATGTGATTCTCCTGACATCCTCCAGAGGACACAAAAACAAAAAGAGACAAATAAATTGTGAAGACACTTATTTCATATGTCCTTTTTATATCCTAAATGTCTTTTTTATATTACACAATCCAACAGCTTTAATAGGTTAGTAATAAAAGCTATTAACAATTGTAAATGTCTTCAAATTGCTCCACAGAGCACAGTTATACAATAAATATATGAGTACTATTATACATGTTAAAAGGCAATAGACTTTTGTGAACAAATTAGCCATTTTTCTCCAAAACCATAACACGAGGAGCAGAATTGTAATATCTCAGCTCAATTGGAGAGTTGTGCAGGTCAGGCCTCCACTGCCTCAGGTAATCCATTACATAGCTTCGAACAGTCTAAACAGTTCATTTATGCTTTCTACCTGTGCTGCTCCAATGGAAAAGAGGCCATTCAAATACTTTCTCAAAACAATTTGTAGTGACATATCTCCCGAAATAACAGTGAAAACTCATGGAATTACCCCTGCATTGCTCTAGTGGAAGGACACAAAAGCGCCTTTTCATATCATCCTCAAAAGTTCATAATATCAAAGGGCAGCGGCTGATGATAAGACAGCCAGGAAATTCGAAAGCCCTGCCGAGAAAATTACACACATCCCAACAGCAATATCTGCGCCAAAATGAAAGTGATAAGTGTGTAACCTGGGCGAAAATGGAGCTAAGAATATATCAGCGTGTTCAGGGTGGTATTCTGTTGATTGTCCAGGCTGATCCAGAGCCTATGGTTTAACATTACTTGCATAGAGATAAAATGACATCTTTGACTTTGACGCAGTGGGTGAAGTGACGGTTTTGATAACTCCTCGACAAAATGGTACAATTCCTCTGATGTTTAAGGAAATTCTGTCTTTTATGTTGGGGTAGGTGCTCTTGACATCAGCATAGACGCCACAATATTGGACCGGTGGTTTGATACCATCATGCAACATATTGTACCGTGTCATCCCAGGATCTGAAAGCAAGAAGCCTGACAAGCACAAAGTTAGATTCAGAAAACTTGGATCCCGGTTACAATTCCCAGCCTGTGCATGTTCTCCCACTGTATCTATGTGCTCCACTTTTACTGCCCCACTGAAAAGCATGTACAATAGGCTAATTATCCAGTCACTGCACACGACCCAGGATGGTGGCTCGGATCTATAGAGGGTCCCCAGTCACTGCTCAGTGCCTGCCCCCTGTCACTAATGGGGTGCCCTCACCAGAGAGCTTGGGTGGGTTACATGCACAGAGCAAATTGCCTCATGGGAAAAATGAAGTGTAACTAAAGTTATATCAAACACTGGTCTGGTGTACAGTCAGAGGATAGTAGTGCATGTTGGGTGTTTTAAGATAGGGTGAAATAAAAAGATATTCATTTCACATCTTTAATATTATCAGCAAGCTAGCTGTATTCTGTAGATCAGAATACTCAATAGGCTCAGAACTATAACTGCATCAGTGTTCACTATAACCAATAGCACAAGTGATCATAGGAAGAGTCATATTTGTAACTGTAAACAATTGAACTGTGATTTTGTATAAGAAATAAAGGAATACAGCAGTGAGTAGAAAGAAATTTAACAAGCAAACTTTCCTAAAAGACTATATGGGGGCCATTTACACAAAAACATTGGTCAGGAAAATCAGCAGTCATGTCAATTTGAAATAATTAGATGTGAAGGAATCGGTGGTAGTAGTAAAAAAAAAAAAAAAAAAAGCCTGTTAGGCCAGCAAGGGGCGCTGTGCTCCCTGCTGGCATTCAACTTGTCAATGAGTCATTATACACCAAAAGAAGTCTTAGCTCTGCTCTGCAACTTTAGTGTTTAGTAAACAAAAGGCCAATCTGCAAAAGAATCATTGTATTTTGTGAAACATCACCCTGCACAGCAGCTTGTTGCTCAGTGATTTGTGAGTTCACAAACTCTCTGAAATTTACTGAAGCACAGCTGGCCTGGGTGAGGGGCGTGGCAGTACTGGGCGTAATTAAGGTTTGGCAGAGAAGAAAATGTTACTTTGAAAACAACATGGCATATCTCATAACAGGTGGTAACTGGCAGGCGGTTCATCCAATCTCCAACATGTACTCACCTACCATGTACAAAGGCTTTATGAGGTTTATCTGGTAATAAAAAATATGTAAAGGTTATTAAAAATATAAATTTATTTTAGGGTGATCTTAGGACCTGTTTCCACTGCGTTTGTTATAAACATAAAGGTCTACCATGAAGTATGTAGCTAAATTCTGCAAATCCCCAGCTTCAGTGTATTGTTATTTATATGAATAGAAAGCTGGCGTCCTGGAGCCAACCCTCACATCTGTAAAAACCTCTTTTATCAGCCGGTCCAGTTTTTAAAATGTCCCTCAATTATATCAACCATGTTCAGAAGATTTTGTTCTGTTTTTCTGAATTTTGTATCCTGGCTTTTTAGATGCAAAAGAAACAGAAACAGGCACATTTCTTTGAAAAGCAAAGGTGGTGTTTATTTCATAAAAGCACAGAGCCACTCTCTTACTCGCAAGTGAACTTAAAAATAGGATAATTGAGGCAAACTAGATTTATGCTTGAGTTATGCTCCAGTGTGTACGGCGGTACACAATGCATAGTGATAGTGTTCTAGTTTGCACCACAGCCCAATTCTTACAACTGCAGTGTTTCCTGTCAGCCGCATGACAAATAACACTCAGGGGTCCTCAAACGCACCAAGTTTCCGAAGTTGGATAAAGATGAATTCAAGTTCTGATATATGCATAATTCATTATCATTATTCTTTCTATCCTGTCACTCGGCAATGTGTTTGAGTTCAAGGGCAAAGATGAAATGATAGTACAAAGAGCTTGGATAACTCACAATGGTAAAATGGCATTATATCTCTTCCTTAATGTTTAATCAACGCTGTCAGTGAGCCCACACAAGGCTCAGTCAGACTACTCCATTTCAATGACTGCGCCGGCTGCGTGTGTATGTGTGTGTATATGTGTGTGTGTGTGTGTTTGTGGATGTGTGTGTGTGACCAGCTTAGAAGCCAACATTCTTTCTGAAATGTCCTAGAAACTTTCCCCGGCTGCCGTCAGTGTAGTATTTCCAGCGCAGAATGAGAGCTGAAAATCACCAATTAAAATGTCAATGCTACAACCAGCCGTCAGGACAATGACAGACTTTCATCACACTGGTGCAATGTGTTCCGAATACATATTTCATAATTGCTTTACCAATTAATTTAATGAATTCTTCTCTTTGATCTAAATAGCTTCTCCAAACCTGAGCTTAGTCACATACCAAGGAGGTGGAACAAGACTGCTGAACGTTTCAATTATTACAACTAGCCGCAAGTAATAAACTGCTACTGCCACGCTGACCACTGCGGTGACTTTTAATTATGTGGACTGGGACCTAAGAACTGTGGTCACATTTTTCAACACAAACCTTTTAAAAGTCACTGTTTGTCATTTGTAAATGTCTTCTTTACAGCCTCACTGAGAGCTTTGCCTACATTTTTATTACTGCTACTCTGTCAGCTTACAACCGGCTCGGAGCAGGCACCTGTAAATCAACAAGAGAGTCCATTGTTTGAAACACATGTTTTAAAAATGCATGTTTTTAAAGGCGTCATAAGCAATAGATTTTTCTGTGTGTTGTAAATGACCCCCAATCTCACAAATCACCTTTTAAGCAGATTGCAGTTGCCAAGTCTTTTACTCCTTAGTGCAAATCCTGCAAATCCTAAAAAAGTTACATACATACATTATTATTATTATTATTATTATTATTATTATTATTATTATTATTATTATTATTATTATTATTATGTGGTTTTGATTTAACAGCCTTTCTTGGACTTGGCTGTTTTGCCGCTGACATTGCATTTACTGTCCCAAAGTGTGAAAGCTTTACAAGACTGCAGTTTGATAAATTTTACACTTACAACGTGGAATACAAATGCAATATTGTGTAAGCATTTTAAACACTGTTAAGGGGGACACCGTGGGTACGTGATCACTTATTTGTAATACAGGTGTATAACAATAAGTGCTCACGTACCCACAGTGCCACAGAGTGTTATGGTAATCTTTCTTCCAACTTTGTGCTCGTATAAATAGCGCAGTAAATGTTGCAAATAGAATAATTTGAATGCTAATATGAGCAATTAACCTATTTCAGTCAACATAATTGCTGCCATAATAACAATTCATATTCTGCTTTTGCAAGAGCTAAACATGACACCCATTGAATGCCAGAAATTACTGTTCACAACATACAGTGGATAGAGTAGTTTGAAAATGTCCCACTCAGGGGCAGTCCTAGGGGGTGACCAGTGCCCCTGTAACTGTGAACTGAATTATACAACAGTATCTTGAATATGTTTTGGTTAACAGCTAAAATAACAAAACTTTGGTCAGTGTCCAAATACTTATAGACCTAATTGTTTATCATTAAGAGCTGTTTACAAACAAGCACAAAGATGATCTCAGAGTCATTTTAAACCATTTTTTAAATATATCTTCCTGTCATCAAAATGTCAGATGTACCCCCCGGCAAAAAGGCTGCACCCCTCCTTGTTAAAAGTGGTCTAGAACCACCAGTGGTCCCACTATGATGTTGTGTCAGATGTATGCATTGTTCAGTTGTGTTTTGAATAATGGCTTCTCAGTCTTTTGTAGTTTTCACAAAGCTCTGACATAGCAATAAACATACGTTAAAAAAATCTCCTGGAAGCTTATTTGGATACACAGTGCCACGTGGACATGCACTTTTTTAGATTTCCAAATTGGACGTCATTATGTTTGACGACTAAATATCACCATCATTTCCTTTTCAAAGTGGCCCCTTGAGCACAAAGCCAAGATTCTAAAGCTTCACGGCGCACCTGAGGCATCATGGGAAGCCGAGATTACCTTCTTTGACAAGCGTCATTTGGACGTGTGCACCAGAAAACATTAGCTTTTATTTACTCTCTTTAGGCATTAGAAACACTCTGCCGTCCACATCTATGCCTTAGCAGCTCCAATTTTCATTTCAAATTACTCCATTGGCAATTTCAGCTTGTAAACAACTTGTTTTTAAGTGTTTGTGACCATTAATTCCACATCATATCCCCTTGAAATAAAAGCCACCGATGATAAGATGAGATTAATGGCGCGTGGATCTATCCTACGTTATTCAAAGTGGGAGGAGGAGCAGGAGACCGGGGATACAAGCAGGCACATCCCATATAGCTTCTGTTTAATGTCATGTAAAGTACATCCATCTTGGCGGGAGCAAATAATCTAGAGCTACGAGAAGCGCCCGTGGCAGTGGACCCCTCTCTCAGTAAGAGATAGTGTTCTTATGTTCAATCAGCAGTCAGGAGTGGAGCACCGTTCAGCTGCTTTTACCCAGTGTCTAATGGCATAAGTTCTGCTATCGCCTGTGCGGGTGGTGGGGGCGTCATGGAGGGGTGACAGAGGTGATGGTGCCCCCAGAGTTATCAGGGACACAGTGACAGCTCGTAAAAATGTCTTGTTTCCGCCAAGCAGTACAGTGGCAGTTCAGTTGTGTTTGCAGTGTAGAATGTGCAGGTGGAGCTTACACGAATAATGATGTTAACATGTGGGTTGTGCTATATTATATATGAAGCAAGATTAAAATGAACATTCTGCGAAATATAACACATTAAATTGACTTAGGGAAAAAAAAGTCATGCTGTGTAATCATGCAAAAATGCTATGGCACTGCTGCTACCAACAGTAGAAAAATATGCTTTATAGTTCGGAGTTTAGTTAAGGTCAAGGTTGACGTCATTGTCCATGTGTGGAGATTTGTTCCCTGTATTTGACTCATCCTTCCAGGACGACCGTGACCACTGTGCAGTGCCCGGGACCCTTCTCTAGATCTTCAGCAAGGATCTTGGTCATGTTGCTGGATTAGCCCAGTGTGCATGTTTTAGGCTGATGAAGGAAACTGAAGCACCCAGAGAAACCCACTTGAGGACAGGAAGAACATATAAATTGCTGTTAGGCAATAGTGCTAACCACCAAGCCTCTGAATTGTGAATAGTTATTTTAGTATTCTAGTATTTTGCATAAATTAATATTGGCAATGATTGTTTATTACAAAAACAGTAGCGGCAGTAGCTCAGTTGGTAAAGCCGCTTGTCCACTAACCAGAAGGTTGGCGGTTAAAACCCAGCTCCCGCCGTTGCATACTGTCGTTGTGTCCTTAGGCAAGACACTTAACCCACCTTGCTTCCAGTGTCTGCATACACTGGTGTATGAATCTGTGTATGAATGGGTGAATGGTTCCTTGATGTAAAGTGCTTTGAGTACCCATGGAGGTAGAAAAGCGCTATATAAATGTGACCATTTACCATTTTACAAAATAAGCTTTGGGTGAGGAAATGCCGCTGTATTTCTTGTCAATTACCACTGTGCACTAACCAGTGAGTGGTTAGTGCTCTTGCCTCCCAGCAAGGAGGTTGAGAGATCAATCCTTGGGCCAGCTGTGTCTGTCTAGGTTCTCTGTGCCAGCCCCGCGACTAAATGGCCACTGTCCTAAAGTGTGGTGTGCCCCACCTAAAGCCCATAGTCACTGGGATAGGCTACAGCCACCCGCAACCTCTAACAGGAATAATAAGAAGAAGATGAATGGATGAATGATAGAGATTGCGAAGCAGATTGACAGAGAGAGGGTGACACACTGAGCGAACACACCTAAGAAGGACTGAAACCCAAGTTACTCAGAAATGAAAACATGAATCCAATGAGTTTTTATTAAGTAGAAGAGCAACATAAAGAGACATTAGTATGATTTTACAAGAGCAGAGAAAAATGGATCGAGCCTTTAATTTTTTTTATGGATGCAACTTTCTTTTTCTTTTGGCTTGTGTCTATGTTTTAATGCCTCCCAGGGACGTAGGTGCATTAGACAATATGCACTGGGTTGATATAGAAAAGACAGTGTTTCACTCCATTTAATTCTTTTTCATATCCACCAGAGGAATATTTTGCCATCTCATACAAATGTGTATTACAAAGTATTGTCGCTGAAGCTGGAAACACCTGACAATGTGGTTCTATTTCTTTTGGCACATTAACTCACAAAAGTATTATGAGTTGTGCAAATGTTACTGCTTTTAACCATCTGTCTTCTTCCAAATATCTTGGACAAGTCACAGTCACACTTAGCACAAAGTCTCTCCAGTGTGGTCCTAAGCGACTTTCTCTACGTGCAACATGGTCAAAACACCTAGGATGCATTGGGAACAGCTGCCCAAATCACTTTATGTGGCTTTTCTGGTGGAGCAGTGGCTCTAGTCTGAGCTCCTCCCTGGATAACAGAGTTCCTTGATCAATGTCTCAGTCACCCTGCAGAGTAAACTCATTTCTTGTATCCAGAAGCTTGTCCTTTCCATCATGACCAATACTTATGAGCATTAGACGAGAGTAGCAGCTTTATAAGGCTGCATATCAGGCAAGTGGTTGTAATGTTATGCCTAAACGGTGTAGATTCATTGGTAAATCAAGAGCTTTGCCTTTTGGCACTGCTCCTTCTTCATCACAACAGACCGGGACTCAGGCCACATTGCTGCAGATACTTTGCCAACTTCCATAAATGATTCCTAATGACATATTGAAAGCAGCTCCATACTTCAAATGTAGATTGCCAAAATTGGTATGGTACATTACCCTCACTTTGGGAGCCCTCTGTAAATGCAGCTAGTATACACACATCTTGCCAAAATAACCAATGCTGTACCGCTTGGTTCAAACATGTCTTTGTTAGCAGTTTGACCCCTGTAGTCCAGATACGATGCAGCTTGTTTCCAGTCACGTCTAATGGTTTAACTTCACCCATTGCAAACACGGGTGGCTGCAGTCACGAGGGAGGGGGACCAAAGGTGAGGCTGCCCGCATGTTATCAGAAGCAGGGTGACAGCTCTTGAGTGTAGAATATAAAAATAGATCTGATTTAATGACTCTGGCACACTCCCAGAAACCCTCTCTCGTCTTTGTCTATGGACTGTGAAGATTATCGGACTTACTGGGAAATACACAAACACTCACACACACATGCAATTTGTGTCTTTACAGATCAAGCAGTTTGATCCCTGCGCTGGTGGACCTTCCCCAGAGCTCCGTAGTGTGGTAAGGTCCATGGACTCTGGACTATTGAGTGGTGCAGCTGGCTCTCTCCATGGCCCGATGACCGCTCAGTTCATCTTTGGGTTTAGACTTAAAAAAAAAAAAAAGAAAAAATACAATCCTTCCAGGTCGGTAAATAAGAGGATGTCAGCATTGATTTATGTCAAAAAGTGAATGTGGTCTGGTCTGTCTGTTTAGTGTGATAGAAAGGCACTGCACCTTTAGACCATCGGGCTTTTTTCATATACAAAATGTTGTTTCAAAATATACCCAAGTAAATTCTGCTGTAAACAGGGAAGCTGCCTGATAGCATAGTGACAATAATCGTTAGAAAGGTGTGTGAAAAATCTCTGATGTGTGCTTGGTTATCATGGTGATTTTGTAATGCTCACATAAATGGGAGACCACTATTATTCTAGGAAGGGACTGTCTTATTGAGGAATTGGTTTTCATGACTTGTCAACTGTGAATGAAGAACGAGAGAAAGTCCCTTTGGCTTTTCCATGCTTCATCTGTTTACACAGAGAAATAACACAAACAAGGAAACCAGAAATAGTGAACTTTGGTTTATTTTTTGTAATATAGAGTATTAGTATTTTGCATGCGCAAAAACAGAAAACAAACCATATTGTAGTTTATTGTATTCACTTTTACCACTTCTTTAAATTAAGAAATACTTAATCGGTCTGTCAGATCTTCATCAGGCTTGAGGATAGCCCTTTCCCTCCACCTTTTATAAGTTCAGATACTGCCTCCAAAAACATCATCCAATCAGGATCAAGAACAGTCTCCAATCAGGATCAAGAACAGTCTCCAATCAGGATCAAGAACAGTCTCCAATCAGGATCAAGAACAGTCTCCAATCAGGATCAAGAACAGTCTCCTTATAACATTACCGACCCTAACATACAATTATCATACAAAACTGGGAAAGGGCTGTCCTCAAGCCTGATGAAGGTCTGACAGACCGAAACGTTGCTCAATAAATTATCAAATGAAGAGTGAGACAGTGAGTGTGCAGGAGTTTTATAATCTTTTTAAGTAAAGTACTCCTCCTACGCACCTGTCGTTATCTTAGGTGTGCAGAGATTACCTTAAAACGTTAATTAAAAGAATACTTAAAAATATTGTTAAGACCTTAACTTAAAAGTTCTGATTAAACACTGTTTGGTGTACTGTATGGTTTTTACAGACAAAGGGCCATCTCCATAATTTCTTTGTGTGCATACCATTATGTGTTTTTAATTGTACCTTTTGCCTTTTTACTGACACTGACTGACACTGCCAAGGGACTAGAAATAGAGTTTTGCCGTAGGCTACAATCGCACATATTTACATTTATGCTCATTAATATGTGTTGTCCCTTTATAAATAACTAAATCACATAACGAGCCCAGAACTGCGGGTACTACAACACCAATGGTCTATAACATTCCCTGTGGTGTAAAGGAAATTTCAGAGCGTTTTAAAATTCAGTGGTTTAGTGAACTCAAAAATCCAGTTGCTGTATTAAAATGCCCATAGTCTGTTATGTTTGGTTAAGCTTTCATTAGTTTGTTTAAGCACATTGTTACTGCAGCAATTAAGTAATTTTAATTTAAAGGATAAAATGTTGATAACTGATGCACATGAAAAATACTGAAGCCAACAAATATATGTTTGCTGTTAATGAATAATTTTTCTTTTTTTTTTTTTTTTTATGTGAAATTTCAGATGTGCACTTATTATAAGGGAAACTGTGCCACACATGTATCTTAGTCTCACATATTCCTTTTTACACTTTGGAAGTTGTGTTTGCTTCAACACAACAGTGTGTGTGTTTTCTAAGACTAGATTACATCAGGGTGATAGCTGAGAAAGCTAAATTTAAAATCCAAGGAAATTGAATTTCTGAGAGTCACACGTTTTCAAAGTGAGATGGCAAGAAAATTGAAAATGTGACAAAGCTACGTTTGAGAGAGGATAATAAGATTCTACTGTCATGTGTTTGAATCAATATGAATGACACTTCTCAAAGATTTACACAAACAATACAGAAAACTCTTCCAAGAAAGGAGAAACAATAAGATACATAGCAGACAATGGAAATAATGGAGAAGGCTCTTGTATAAGACTCTTGATGACTACTGTTAAACTACAATCACGCTCATAATTATGTATAATTATGACAATTACATACATCTGCTTTGCTTTTGTTTAAATTTATCCCACAGTTAGCCACTGTTGCTAACTGCTTTGTTTACAATGTTTTACGGGACCAACATGTTTGTTTTTGTTTTTGTTTTTTTTACATTTGTTGGTTCATATTACTTTTCAGTTTAACACATTACAGATGCACGTTGACAAGTGACATTGTGAAATACTGTGGAAAAGTGTAATTATTTTTGTTAGTTCAATTCAAAAAGTGGAACACACAAAATTACCAAAACTAGAAGCACTTGGGGAGCGTGGCCTCTGTCAAAGCACTGGTCATCTTCGCATTCAGGGGCAAATGCTTCTTCCATTGAGCCACAAAAGCCTTATGATGAATCTGATTATTATAATTTGTAGGTTTTCTTTTTACTGGACCGCCATGTTGTGTCTTTCAGTCCTACAAAGGCTTACAAGCTACAAGGACATCAGACATTTGAGGAAATAAAATGAGGAAACAGAGAGAGCGTTTGTGTTGTGTTTATTTTTGTCTTTGTGCGATGATGAGTTGCAGGAGGCCTTGGCTTACATTGAACTTAACACGGAGGCAGCCTGATCAAAAGGATGAAAGCTAAAGCAATGATAGCGCGATTGAACACACTGTTTGAACATTCATCGTGCTGCTATAATTACCATCCTCTGCAGTTTGAGTAAAGCGTGTTATGGCGACGTATGCTCATTGTGTCACAGAGGTGCTTGTGGGTCAGGCCAGGAAAATATAAGTGTTTAGTGTTTCTAATGACAGGTATGTTCTGGTTTACCAAGATGTAAGTTTTGTAACACATCATTAAACAAATACAAAAACATTTGTTATGTAAATGTGCAATAGAAGACCTTGGTTTGATTTCAAGCTAAATCAAGGACAAGATACAAGAATATTCCACCTATTCTTTTACCTCAGCTGAGGAAGTTTCCCATCATTGGTTTGAGGACTTCTTTTCTTAGTTTGTCAGCAAGAGGCATGGTCTGGTGTAGACCCAAAACACCGTCTGGATCTAGTAATCTTTGAAACATATAGGGCCAAAGCTTGCACATATAAAATTTTAAATGCAATAAGTTAAGCAGGCAGCTTTACAGTATTTTTTTACATGCACATATGAGCAAAAGATTAAAACAAGATGCAATAGTTTTGGCAATTGGGAATCAAGCTATATGTTAGTTAGAGAACATGAAAACAGGGCTATGTTTTTTAGTTTGTTTTCTAAAAAGTGCAAAAAATCTACCACAGCTCCACTTTTATATTCATTGGTCAGAAGTCTGTAGGTAGGTTCCATATAATTTTTAATGACACTGGTTTCTTCACATTGTGCCTCATCGCACTGGACTACTTTAGGACAAAGAAATACAGTAGCTAAGAAAAAATTCAGATTTAATGTTTGTATGTACCCCAAAGTGAAGCGATATCTCAAGATAGACTTTTCCCACAAATGTCCCACACCACTCCTGGACACCACTGGACTACTACGCCTTACTGAGTTTGAGTAAAAGTTAGGCAGACTGACATGTTTGCTCCACGACCATCATTTGTTTTTTTCTTTTTCTGTCAAAAATGGCTCCATCTAAACCGACAGATGGTTGTGGTTATATCTGGCACATTTCTGGGGTATTTTTGGTGTGATTTCCAGACTAGAAATGGAATTTATTTGTGGAGTTGCAAAAGAAAAAAACAGAAAATTCAAAATACCCCTGGTGCTAACCGTCCTTGTTATTTCGGTCAATTTACAGTGACAGTTTGTTAGCGGAGTAGAAAAGAGATTTGATGCTTCTGCCATGTGCTTGTCATTTTGAGTGAATAACAAACATGACTTAAACCCAGCTTCACCTGTACAAGTCACAGTCGGTAGCCAGGAGATGTGGCCCCTCTTTGTTGTATTGATAGATAAAGTTACAGGTTGTTGCTGCTTTATCACCAGTATCCTTCTTTTGACTCTAATTATACCTTAGCTAAAGTAATAATTTTACCTGCACTTTCTCAGGATGATCCCGCATTTAAGGCCGGCACACAGTCAGTATTCTGCTGCTGGATTCAAGTGGCTGCTGTGTTGTTTACCATTAGCAGATGGAGCAAGAATACCAAAAAGATTTAGCTTTCATGTGTTTCTGCAAAGCCCTCAAGCTGTAAGTACGGGTGTGTATTTTTCTTTAATGTCATTTTTTTGGGGCTTAAGATATGCTAATATTGTCAAGCAGATCTCAGTTTAAAACTCTCAAGTGAGGAAGTACAAGTTCTAAAACAATCTCTGGATCCTTCATGTGGTGTCATTTGGCTCTGGGATACTCTCTGCGTCCACTGAAACATGATCTTAAGCACCCAGTCACGTGTAGCTTTTGACTTGTAGTCTTTAGGAGATCTAGCGTTAATACGTGTATGTGGTGAAGATGTAAAAAAAGATAGACAGCCTACTTTAAGATTTATGATGTGGGAATACTTTGGTGAAACACATCTTAAAAAGGGAGAGGTTCCAGACCCATTTCACGTTGATGAGGCTGGCCAGACTGCCACATAATCACATGAAAGTTATTCAATATACATTTCACTGCTACTACTACTGCATTGTAGTACTACTGAGGATGTGTGATTGATGAGTTAAATCTGAGCATACACTGACAAACTGTTGTGGTTCGCTACATTTCTTTAGCTTCTTCAGCAACTCCAGCATAAAAATATTTAGACTTAAGTGTATACAGTGTAGTATAATATGTTTTTATGCCAAACACTACATTAAATATATAAAATGGCTAAACATTAATACATTTGCTGTTGACAATTGATGTTTTCTAACCAGACTCTGACATGAAGTTGATTGGTTGTCAGTTGACAAAACCATATAGATTTTTCTTAATTTGTGAGATTTGGTGCCCAAGTGCATTACCTGAATGTTTTCATTCAAATTCTTGTTATCTGATCTAAAACAGTGTTTGAAAACAGAAAAAAACACGGTTCATGTGAATGGGATATGTACATTGGTACAGAAATGAAAAGAAAATAATGAACAAAAAATAGATACATATTAAATAATGGTATCTGTATCTATATTCATAGAGTATTGAGCCCCTAAGTAATGTGCTGTACCTAAACACTGACAGCACACACGTCATTAGTCAACTGCCACTTGCCAAATTGATCAAGTGGTGATGGTCATTTTTGGAGCTGTTATTTATTTAAAATATGTTGTGGATGGCAAACTCTCTTGAGCTGTTACACCGCCCTCCTCTAAAGAAAACACTGAAATGTGAACAAATGCAAAACTTGATACCACTCAATTGGGATGTAACAACACATTGTTAAACAGTTAAAAATCTACTAAAAACAGTGGAGATTTGAAACAGCATAGATAGAAAAATGAGTAGTGTGAGGTAATTTTAAACTTTTTTTCTTTTTTTTTTTTTGTTATTCTGATGGGAGATTTGTTATATTATTTAATTTCTGTTTATAAGATAATTAAGACATTTTCAGATAAATAGGGC
This sequence comes from Bostrychus sinensis, assembly GCA_020698575.1. Taxonomy (NCBI): domain Eukaryota; kingdom Metazoa; phylum Chordata; class Actinopteri; order Gobiiformes; family Eleotridae; genus Bostrychus; species Bostrychus sinensis. The sequence goes on along the minus strand of CM036254.1, from coordinate 12,389,488 downwards.
CACACAAATGATGTTACAAAAAAAGGGTCACAATTAGACTGCCCTTAATTCTTGATGTTTTTTTAGCAATTTTTTAGGCTTTCTTGATAGGACAGAGTATAGTGGGAAATTTGAGAGAGAGAGACTTTTGGCAAATTGTGGCAAAAGCCCATGATGCTGAGGCAGGTTGTAGTCGTCCTGCCTATGCACCACATCTCTACCACTGAGCCATACTGCGCACACACTGCAGCTTATTCTGATAATAAAAATTGTTTTGTATTGTAAACTTACATTTTGGTTTAATTCTGTTTAATTTGACATTGAGCCACCCTTTGCATCTATCTACGTCAGCCATCTACAGTGGCTGATGTTCTCGTCCAATGTCAGACACTAATGTTGGACGAGAAGACCTGGCTCGTAATTTTCATTCTAATTCATCCCAAAGGTGTTCTGTCAGGTTGAGGTCAGGACTCTGTGCTGGCTCAGTCAACTTCTTCCACACCAAACTCACTATTCCATGTTTTTATGGACTGTGCTTTGTGCTCTGGTGCAGTCATGTTGGAACAGGAAGTTGCCATCTCCAAACTGTTCCCACAAAGTTGGGAGCATGGAATTGTCCAAAATCTCTTGGTGCTGAAGTTCCTTTAATTTCAAGTTCCTTTCATTGGAACTAAGGGACCAAGCCCAGCTCCTAAAAACAACGGTACACCATAATCCCAATTCAGTTATTTGGGTGGGTGAGTGAATACTTTTGCAAATATAGTGTAAATTAAAACAAACAGAAAGCAGATGCAATGAATCATTGCAAATATTTCTTTTCTAGTGGCTACCATTACAGACGGTTTTATAATATTGAAATATAGCCATACATTTATATCATACTGTTTAAGGTCTTTCCTGGTAAATAGGCAAACTTGATAAAAGTCAGCTGGACTGAAAAGTTGTTAAAATACTGTATGACTGAAAAGTGAGGCAGTGTACTGAAGTATTCTGATATTACTCCTCCTCCACCGCACCTGTCGCCATCTCAAAAATAGGCAAACCCCTATATACTTTACAGTTTAATGCCTGAGGATATTGCATAGTGTGTTTTAGGACTGTTAGAAACTTTCTTTTTTTTTACTCTATTCTAATCTGTAATGACTGCAGCCTGATGAAGTTGGGGAAAACAGTCCTACAGTAGGCTGTCACTGAGTGGAATTGAATAAAAAATAGATGCAGTACTCATCTGCTCCCGGATTGCAGCGCCCGACTGACATTTTGATTTCTTCCCTGCAAGTTTGATGTTAATGATTTGGCTTTGGATGGGGGACCTTCATAGAGTCTGAGCCATATGAGTGCAATTTCCGTCCTGGGGATGAAAGCACATCGATTGGCCTCTGATGGTTTTTATGGGGGGCTGCTTTCATCCAGCCCGAGACATTATTGAGCTGCGTTGGCCATTAATGCAGGCCTGATTCAGTGTAACTATATCAACAGGAGTCCAGCCAACGCTCAATATTATATACAAGTACAATGTAGATACTTTATTACTGCTTATTGTCTTTGAGCAAACATACAAATGGTGAAGTTTGCTAATTTTATTTACAGCAAACCTCATAAATAAAGACTTTTACTATTCTGTACAAAGAATTAGCCTGGCTTTTGACGCTATAAGGAGGTTTTCCAGTTTCCAGATACAGTATTGTCCAATTTATAGCAGACTCTATACTTTCTTACACTCCTAGTACTCTTTGTTCTGGTCCCAAGCCCAGATAAAGAACGTTGCGTCAGAAAGTGGTAAAGAATCACTATGCAAATCACTGCACAGGAGGCACATAATTTGTTGTGGAGACTCCAGAAGGGAACAGCTGAAAGGACAGAAACTGACAACAATCAGAAGACAGAGGCAAGTACCATTGCAACTATACTCACTGGCCACTTTATTAGTTACACTTTGCTTGCACCAAGTTGTCACCTGCAGACATTGGTAGTAATGAGTGGTTATTTCAGTTTCTCTCACCTGGAACCAGTCTGGACATTTTCCTCTGACCTCAGCATCAACAAGGGTTTTTTAACCGCAGACCGGCCACTCACTGGATATTTTCTCTTTTTCTGACCATTGTCTGTAAACCCTAGAGATGGTTGTGTGTGAAAATCACAGTTTTTGAAATGCTCAGACCAGTTTAAAGCAACTTAAATTCCTTTTCTTCTATATTCTGATGCTGGTGAGTTGCTGTTATGTGATATTTGCATTTAGACTGGTGACTGGTGAGTGTTTTTCAACTAGCTACTTTATTACTCCTTATGGTCTATGAGCAAACATACAAATGGTGAAACGAAGTTGCCTAATTTCATTTAGCCCTCAAACAGTTTGATCAACTGAATAAAGACAGGAAACCAGCATGCCAACACACATGCTATGCGCAAAATGAGCTTTTCATTCTTTGTAATTGATTAATATAGCAATTAGACTTTGCAATCGGAAAAGCCTCCCGCACTGGCATGAGGGAATTGTGTCCCTGCTGCTGAGGAGTGGGAAGGATGCCGCTGGAAGCCTCTCTGTCTTTATGAATCCCTCTCCCAGTGTCTGTGCAGATTAAGGAATCATTGGTGGGCTGCCTCTGTTGAACTGATGGGGTTTCTGCCCCGGGTTAAATGCTCAAATGTGCTCAAGTGATTCTCTTCAAGTCCCCACATTGCCTAAGTGACCTGCAAAGACACAGGGAGAGGTAAGGGTTTCAAAGACGAGATATGAAGAAAGCTGCAATACAACAGGCAGATAAAATGTTGTTTGTATGGCTGCACAAGTGGCAATAAGTTCAAAGGTAAAATTTTACATGATAAGTTATACACCAATGCACCCTGGGCTTTTATTTTAGACTATTATTGTCATGACAGTCATAGTGCTAAGTGCCATTGTCTCTGCTAATAGAGGGGAATTATTTTCATTCGCTACAACCTTTCTGAACGTGAAAAGTCAGGTTGTGCACACATTGAACTATGGTTTCTAGTCCTTTTTAGTTGATCTATATCTATTACATTTACTATACTGTTTTTGATGCATCTACAACAATAAATGAGCCTAAGCTCCAGCTTTTCAGAGTTGCAGAGGATGATCCATACCATTGGTGGTGGACATTTTGAAACAAAAATAGTTCTCTCTACCCATAAGAAGTTGTTTGGGTATATTAAAACTATAGAAACACATGGTTACTCATTCATATTTTTCCCTCTTATTCCTCTTTATTTCCAATCTTTCCTTACAGTCAGGTTCAGTCAGGTTCCCCCTTGACAATGGGCTGTTAGGCCTGACACTTAAAGACATTCTTTTGTGGAAAATGTATACATCTATGTTTTTTGGATGGTTAGAGGAAGTCAGAGTACATGGACATGGAGAGAACCTGAGGGGGGCATAGACAGATTGTGTGATCACCGTCTGTGCTGTGAGACAGGAGCAACATTCACTCCTCCACTGTGCACCACAAATAGTTTGGTGCACATTCCACAGTGAAATCTAAAAGCATTAAATAGCAGAAGATTCAATGATGAATTGATCCAATGCAATTAGGAAAATACCATTAAAATAAAAGAACTGCTCCACTTAGAAGAGGTTTGGCTGGTCTTGATACCTTAAGCTACCTGATGATTTTGTCACATATTTTTTTTATCTCATACCATGTAATTTAGTGCAGAAAAGTGTATCTATGTTCTAGTGATGGCAAAAACAAAACTCCTCTGATATTGTTACTGAGCTGATGATTAATTTCCATACAGTACGTTGCTAAAATTGTGAATTCTCCTTTCCACTGCTCTGCAACTTCCACTTTAGATCTCCATACATCGCTGTGCTCTGGAGACTGTGTTTCATCTCATACAGGACAGATCAACTCCCACCGGGATTTATGGCTTTTATGCACTTGTTATTCATCTGCACTTTTTATAAATGGCTCTAATTAAAGATTACACTGGTGTCAGGACAAATCAGGTGAGTGTTTCCGTGCCGAAGCATTTGCTAAGCCGTTTAATAAGCACGGCTATAGGTGTGCCTTTTCTCCCCTGGATCTTTACAGCATGAACAGTTCCATCTATTTCATCGGTCTCGCTGCTGGGCTCTGGTGAACGCTTGGATAATCGCTGATATTGTTTGTCCTTAATAACCTTTGTTTTTTTTTTATCTCCATAGGTAAGATTTTCTAAAAAGGGGGGTATGCAGTTTGATGATATATTTAATACCCAAGACAAGACCGCACACTCCGCACATTCACCTGAAGAGTTTGACCTGATTTTTGACCTTCCTCTCCCTGCTCCAGCTTCATCTCATTGTCCAAAGTCATGCATGTGTTGGAAGAATTGTTGAGTCTATTGATCCCAGTGCAGACATCTGTACCTTTTGTTTTAGAGACACATGCTCTATTAGCTCTGCTCTTGCAGCTCCTTGGGCGTCTGACATCTGTGTAAAGTCAATAAAGGAATAAGTAGATAACTATAAAACAACCTGCATCTGCATCATCTTGTCAATTTGACATAAAACTTTCTCCTTTTTTTCTCTATTATATGCTATGGGCATTGTTTAACTGTTAATAAAAAGTTTTAGCCTCAATTGTCCATGCAGTTGCACACAAGGACTGATTAGAAATGGCCCACATGACCACCAAGAAACAATTTTTCTTATTTTATTTATTTATACCTTTATTAACCAGGATGGGTTACAGGATGTAACTCAAGTTCTTTAAGTGAGATTACCAGTGCAGTATTTCACACAGTTCTTTGTTAGTTTTAAATTATTAATGACCACTCATATGCTATATTGAAGTTATAGGCTGAGCGACTTTTGTGCATTTTAAATTGGTTGCAGCCCCAGCCCTAGTGAATCAAGTGAATTGTTGCCTGTCAGTGTACACCAATCAGGCATAACATTATGACCACCTGCCTACTATTGGTCTTCATAATGTTTTGTGCATTGACCACCGCCGTATACACAACAACAACACTGTGATGCATTGTGTATTCTGACACCTTTCTGTCAGCATGTTGAGTTACTGTAGCTCGTCTGTTGGATCGGACCACGTGTGCCAGGTTTTGCTCCTCACTTGCATCACCTGTACCACTTCTGATATTTAAAGACCACTGCAGACCAGGCACACCCCACAACACTGGCAGTTTTTGGAGCTGGTCTGGCCCAGTTGTCTATAGAGTCACAGTTTGGTCCTTATTTGGCATGTGACAAACCTCACTAAATCCTTACGCTTGCCCATTTTTTCCTGCTTCTAACACATCAAATTTGAGAACAAAAAGTTTACTTTACTGCCTTATATTTGCCACTCACTAACAGGTGCCATGACAAAGAGAAAATCTGTGTTCACTTCCCCTGTCAATGGTCATAATGTTATAAAGTCTGTGTATAATATTTAACCTTTAGTTATCTCTAAATAAAATAAAATGTCCAATAAAAAGGTGAATACAATGTTTTGACCTTACTTTCATCCATCATTATTAATACAAACCAATGCTAATTCATTCATAGAAAATGTGTTGTGGTCTGCCTGGTTTATGACATCCACACTGCCATTCTGTTTACAAACACTCAGGGTCTATAATCTTTTGTTATTTTATCTCTGTAGGTAAGAGTGTGTAAGAAGGGGGACACAGTTTGGTGATATATTTAATACCCAAGACGAGACTGCACATTCGGCACATTTACCTGAAGATTCTGACCTTTGCTCCCTTCACTTAATTTGCCGTCCACATATAAATATGGAGCGGAGACGTCTAACCTTTACAGAAAATGAGCCCCGGCAACAGGTGACTAAAGGTCAGGGGTCACTTCAGAAGTCAGCTGTTTGCATTAGCGGGGCATAAACATAAAGCCGTGTGCATGTCAAGAGGTCCAATTAGGGGCTTCATTACAATCTGCAGCTGGATGTCAGATGGCTGCACAGGTGAGGTCTAAGCTTCTCTTCGGAAATAAAGCCGGGAATACGGAGCAGGCAAACAAAAAAGTGCATTATTCCCATCGGTGTTACTTCACAGTAGAAGGAGATCTACTTATGTGCAAAAGTTGGAACTAGTTATGGTTTCTCAGTTGGAATCATGGGCTTAGAGAGCTATAGCACCCCAAAATGTAACTATGATTTTAGTACACAGCATAAAAATATACAGATACTTTTCATAAACTTTGTGTTTCTAATGTTTCAGCTGGGTTTCCATAATCCTACACTATAGACAGCTACAACTCAAGGTAGCATAATATAGAAAATCACATCTTTCCTATGTTGTATCCTATGTTGTGTGGTTCTTGGCTGACAAGGACCTCAGCACTCCTAAAACTCTTATCTTAAAATTATCCTTTGGATTCACTCAGGTACATTGTAATGAAACATGCTTTTATTTGTGTGTTTTGCTTTTGATCAGAGATCGGTAGTGTGAATATCAAGTAAATTTACTGTGCTCAACAAATTTCTTCAATCTGTTCAGTAAAACGCCTACTCAACTATGAGCTATTTTTGATTTATACAAAAAAATGTCTTTCATATTTAGTACTTCTACTACTACTACAACTACACTGCTCAAAAAACAAAGGGAACACTTAAACAACACAATGTCACTCCAAGTCAATCACACTTCTGTGAAATCAAACTGTCCACTGATTGACATCAGTTTCACTGCTGTTGTGCAAATGGAACAGACAACAGCTGGAAGTTATAGGAAATCAGCAAGACTCCCCCAATAAAGGAGTGGTTCTGCAGGAGGTGACCACAGACCACTTCTCAGTTCCTATGCTTTCTGGCTGATGTTTTGGTCACTTTTGAATGCTGGCGGTGCTTTCACTCTAGTGGTAGCATGAGACGGAGTCTACAACCCACACAGGTGGCTCAGGTAGTGCAGCTCATCCAGGATGACACATCAATGTGAGCTGTGGCAAAAAGGTTTGCTGTGTCTGTCAGCGTAGTGTCCAGATCAGGAGACGTGGAGGAGGCCGTAGGAGGGCAACAACCCAGCAGCAGGACCGCTACCTCCTCCTTTGTGCAAGGAGGAACAGGAGGAGCACTGCCAGAGCCCTGCAAAATGACCTCCAGCAGGCCACAAATGTGCATGTGTCTGCTCAAATGGTCACAAACAGACTCCATGAGGGTGGTATGAGGACCCAACGTCCACAGGTGGGGGTTGTGCTTACAGCCCAACACCGTGCAGGATGTTTGGCATTTGCCAGAGAACACAAAGATTGGCAAATTCGCCACCGGCGCCCTGTGCTCTTCACAGATGAAAGCAGGTTCACACTGAGCGCATGTGACAGACGTGACAGAGTCTGGAGACGCCGTGGAGAATGTTCTGCTGCCTGCAACATCCTCCAGCATGACCGGTTTGGTAGTGGGTCAGTAAAGGTGTGGGGTGGCATTTCTTTGGGGGGCTGCACAGTCCTCCATGTACTCGCCAGAGGTAGCCTGACTGCCATTAGGTACCGAGATGAGATCCTCAGACCCTTGTGAGACCATATGCTGGTGCAGTTGGCCCTGGGCTCCTCCTAATGCAAGACAATGCTAGACCTCATGTGGCTGGAGTGTGTCAGCAGTTCCTGTAAGACGAAGGCATTGATGCTATGAACTGGCCCCGCCCGTTCCCCAGACCTGAATCCAATTGAGCACATCTGGGACATCATGTCTCGCTCCATCCACCAACGCCACGTTGCACCACAGATTCAGAGTTGGCGGATGCTTTAGTCCAGGTCTGGGAGGAGATCCCTCAGGAGACCATCCACCACCTCATCAGGAGCATGCCCAGGCGTTTAGGGAGGTCATACAGGCGTGGAGGCCACACACACTACTGAGCCTCATTTTGACTTGTTTTAAGGACATTGCATAAAAATTGGATCAGCCTGTAGTGTGTTTTTCCACTTTAATTTTGAATGTGACTCCAAATCCAGACCTCCATGGGTAAATAAATTTGATTTCCATTGATAATTTTTGTGTGATTTTGTTGTCAGCACATTCAACTATGAAAAGAAGTATTTAATAAGAATATTTCATTCATTCAGATCTAGGATGTGTTATTTTAGTGTTCTCTTTATTTTTTTGAGCAGTGTATATTTTCTCAACATGATAAGTACCCAGCCTAGAAGCCCTTTTTGTTTAGTAGCTACAGGGCTGTCTGACTACCTTACCATCAATAAGCTGATGGGGAAGGGATTATGTATGTTTGAGAAACTGCATTCATTCAAAAGTCACAAAATATTCCTCAAAATACTATATTTAGGTTTCAAGTAACATCCCACCTCTGTATTTGACTTCACAGTCTGTGGTATGTAGTTCTTATAGAACAGTTTCTTCCCCTCTGCTGTTAGACTCATGAAAACTAAACAACCTGGCTGCTATTGTGTCACTTTGTCACTTTATTGCAGTCACACCTGTTATTATTACTACCCACAAGCTAGTTTCTTTGCACTGTTTACTACTTGGACTATTATGTACATAATCATAGCTGGTACTTGTTCATATTGCTCTGTATAGTCTGTTGTACTGTTTAGAGAGAAATATACTATACACAACTTAACTTTGTTTTGTTCACCTGTATACTTTGTACATTTAGATTAATCCATTTATAGCTTATTTTACTTGATTTTATTCTGCATCTTTATGAATGGCAATAAACTTCATTCTGATTCTGGTTCAAAGCTCTTTTGAAAGTAGTGGCTCATAGCTCTGTGCCGACAAAGGCAGTAATTTAATTTGCTTATTGACCCCAAGGTGATGGCTGATCATTGTAAAATATAAATTTTTTGTTTAGTATTTTGTTCTGTTGAAAATGAGTTCGGTCTCCTCAAGGACACACAAGAAAGAACTTCAGAAGTTCATTGAAATATTATGCCGGGAAAGTTAAAAGACATGTATTTGGATCGAGGAATGTCAAATAGAGTTGTCTAATTTAAAAACATTGGTTTGGTCATTCATTGTGCAACATTTTGACATTAAGATTGGTTGAGATATTTTGTGCTACTATGATTTTCACTCAAACCTTCACTAACAGTCTTACTTTGTCTTTGTCTTCCTCTTCATATTTTCTCACAGGTTGTGTTCATGTGATGTCATAGAATTACAAAGGGTCTATAAACTGAGATGGAGGCAGGTCAGAGTTGGATGGTAGAATTTGCTGCTAAAATTCAAAATGCAGATGTCTTGCTGTGATTTATGGTTAATATCTCTGCATTTACTGGGCTTATCTAGCCTGACTGTCCTAGTTGCTTTTTTACAAGCAGGGCAGTCTGGTTGCTCTCTCGGTTCAATTTGGAACTGGCCAATCACAGTCGTTTGTCTGCAGCACATCTTATGAAAGTGGAAGAGCTAACCAAGGCAGAGCTAGCAATAAGCTAATTTAATAACTTCTCAATACAATATTTAGCGCTTTTCTTCATCAGCGGTTGGTTCTGCTGAAGTCCTTGTTATTGTCCAGTCCTCTGTGTGATTTTTTTCTTTGTCCTGTTTCCTTTTTAACAACAGTTAAGTCCAGTTGACATGCAATGTAACAACGCATTAAAAAAATAATTTGTACATCTGACTTCTGCTGCTGTCCCTGTTCAGAAATAAGTACAGAACTGCTCATAATACACTGTATTCTGGTGGAGTTTTTTTTTTTTTTTGGAAAAAAAGGGGCAAGAATCCATGTTTGTTTGGGTCAGTGGTGCGCTGCTTATGTCTCGCCTTTAGTTTCTCTGATTGGTTGCTCCGCCTGTCATTGTTCTGCCTCAGAAACGAAATTTAAGCAAAGAGGTACCCGACTAACTTCTTTGTATAGAATAAGAAAAGAGTTTGTCTGGCAGGCCAAGCTAGGGCTTATCCACATGAAACTGGCAAAAAGTTCCAAGTCTTCTTTATCAGTACAAATGACCTAAAGTGTAGTTATTCCTTCACTGTAGCATCAAAACGTGGTGATATTCAAACACCCAGGCATGACTGCTGACAGTAGACTTGGCATGAAGCCACAAGATTATTATGGTGTGGTTGTGGCCCCAGTTGCCAGCAAAAAATGATCAGGTTGAATATTTGTGGATTTTCTCTTTGGATATTTCTTTATAATGAGTCTCTGTACATTTACACAGGCCTCGCCCTCCATCTGAGGTTTATACATCATCAAATTCTAGTCATTTCTACAGTTAAAATACATAAAAAAGTACCCCTAAAGTAACATGAACCTGAATACTTTTACTTGAATGCATATTTGACCACACAACACTGCCCACGTCTGCTTATCCTCTCTCTTCTGCTAATGGTGAGAAGTTAAGGAAGCAGGACTGATTGTTGGCCTAACCTAAACAGCAGCGTGCACAAAAAGCCGCTGCACCCACAGGACACTTGCATCTCATTCCATCCAATTTGCAGTTTTGTTCTCTGGCTCTCTTTTGGTGTTTCTCTCTCAACTAAGACCCACAATCCCTTTAGATCTCCAGAGGCTTAATCAGTGTCTGTGTCAGCCTACTTCACTGCAGCCTTCGGCCACAGCGGATATTATCCATCTTCCCCTTCTAACAAATCTGTCAATCCACTCAGTGTGAAATGAAACTTCTCCTCGCAAACTGTTTGTCTTCAAAACAGAAAAAGGAACATGAATTTAATAGACAAATCTGAGTCGGAGGAGACAGTGTGGAAAGTGGCACAGGCTCTCGACAACAATGCACAATATCAGGACGCAAATTCGGGTCTCAATTTTTACAATGTATGCAAAAGGGGTAACCAACCAAGGGAAGGCTTGCTTTGATTTGAGTCAATTTGCATAAACCCTCCCAACTATGCTTTTAATAAGTGATCTTCACCCAGGGAGTTGCCGGTGCATAGAAGATTAGCATATTCCAGACAACATAACCACAGGTTGAAAAAGAAAGAAAAAGAGGGAGAGGGAAAAAAAAGAGTAGTGGTGAGGCTAAATTGGAGGAATAACAGGAGAGAGAGAGAGAGAGAGAGAGAGAGAGAGAGAGGAGGGGGGAGGGGGGGAGTGCCAACAGACCTGTTTGTTTTGAATATCATTTTCAGTAACGCGGCAACAAACAGCTATCGCAGGAGGAATAAGCATCCCTTATGAGTCCCCTGCTAATTTGCTAATGGCTGGGTTGATTCATAGTGCCCCCTGGTGGATCAAACAAGTTGCATTGACACATACTGCGTGCTGTATGTGCAACAAATAGGAGAGAGACTACAGGTTGGTGCTGGGAAGAGGGACAAAATAACTATACTTCATGTTTGTAAGGTTTTTTCTTTTCTTTTCTTTTTTTTCTATTTGAGCTATGTATGTGCTTGTGTCCTTAATACAGACTGAAGCAATGAATGAATGAATGAATGAATTATTTTTTTATTTATTTACCTTGGTTGAAAAGTGGGTTGCAATAGTAGTCGCAGTAGTAGTAATGGCCATAGAAGTTATATAAATTGTATTATTAGTAGTATTCAGTAGTAGTGGCATCACAAGTTCAGTAGTCATAGTAGAAGGGGCTGTAGTAATGGTGATAGTAGTAACAGTAGTAGTAATGGTATCAGCAGTAGTTAGTATTAGTATTTGTAGTAATGGTATCAGTAGAGGTCGTTGTGTTAACAGCATCATCATCAGAAGTAGTAATAGTAGTAGTAATGGGGATAGTAGTGGTAGTAGTAGAAATATTAATGGGGACAGTAGTAGTAGTAGTAATGGTAATAGTAGTAGTAGTAGTAGTAATTTAGTAGTAGTTGTTGTTGTAGAAGTAGTAACGGTGATAGTGGTAGTGCTAGTAGTAAAAGCAGTAGTAATGGTGATAGTAGTAGTAGTGCTAGCAGTAGAAGTAGCAGTGATGGTGATAGCAGTAGTGGTATCAGTAGAGGTAGTAGTGACAGTAGCTGCAGTAGTAGTAGTAGTAGTAAAAGTAGTAATGGCGGTAGTAGTTGTAGTAACAGTATGTACATTATGCTGAAGAAAACTTCACACTTTACCCTAACTCTCTTGCTCTTATGTTTTTACTTTTACTCGAGTAACAATTTCATTCAGTTCCTAAGTAAAAAGGATAATTTTTCAAAATATTTTAAAGTAACAATACTTTTTATATACATATACATATTTTGAGTACTTCATCCACAGCACCTCATAATGGGAGCGGCAGGGGGATAGAAACCTACAAGTGAGCCTTCAAAACGCTGCTGTATTTGAATAACACAGTGCAGTAGTGTGTTTTATGTATGATGCATGAGGTGTTAAAAGGCCCTCTGAGGCTGGATCATTTCTTTACACACTAGAGGGGGCTAGATCATTGAGAGCAAGTGAAATACTGCCAGCATAATACTACTACTACTACAATATTAGAGAAGCTGGCCCTGCAACTTCAGTGCATTTCCACATAATACAAAGAGACACTTCCCTCCCTCAGAGCGTCCATAATTCCTCTCAGTGAGCAGAGAAACAGCGACATCACAGGAGCCGTATCAGATATTAGGTCAGGGTAATCCTTCCCCATCATATTCCCCCAGAGACCTGCTGCCTTTTAGTGGTGGGCAGAATGAAATAATGACAAACTAAAAAGATATACCGCATCGGGTCCACACTCCAGTGCCCAGGATAAGCTGCAAAAGCCAGTTAATTTGCAGCAACTTTAATTTGCATGTATTTGAAAAGACAGAAACTAATTGGTATTAGATAGTTGCGTGTTGATAGAGCAGAACTGTCAGAATATTGGCAAGGCCTGGGACACAGGGGCTAGTGTATTAATTGTCTTCCGCGGGGAGCCAGGATTCATTAAGCGACAGAGACAAATTTGTGTTGAAATCTGACTAAAAAGCCATTCCACAGTGTTTTATGTTGAATCCATATTTTCTGAAGCAATATTTTCATCACTTTGTGACAAATACTTACTGTAACGTTTCAATTGAATGTGTCATGAAGGGTTTTTATTGACATATAGGTGCTATATGTGCATAGCCAAAGAAGTCATAAGTTATTAAATACAGTAGTGCTATCCTTATCCCGATAGTGACTGTTTATGCAACCTGTGTCACA